>BMAW01086664.1:9655-24753 GCA_019974015.1 Nephila pilipes
TTTCCTCTGTAATATTTTAAGTTTTCTGAAACTTCTCTTCTGCAGTGCAGGATTTAATTTTTTTCTTTTATTTCGTTTTCATTTTAGGTCCTTATATTTTTTTTTCTGTCCATGTAATTGTCTCTAATAAAATTACTTTCCTCTTTATCACTTTACACTTTTATTCATGCATCTGTCGAAAGGTGTTTAAGTATGATAATCTTGTCACACCTAGAAGTAAAAAAAGTTCATTTTAGACATAACAATCAGTCACACGGAGCAATCTGTTGCTCTAACATTCATTTCACATAATCACTCCAAATCTAGAAATCTTATTTAACGTATGCAACAGATTTCAGGTTGGTTGTTTATGAAGATGTAATTGATTTTGCGTGTGTTCTGAATAGACTGAAACTTGTTGTCTGAGTACGGCATAAAATTACTGAAATTTTATTTAAAATTTAAATGTATCCTTCTCATTAATTAAGAAAAAAAATATTTTTAGAAGGTTCTATTACTCTAAGTTTTTTTTTTTTTTTTTTGGGGGGGGGGAATGAAAATTAGGCTTCTCTGCTCTATCAGTTTATCCTAGTGCTCTTTTCTCGACTTTTTGTAGGTTCACCTTCCGTTGAATTTATAAGAGATTTTTGACCTCCCCCCGTTCCCCATCCCAAGCCGAAATTTAAAACAACTGATCTTTCGGACATGGATGAAAATTTGGATCCTCTCGGAATATTTTATGGACTTGAACATATCTTTTCATTTTTTTTAAAAAAAATTCTGCATTAAGAACTTTGAAAATTCCATGGAATGCAATTTTTTTCAATTTTAAACAAACTTCTATTACTTAAAAAAATGTTTTTGAGCGAAAAGATTGCAAGCGATTGAGAACACGTTCCAAACTCGGTAAAAGTCACTTTCTTTGAAAAGTATTGCGTGTTTGAGTGAAAAGAGTGTGAACGATTGAAAACACGTCCTATATTCGGTATTAATAAAATAAATCCCTTTTTATACACTAAAAGATTTTATGGAAAGAGCATTCGAAAGTATCTAACGCGTATAATTTTTTAGCGAAGTATTATTGAAGTTTCTCGCAAGAAAAATCAGCACACATACACACACAGAAAAAAAAAAATTAGAATAATTCTTCTTTTAAAGACTAAATCAATATAAATATATTTGTCTATTTAAAAGTGAGATTTCAACGAAAATCACCCTCGAGTAATACATTTGATATCATATAAGGACATCGTTCCTTGAAAAAGTCTTAAATGACAAGGAGTGGATCTGAGTAGGTATTTTCCTGGCAACTTCGCCATCACGCTACTAGAGCATTTTGAAACTCGGTAACGGGAAGGAGTTCTATTTACAGGAACTCGCTTTTTTCTAAGGCTATTCTTAACGTGTTGAATTCCTTTCATTATTTCAATCACAATTTGTAACAAATGATTTTGGAGAACATATTTGTAAAAAAAAAACTAAACATTCATTTCGTTGAAATATGGTTCCTGAATTGGAATGACTCCATTAGTTAACCCACAGATATCGATACAAAATTTAAAGCGAAACTTATGAACTGAAGCAGAGTTGCCAGATTTAAAACAAGGAGAAAAGTAATAATTATTAAAAATGAGGCACGTTTCTTTTTTTTTAAAGAAAGTTTTTTACTATTAACGATTATGGTATATTTGTTTGGTTTCTAGACTTCGTTTAGGGCATTAAAAAGTGTATCAAATATAAAAAATAATCGAGTTTAATTTTTTAGAATGCAAATCATTTTAAAAAATATTCATTACTTGTGATTTTACTTATTTTTGAAATCGTTATTACTTATGATTCCTAAAAAGATTCAAATATTTATACGTCTTACTTTTTTAATATCTTTATTTAATATTTAGGTGTTTCATTATTTGGCTAAAATATCTGTTTTCAAAATGGCAATGATTAGTTTAAATGCGCGCTTTTACTTTCTGCTTCGAATTCCGTAAATAGCTTTCGTTGCTTTATGTATCCTACAAAATAATTCCGCGAACAAACTTATGTAAAAAAATATGTTTGTTTGTCTTATTTCAGAGCGGTTAGAGAAAATTAGGTTATTTATTTCGAATATGTTTGGAGTTTGGTCTTTTGTGTTCGAATGGTGAATATTTATGGAAGTCATTATTCTTAGCTAAATTATTAAAAACTGTATTTCCTCCGCTTTTAAATAATATTCAGTGCAACGAAATGTACCAATAAATACCATATGTATCTCTAAAATAGACTTTTATTTTGAGACTCATTTAAATTATTTTGTCTAGTCAGAGAAATTGTGTAAAAGCAAATACATTATGATTATTGCAATCATTACGGTAATGTGAAAGTTTAAAATTCTTAGAATACGGTCAACCGGTGAAGAATTATTTAACTATCCAGTAATCGCAGTTTTACTGTTAAGTTTGTAAAGAACACTTTAACAGAGTTCTCAACAAATTTTAATCTGTAAAATATAACTTTATTTAACAACAAAAATATGACTAAAATGATGAGATTTAAGAAACTTAATGGGTTTTTTCCCCCGCTTAAATGTTGTATTGTACGTTTTCAAATCGATGTAAGCTGATTCACTAATTATTATTTTTTAAATCTTTATTTCAGATTGTTCTCCAAAGCTCCTACAGCAGAAGCCTTGGTTATAATATCTCAGAAACAGTGTATGGATGATCCTTTAACCATTTTTACAAACGATTTTGGTCCATTAAGTGTGCACCATAGAATGTGTAAATCTTTACTATTGTTCTTTCTGTGCTTGATTATTGAAATGTTTATATAAAGTAAAGGTAATGAGAAACAAAAAGTAATATTTAAGAATTGTATTTGATATTTAAATGTACATTATATGTTTTGACATTGCCTTTTATTTCCTGTTGTGTGTTTCTCAATTCTTATTTTTTGAAAACAGATTTCTATTCTTTTTTTTTATTAGAATCGATTGTTTTTGTGTTCTGAATTGATTTGTACTATGTTGTGATACCTTTAAATATTTTACAAAACAGTTTGGGTGTAAAAATACAGTTCTGTATACAATTAATAATTTCAACAGTTTTGATTTGTAATCATACCAGCTTATAATTTTGAATTCGTTTCTGAACAAGCTTACAATTTTTTTATTTATTTATTTTTTTTTTGAAGATTTTACTAATTGACAATAATCTTATATACCTATGAACTTTCTTTCTTTGATATGTAACATCTCAATCATTAACCTATCAATTATTGATCGATTAAATCATTTTATGGACTTTGAAATCGAATGTATAAGTTTTTTTTTTTTAAGGTATGCTAAACTTTGATTCATTATATTTACTGTTTTTATAAACAACTTTGCATATTTAAAATATATTGAAAGATATTTAATTTATTATGCAGCAAAAGAATAAAATGGACTGATCAAACTTATAAAGTATTGATTTAGAAGCCCCTCAGTTAAAATAATTTTTACAACTTCATTTTTTGACATTCTGAACTAAAGTGAACTTCAATTAACTAAACTTCAATTCCAATTTTAATGCTCAGTATATGTGTAAATGGAAACATAGTTACAATTTTAAGTTGTCAGTTTAATGAAACTTTATGCAGAAAAAGTATTTTTGGAAATGATGTTTTGAGGCGTATATTTGGATTTACAGTTGGTGTTTACCTGTGATCGCGTAGTACATCAGACTGAATTCCAAGAATCATTTATATAGATAGTAAAGGAATCAATATTAAACTAATTTTTCTATTTACTTATAAATTATAATTTTTATTTTAGTTCTTGAGGGACTCTGTACCTTTTGAAATCAAAAGTAGAGCATTTGGACATGTTTTTTTGATTCATCATAAATCAATAATTTTTGCTAATTTTTATATGAAACTTTGCCTGTTTGTATAATAAAAGTGTAAAATTTAATGTATTGAATCAATTTTTGTTATTAAATTAATGTGTTTTCAAGCAACATGAAATATGTGTAAAAAAATATTCAAAAAATAAATTAGCTTACCTTCTGTTATACACAGGATAAAATTTGAAAGATGTACAGTAGAACCTTCATTCTTATACCAAATTAAAGCTAAATAATACCCTTATTCTGTAAACCTCAAATATTAAATTTATTTCACAATTAAAAAAAATAAATAAAAATGTTATAAAATTTAGAATTAATAACTTTTTTTCATTTTATAATGCTATAAAATAAAATCTGATCATCCCATTAACAAAACTGAGGCTCACAGAATAAAGATCTACAAGTACAACACTTCTGTAAAATTTTGAAACTCTACATGCAAAATATATATTTTAATACTGTGGGAAAGTGTGAAAATAAGAAACCAAGAAAAAATGGTTTGTTTACATTGTATTACAAAGAACAAGCCACATTAAACATTACATTTTTTGTTGCACAGGGCGTAATAATTGTCGGATTTTGACGCGATATACTTTAAAATGCTCCTAACATCCCACATTATTTTTTGAAAATAAATTTGAAACCTCGGAATTTTAGATGGTGCAAAGGTACTTAGTCCCCTTAAGTTTGTTTTTTGACTTAATGAAAGTTAATTGTTTATATGTTGGAAACTAATTACTGTGTGTATGAATATTGAATGTTAAAAGACAGAAATTGTGAATAATAGTGAAATGAATTTGGAGAAATGCACTAAAGAAATTTTGAAAATTCTAATATATTTGAATGCATTCTTGACTATATTTCTAAAAAAAAATAAAAATTGTGACATTTATTGCTAATATTAGTAGATTTTTTTCCTAGGGAAAAAAGTATTTTTTAATTTTAAAAATTATGTGCAAATTTAAGTGACTGTTTTTCTTGAATGAAAAATAAATTTTCACCCACATCTATTTCAGCTATTCTACGTAACTGGAAAGTTGATTGGATACTATGAATCTATTAGCAGCTTGTCTATTTGTTCCCCCATCCCTTTTTGATATGGATTGTGAAGAAAATTTCGGAGGCCTTTATAACCTGTCAGGTGCACAAAGCTCATTTGGTAATTATGTATTTGTGTCTGTTGTCCTTTTTATAGTTTATTTACTACGTTAATAAACATTTACTCTTTTTTGACACCCTTGTTCATATACTGAAGGTGCTTTTGTTGGAACTCATGCATTGAACTTACAAAAGTGTATCAGCATATGAAGAATCTACACAATTTATTTTTCCTTCTGACAATGTTTTTAGAAATGTAAATATATTATATTATAAAAAGTTAATACAAATTTTAAGGAATCTAAATGAAACTTATAATTCTGCCTTTGCAAGAGATTTTCAGAATAAGTTATTGTATAGTTGTGTTTATTAAAAATTGTGAATGTAACTTGCACTGTAAGAAAAAATCTTCATCTGTATGATATACTGTAAAAAGGTCTAATATTTGCAGGATAGTGATTTAAATAATTATTTGTATATTATGTATCTCTCTTTTATTTTTAAAAAGAGTGTATGAATGAATCAATCCATTTCTGTTTTAAACACACACATTATTATCTTGGTGTAGAATAATAGTTTCAAATATTGATAGTATATTTCTGTTTCCAATGTTTTTTTTTAATTATTATTCTCATGGAGCCTAAACTTTTACTTTAATAGCATCTTTTACTATGACTATTCTGTGAATTATTGTTTCATGCTTATTTCACGAAATTTTTTTGTGGCTAATTTTTTCCTGCTTTTCTCGATTGTATAATTGAGTTATGAAGCAAGTTTACCATGCTCAGTGATATCTGTAAGAAGGATGAATATTTGAAAATATTCTTCTCAATGAACCCGCATGAACATATGTGTAATGCTATTTATTTGTTGCTTGCTTGGAATTTGGGTACATATTCGAGTTTATGGTAGAACATTACAAATTCGCATCAATTTTTTTCAGTGATTTATGAATTTCAACATTTCAATTGCTTGTATAACTGATTCCAGATGCATATTTGTAGTAAAGAAACTACTATACTGAGATACTTAACGCTAAATTTAAATACGAATAGGTAGTTTCATAACTTTGTTATGTACAAAATATGTACGAAAAATAAATAAGTAGGCCTTCAAAATTTAACTGAATTCTTAGATCAGCTTTTTTTTTACATGATAAAACTGTCTTAGTGATATTGTTTGTTTCAGTTTGTTTGAATTAGTTTGCTATTAGTTTATTTATCTGGTGAGCAGTAATAAAAGAATTCATATTTTTGACAGTTAAGCATCTTTTTATTTTTATATAGTATTAAAAAAAATTATTTACCATCACATTATTAAAAATAAACTTTCTCAATGTATAGAATTTTTTTAACCTTTTCTAAATGAAGACTCAGCAGTTTAAAAAATAAAGTTGCTGACTACTTTTTAAAGAATCTTGTGAGAAAGATAACATACCTGCCCATTGCCACTTCATGATTGAAATGAAAAATTACTTAAGGATTTGGATACATTTCTTACTGAAAATTATCCTTCATTCTGCATTTGTTTTCTATGATTCATTGTCCATTTACTCACAAATTCCACTTGATCAAACTTCTAGAAATTGTTAAGTCTGCTAGCTGAGTGGTTTATCAAAGAATCCTATTGCTTATTTTAAATTAATCTCATGTATTTAAATAGCTACCAGAGAATTTCACCAATTACGTTCAATAGTTTTTTTTTTTAATTGCCTTTTTACTTTTTAAACTCAGATTTCTCTTTTCAAATGACTTTATTTGGACATTTTTCACTTTTATATATTTATATTTCCTTTCTGTGTGCATTATTTTATTAGTAAATTTATTAATATGCTTCTGTATGTTCTTATTGGCAAAATATATTTGTTTTAGTTCAATTTAAAGTGACACTTTTTTGTTTATTAAACACCTCAAACACTGAGCAATTATTAATATCAATTCGTGTTAACTCATTGACTCCTAATATTTGATTTAAAATTTATTCTCTTATGTTTTGACAAAACAAAATTTATTTAACGGAATAAATAAAATATGTAAATTCAAAATGCAGTTAACTCAGTAATTGTAATTTATTTTTTATTCAAAAATGTTCACTTTTCATAAGCCAGAGAATTACCTACTTTTATATTTGTAATAATCTTTTTTGGAAGCAACTAAAGACTTCCTTAAAGACAGAGTGAAAATTTTCATATAAGCTTGAAAATTCATTGAAAAGTAAAATTATTACTATTTTCAGTTATTGAAATGACTTCCTATCAGCAAAAAAAAATAAACAACTGAAATGAACAAAATTAATTTTATGAGTTTAATCAAAATATTTATTTATAGAATTAAAATGGTACCATATGCCAGTTCTGCATCACATATATTTATGTTTTTTAAATGTTTTTAGACCAGTGTGGACAACTCCAGGACCAAGAAATTTGAATAATTTTGTTAGATAAGAGGTGTATGAAGAATTGCTAAAGAAGACTTTTGAAAAGTATATAAAGATTTTTTCTTGAATGTACAGAAAAAGAAGCTTCTCTGTTAAAGAAGGTATTGTATACTAACTGTGGCAGTAGTGGCTTATTTTATATTTATAATTTTAATTTTTAGTAAAATAATAAAATTTAAGCTTCTAGAAATTTCATCAGGAAATTTTTGTATTTTTCATTATTATTTGGACTTCTGAAATTGAAAAATGTTCTTTAGGTTGTGTTCATTTTATTAAAGTCCAAAGGAAATCTAACTCGAAACACATTTTGGGTAGAAATTTTTTTCAATATTCCTTTAAATTCCTTTGGTTTTAATGTATTAACCATATTTACTTCACATTGTTTTAAAAGTTAAAATTATTTAACAAATTCAAGTATATGGACATATTAATGTCAAATATACTTTTAGCATTGCAGTTAAGAATGGGAGAGATGTAACCCATTTTTTTTATAGAAAAAAAAAATTAATTGATTGATACTTATCGAGTGGTATAATAAAATATGTAACTTATGTAAAATAGAGAAGTTAGAATGTATTATTGATGTTGAAGAATTCGTCTACCTAAGAGGTTCCATTTGTTTTCTATTCTTTCACATTGTGAAGAAACAGCTTTAATAATTGTTCACTCTCTCCCTGGTACAGTTTATTGCTATTCATTTTTTTTTTTTTTGGATTTGAGAGTAAAACTTGGGATTAAGAGATAGGATTTAATTTAATGAAAAGTATCAAACAAAGCTTTATATTGCTATACATTTGAATATTTTTTTATCAAAAATATTCTTTGATGTTTTAGTGGCTTTATCTGTTATGAAATATTTCTGAATTTGATTCATGTATACAATCTTCTTGTTGACTGTGATACCACTTACACATTTATTATGTTTTTGGAAGTATTATTCTTCACTTTCTTTTAATAATATGTTTTTGTCTGATGTGAAAAAAAAAAAAAACAACTCTAACATTTAAAATTTTTATTTATTTATTATTATTATCTGTTTAGAGTTTAAGTGTATGATAAGAAATTTTATTTTCAATTTCTAACCAAGAGTGTATTGATATTTCTTAACAGTTGATAGTGCTTTTTCCCAAAGGGATTGTTTCTATCACTTTTCCAATGGTTTTAAGAAAAATAAATAAAATCTTTGTCTATAAATGAGAATTAATTTCATATTATTTGTCAGAAATGTATAAAAGTAACAGAAGATGACTTATGTTTCAAAGCTTGTAATGTGTGAACTTTTTTATATGTAAAATTTATTATTGTTATATTGTGGTACATTGAATTATATTATAGTTGAGGAAAATATTCATACATTTTAAAAAATTTACCTGATTTATAAGTTTAATTAACAGTTTATTTATTTTTTTAAAAAAATTTCATAATTTAATTTTTTCTTTAAAATTAGAATTTTTTTAAATGTTTTCATTTTTAATATTTTATGTAATTTTTTTTTAAAAATAGTTTTTCATTAATTTCAAATTATGAATGAAAATGTTAAATATTTTACTTTACTTTTGAAATGAAAATTATCTGTTGGGTTGGGGGTTGGGAATGAATATTTCTGTATATTATGAAGAATAATTAAAATAAATTGATTATATCTAGTTAAATTATATATAATAAAAAAAAAATTATTCCTTTGAACAATATGTAAAGCCTTCTAAATGAACTATGTTGTTAAATTATCATTAATAATTTTTATATTATTCCTTTATTGAACCTAAATTTTTCTTTTTAAATTTGGTTTTTTGACTGCATAATTGTAAATATTTTTTTTTTGTTTTGCAAATGTTTTATTACTGATTATAGAATTAGTTATATCTATCTAGGATTTAGTATATTGTTTTGCAATAACCAGATCACTTACTGAACAGTTTTGCTTTCTGTTTATGACAGTCAATTTAATCCTACTGGTTACTTTTCTATCACTTTTATCTTCAATTATTGAACAAAATTGTTCTGCTGAGGTTATAAGAGTCCATTGATTATTTTACACTCTTTGATTATAGGCTTCAGATTTGGATTTTAAATTTTCATTGTATTCATTATGATTTTTCACCAGTTACTCTGGAAAATGCTTTTCAGATGTACTGTCTTTTCAAGACTATTGGAGCCAGAATATTTATCAGATTATTGAGCACAGTATAATCTTACATGTTCTATTCAGTCAGATCAGCCATAGGCAGTCTTTAATTTGAGACTGATGCAAGATAAGGCTTCTCCACCTGTTTCCATTAGTGGGCCTTTAAAGGCTGGGTTTGAGGTGGAGTTAATTTCATGTAATAATATTGCAATGATTCAGATATTATGATCAAATGACGTTTATATAATTTTCGATTTGATTTTCGTAGCCTGAGTTAGTGGTGTTCTTACAGATATTATTTGCATTGCTAGTCATTTAGTGAGATTTAATGATTTTAAAGGTCAATTGCATTGATCAGTATCATTTTTCCACCACTTACTTTCAAATATGATTATAATATTTTAGATTTTATCATTGGTGGCTTTCAAATTAATATATAAAGTTATATAATATTTTTATGTTGCCAAATTGTGCTCTTACCACTAGGAGTGTACAATATTTCTCACATATAATCACTTGATATTCTTTGTTGCTGATCATCCATGGTTATTTATTTTGGACATTAAACTAGAAGATCAAGGTGTTGGCAACAGCCATAAGTCAACATTAGAATATTATTGGAAGTAGGCAAATTGATGGGCTACACATGACCCGATGAAATGAGTTCTGAAGTGATAATGTAGCAGAATACTGTATTATCCAGGCATAGATAGAAAATGTGGTCTCTTTAAGAGATTAAGTTTAGTTATTAAGTGCTTGTTTTTCACGGTGCAGAACAGTTTGTTTAAGATAATTCGATTGGTTTTAATTTTATGCTGCATTTTTATTGATCTAAAATGTATTAACTGACTGGAGTAAGATAATCTTAGAGTGAATTTAAGGTGAGCAGTCTTTGAAGAAATTTACAGAGCTAATTCTGATAAGATTTTCAAGCTTGTGGGAATTTATTAAAAGATCAAAACAATTGTATTAATTAAAGGAAATAATCTTCTGCATAAACTTGATATATTATTTAAAGATATTCAATTTATGTTCACGTTAATGCCATTATTATATGTCTTCCCTTATACTATTGATATAATGTATAAAATAAAATCCACCCAGTTTGATTTTGTATATATCTTTAAAATGTTGCTTTGTTCAGATATAACTATTATTATAAACATGTAAATCTCATCTGTATGAATGCTGTGGTGAACTTTGGTTTTACTGGTCTGTCTATGCTGGTAATAGATTTTCCATGCTTAGCAATTTTAATTGAAATCAGTTTATAGTAAGTTTTCTCCTCTACAATTACATCAGTGCAAATTAAAATATGTGCTTGCATTTTCCATTCTTTCCATTTGTAATTTATATAAAAATAAATTATATCGATCCACTTTTAAGAATATCGAAAATTCTTTTAATATTGAAAAATTATTATACATGGGTCCCAAATGATTTTTGTAGGATTATATTTCTTTTATTCGTCAAGGTTAAACTGATTGGATTTTCTTAGAATATTCAAATTACAATTTCTAAGCGGAGGATGAAATTGGAAGTGAAATCACTTTGAATAGGTGCAGTCAATGGAATTTTACTTTTTAATACTCCCTCTTGAAATCCACTCTAAGTCCTTTTTGTAAAATATCTTTATAGTTTCGATATATGATGAATAAAAAGAAAAATTATAGAATATATTGAAATATTTATTATGAGATAATCTAGTATTTAACATTACTATTTTCTTTAATCAATATCAGTTTATTAAAAATTATATTTTATATAAACTCGTTGTGTTATTTTAAGTATTTTCTTCATTATTTATGTATAGACAACAATTATAAGAATTATTTTTGTCATTAGTAGTCATAGATTGCTTCGGTTTGCTGTTTTATTTGTATGCTTGAAGGAATGGTACTTTATTAGATTTAAAGTCATTTAATTTTAAGATGAGATTTTTGATTTTGAGGAATTTTTAAAATAAAGGAGAATTGGCTGTGGCTGCTTTTCGTGCGTATAAATTCCTCCCATTCTGAGGCCTGAAAGTCTTATTTTTAATTTCTAATAGATTTTCCTATTAACTTCCAGAGTTATTTCTATGTTTTGCTTTATATTATTTATTGAGATGTCTGAATTTAAGTTTCTGAAAGCAGCATTTATCTATTATATGGTTCCTATACATTAATTTTATTATAAATTTATAAATATTATGTGAACTCATATATATATAGATTTAATTTTGCTCATTTAGATTTAGATTTGTTTTCTTATAGATTCTTTATATTTTCTGTAGTATATTCATTTTGAAGGTCATTATTTTTAGTTTACTCTAATATTTCTGTTGCAATTTGTCTTAGCTGCATTTTCAATCATCTTGTATTAAATGGTTGAAATTGTCTATGAGTTAACTGTTTATTAGTTGAAGGAAGAGATTCTTACCTGCATGATAGATTTGATTGATGTTGAGTGATCCAAGGTATATTTATATTTATATAGTTATTTTATTCGGGATGCCTTCTTTTCTCTGGAGTTAAGGTGAAGGTCATTTCCTCCTCCAAGAGATCTCGAAAGTGGACTCTCTTTTCAGATCAGACTTTCCTAATTCTCTAAATGTTTCTTATTTTTGGATTGATCTTTTATTGATATCGCCGTGATGTATTTGTTGATGCTTGGCAATAAAACTTTTTGCAGAAATGTAATATATTTAATTTATGATAAGATGTTAAACTAGAAATAATTACAAAGAATATTAGGCAAAGTTTCAAAATTTGATTATAGTAAATTGTGATATGAGCTATTTAAAGAAAAACAAGACAATAGATTTTAATATATTAGATCATTAAGTTAAGTTTTATCTCCTTTTTCTTGGATGTGGAAGATTATTTTTAGATCTTTAAGATTTTCTTCACCATGAAGATTGTTGAAAGAGATTAAATGAGCAGATTTTATTTGGCAACATTTAATTGAATATTCGACAGTCATTTTCATTTTTAAGTATTATTATTTAACCGTATATTTGCATACTTAAATATTTTAAAATGATTATAGTTATATTTTTCTCAGTAAAGTGTTTCAATTGTGTTTCTTAGTGGAATATCTTTTCCTGATTGCATGAAGATTCATTTTTGAATACTGAAGTCTGGTCTCAATTTATAATTTGATCAAATACAAATATTTAGATTATTACATTTTAAATATTGGTACTTTTTCCCCATTTAATTAGATATTTCTATGCAGTTAAATTTTGCATATTCCATAATTTATCTTTTTCTTGACATCCTCTCATATCATTTATTCATCATCCAATGCTTTGCTCTTCATCATTCCTTTTTGGATCAATTAGTAAAGCTTGACAACTTTAAGAATAAGGATTTTGTAATTCTTGGGAGAAATCACCCTCAAATTCTTTTTCAATATACTCTGATTTGGCTAATATCATATTCATGATTTTAGCATAGCATTTTATCAGTATGTGTCATTCATTTTATCTTAATGTAGTTTGAAATATTTTCATATTTTTCCAAACCATTTATGTAACCAGACCTGGATTTTATGTTGCAGAAGCCCTCCTCTTCTTTTGCACAAATTCAAATCTAGAAGGTATCTGTAATTCATTATGTACTGATTTCAATTCAAGAATAGATAATTTTAATTAATTTCTGAACCTCTAAATTTCTGTGGCTTGGTACTACTGTATTAATGCAGTACATAGGTAAAGTATTTTAAAACATTTTAATATAAATTGTTTATGGAGTGTATTTATTACAGAAGGAATTATTTTATTATATTTTAATTCAAGTATGATACGAGTTAATTTCAAGCACTATAGTAGGCGTTTAGTTTTCCTATAAGATTGTTTTTCGTAGTTATATCATCTTAATTTGTGCTGGGTTCTTAACATCCATAATGATTTTTCAGGATAATTTCATAATAAAGCGTGTATGAGCTGTCAAAATCAGGTAGTGAAGTAATGTATAGAAATTGGTTGGTGAAGCAACTAACCTTTATTGAATCTATAAATGTTCATGATCAATATTTGAATTCTCTCCTCAAAATAATCCTTACGCATGTGATTCTAAAGAGATTCCTCCTCCTAAATATTCACCCAGCTTCTTTGGATTAGTAGAGTCTGAGATCAAGCAGAAGCGTAAAGAAGGTGGTTGCTGATTTTCTCTGGCAAAGCCCATACATAATTCTCTTTAACATGGAGTATGATTCTATTTTTGATCACTCATATTGTTAACAAGTCTTGTTATTGTTTTGTGTGTAAAGCCTTTCTCTAAGTTTAACTCTACTCTAATTTGCATAATTCGTGTTGTGTTCATTTTGATTCCTCAAATGAAATGTGAGAAAGAATATGAAGAATCCCTAATGATATTCATTAGGTCTCTGAAGCTGGGCTCCCTGGAACTTTGACAGGGTTTCACATAAGAAGAAGTCATTTTGTTTAAATCAAAGCGGGCAACAATTTAGTATAATTTTAATTTTATAAAGATCAAATTCATAAAGGAAGTTTAAATTAACATAAATAAACATTTATGTGGATAAAATCCAAATCTTAATTTTATAAAATCAGACTTCTGATACATCAACCGTGACATAAGACATGTGTCTCTTTTATCTGATGAAGAATACGTTCATTCTTCCTTCACTTATTTGCAGCTATTTTCAAGATATAAGTAAGAGTGTGCCATTCCTAAATTGAATTTTAGGCCTAGATTTTGAAAGATAATATTAGATGCCCTCCCTAATTGCATAATAAATAATTTAAATTCTCTAAAATGGAAAATTAGTTATTCAACATTAAGATCCTGCAAAAACATTTCTTCAATGCTTGTGAAAGAAAAATATTTTTGGGTCAAATACCTTTTAAGACTGCAATACCTCCATTTGAGTAAAAGGCATTAAATTGATATATAGATGACCTCAATTCAAATTTTAATCAGAATAAATTAAACTATGTCTGTTGGATTGCCATTAGAATGCCCTGAAATTATAGGAATCTGTGTCATGCTGTATGTATTGAAAATCAGTAGAAAATGTCGTTGATGCAGATGACAGCTTATTGAGTTTCAGGTTTTAACAATTATTCAGACATCAGAAAATGCTGCAATAAAATCACAATCAATGATCATTCACTTTTATTTATTTTATTTATAATATAAAATATCTGTTGTAATAATAATTTATAAGTTTGGGTGGATGAGCTTTTATATCTATTTTCTTTTCTTTGTCTAGAACCCTTCAGCAATAGTAAGTTTTCAAATGGCTCCCAAGAAGTTTTAATCCTCTGGCTGAGGAAGATTCTATCTCATATGGGTCTCAATTGTGAATAAGTAATTTTTGCTTCATTTACTTATAAGTTTTATTCATTTCTTTACATTGTTCTACATGTTTATATGCACTACTGCACTATGAATCTAATCGTTTTGAATTTAAAAACTAAATGGATCTGAAATACGATCTATCTTGTATCTCATTGATTACAAGTTAGTCAAGAAACTAAATAAAATGTACGATGATTTGTAAAACATTTCACACTTTTATTTTGTGGTCAAAATTAGTGAAAATTTTGGAAGCTTTTAATTTGTTTACTTAATACATATTTAGCA
>BMAW01086665.1:0-27200 GCA_019974015.1 Nephila pilipes
TAAGTTACAGGGATTTGAATTTTATCCGGTAGCTAATTTTTAATTGCATTTGAAGGTCTGTTTTTGATTTTTCTCAAAATGAGAAAATATAAAATTTAAAATATTTACATATGGCAACGTAGATATCAGAAACAGTTATGCACCAAATTAATTTAAATTTTACAAGTATCTTCATTGAATACTTTTTAAGAATCCCTACTACTTTCATGGTTGTAAAATTAATATGTTTTAGTAACAAAGATATAAATCATGTATTGTTAAAACTTTTTTTTTTATTTTTCATTGTTATTTGAGTCGAAACACAATAAAAATTGTAGTAATATGATTTTCATCGTGAAAGTAATACCAGCCTCAAAAAATGTTATGATGAATAAGATAAAATTTACAAAATAATGATATTTTTGTTTACTTTTGAGTTACGAGCGTTATTCTGATAGTCAATTTATGTACTATTTTCACCAGGGTTTCCACTCCCAATGGTTTTTTTTTTTTTTTTAATTAAAAACAGATTATTAAATGTGTTTTTCATAGTTTTAAGTTATATTTTAGCATTAAAAAATATTTTGATGGCAAATATTTCAAAAATTTTCTCCGAAGGTGTGCGGATACATCAACTTAATCAGAAAGAATAAGTAACATTCTATAGAAAATAAAGAGTTCAGTAATGATACTAATCAATTTATTCACATTCTTGAATATTAAAGTTCTTCCTCTGTATTTACGTGACGGCCTTCTTTCATTACTTAACTCAAGCTTAATTAATTCAATCACCAATTAATTGATTCCGCTTATCACTGCATTTGAATCTAAGTTATCTAATCCATTCAGCATATTTTATAGCATCAATCTTTGAATCACTTTTCATTTACTTGGAGAGATGTTTACTTTTAACAATTCAACTTAAAAGTCCACTGTTACAATTTTATTTTTGAAGTTTCGTGTAGAATGATCTTATTATATTATATTGATTTATTTCTTATTCAAGGCCTCATTTATTTCTCGCATCTGTCTTAGAAATATGCAAAGAAACGAAGTGAACAATATGGTTACACGGAAATACTGAATTTAGTTATCTTTCCTACAGAGCAAGTATTATGACCAAAAAAGATGGTTTTATGGTAAAGGTGAAGAATACAATAGGCAATTATGCTGATCCGATATGTATGACGTTAGTGACATACTCGTATTTGGTTGTCACATGTTGCCAAGTCACCAAATTTGGCGATAAAATTACTAAATATACAAACAAATTAATTAAACGGATAGAATTAATTAGATACCTCTAGACCAGCTCTTCTTAAACTGTGGGTCGCGACCCAAAATGGGGTCGTAAAGTGAAATGATGGGATCACGAAAATTTAATTTAGATTCATGAATTTTCGCAATCTATTCATTATCTTTAATTTAATACATTAGATTTTTCTATGCAGTACAATTATAAAATCAAGATACTGGTTAAGGTGAGCTATAAATCATTTATATGTTGTTACAAACACGAGTTGATGCTTCCCTGCAACGCCTCTCTGATAACGGAAAAGATAGATTTTCACAGATGTCACCAGTCAGCAAAAAAGAAATAAAGTAATTCACCCCTTCACTTTGGCGATGGATTTGGCGATCATTTGGCAACTTTGGCGACAAATGAAAGATCTCGAAGATGCTAGAATCTAGACGAAAAATCGTTTGAGAATAAAGTTACGGACTTTTTGTGAATTTTCCTATGTGACGTCACGCTTGGCCGAAAAGGTACAAATGCGCCAAGAGCTAGAGTCAGTCTGAAGAGGAATCGATCTGTGTACGGAATCAGTTGTCTGTGGAATCTGCTTTGAACACCGATCGGGGAATCTTGGCTGAGTGAACCTGCTGGACATTCGGCCAGAATCTAGTGGAACTGCGACGGAGAGTTGGTCTTTGGAGACTCTGTTGAGGAGATTGATCGGGGGATCGACTTAACGCTGTCGGCACTTGAAGTGAGGCGAACCGGATGAATATGGGAAGAAACAACGTGTGTCTTCTGGGAATCGTTGGAGCTTGCCCTGGAAGTGCAGAATATTACTGCTGAGGCTGTCCGCAGTGAAAAGTAATAAGCTGATGAGCTTAAAGTAACTATATAATAAATGTGACTGTACTTAATGTGTTTTGTTCCTGTATCCGTGTCATTGAATTGTGCAAGTGCTTTGTATCTATTATGGTCCAAATTGTGCTACCTGTGTGCTGTCCTGAAAAATAACGAATAAACTGTTATTTGTCATTATCTTCCGAGTTGGTATTAATTTTCACTCTACGCGTAAAGAAACTTCATACGTACGTATCAAGTTTCTACGCGTAAAGAAAGTTTCATAACTGCATAAAAATTATGCAGTTATGTCTTAAACTTATTGAGTTACATCAAAACTCGTAAACACAGCATGATTTTACAAAAAACATGTATCACATTTTTAAATACAAATACCTTCAAAATGTATAGTTATATACACAAAAGCTATGTTTGAGGTTCATAACATATTTAGAGATGTATGGAACGCTGTTGTAAAATTTCATTTGAATATATGAAATACTTTTCAACAAATGAAATTTTTCGTAATCAAAAAATTAAAATCGCAGTTTTCCAAAAAAAATGCAAATAAAGATTTTAAAGTTTCTTAAAAAAAATTATATACTCACATTAATTCATTATCTAACTACACTAGAAACAAATGCAAACCATTTTTTTAAATAGTAAATATGTGGAATTTAATAAAAAGTAATAAAGGAACTTTCGAAAATTTTCACGGAAATGGTGATCTTTGGGTAGGCATATACCTTAAGGGGAAACTGTGTATTCTCGATACAGCCTCAGAATAAATTTGAATTTATTCGGAAAGAACCTGCTTCTTAATCACGCGGACCTTTCTTGGGCTGTGAAAGAAAATAAACCACATAGCAATATTTTCTAGTTTAGCGTTTAATATACCGATTTTAGAAGCTGGACGTTTATATTTATGCCATGATAAGGGGAAATAATTACCTTTTCTTTTATAATAGCTGATGTAAATTTAACTATTTATAATTTGAATTTGGATTGTGGGTAAATTCGTTAGCTAGAGAATTATTTCGGGAAAAAACTAGTGCTTCTAGCTCTTTCTAGATATAGAGTCTGACCCCGTGTACATGTGATAGCCAGGCTCATGGTTACTAAACGACGGGTTAAAAGAACCGACAAAATAAAGTGTTAATATAAAATGATCTTAAAATATTTTAAAATCAAAATAGGTGTTTCCCTCTGTTCAACCTCTTTTTCTGGCTATTCGGCTATCATTATCAATAAACTGACAAAGTATATCTTCAATTTTTTTTATCACCCGCTTTGTGTACTCTCCGATTTATTTTCACAGGCAATTTCCGCTTGTATTTCCCCTTTTCAAATCAGAGAGATAAAATTCAGTTTTTTTTTTGTTGTTGTTTGTTTTGGTTTGTTTGTTTTTGAACGTTCTTTTATTTATTTTCGTTAATTTACGTTTATGTTTGATTACGTACATTCTTTTGTTTACGTTACACTCTTACGACATTATTTTTTCAAAATATTTTCGGAAATTACTTATACAAGAAAAATTATTATTGTAATTTTGAAATTGCAAAAGTAATCTTTTAAACGAGGATTCATAACTAAAGCTTCTTTAATCATTCTATCAATTAAATTAGATGTTTCATTAAGTTTAATATTTTAGCTTACTAAAAAAATACCTTGTTTCTGAAAATTACAAAATTAAGAAGTTTTCTATTTGAAGTGAATGTTCAAATTTTCGAGCAATGTCAATTTGAAAGACTCATTTTTTTCAAATCATTGATAAGGTGATTTCGAATATCAATGGAATCTTCTTTACTTATCCTGTTCTTCCTTTAAACATTATGATATGTAGCTAAAAATTAATAATAAAAGGAAGATAAAAATAATTATTTTCTTGTAAGAGAGGGATAATTAGGTAATCTTGTCATATCTCACTTTTGAGACGCTCAAACGTGAAATATTCGAAATAAATAATAAATATGAAAATTCTGCAGAAAGTGTTTTAAAAATAAGTTCATAAAAGTAAATCTGCAGACGATAAAACTATGCAAAACTTATAATCAACAATGATTACTGCACTTGAGCTGCATACGATATTTATATTTATAAAAGACTTTGAAAGCTACTTTATTGAAATTTTAAGATGCTAGATCCATATTAATTTCTCAAGTTTGAAATCTGATCATACGGTTATGGAAAGTTTTGGGTGTATGTGAGTGAACATCAATTTAATATGGAGAACAATAGTAAATACCACTTTATTGACACATATTCAGGACTGGGCGGCACGCAGGTAGCAGAACTACGACAGATAAACGGCAGAAACAGAAACATGGTACTTGAACAGAGTACCGACATAGATACAGGAACAAATACAGCACTTGTGCAGATCAGTAACACAATATACGGAACATCACTTATAATGACAGTCACAGTTGTATCAGTAACGTTCAGTTCCCCAGCTAACTAGTTCACACTTTACGGACAAGCCTCCGCAATAAAATCTACACAACCAAGGTAGCCTCTGATAATTCAGGGTAGATACACGCTGCTTCTCCTCAAATTCAATCGGCACCTACTTCTTCGGCAGATCCATTTCCAAGTCTGAGGCTCCCAGTCGTTTTCCAGAGCAGACTTCATGGTTGGACTGACTTTATCTCTCTCAAACGTAACTATACATCTTTCAGCCATGCATGAAGTCACATGGAAAATTCGTATAAAAGTCCGTAACTTTCTTCCTAGTTGCTATATTCCCTAGGTTTGGGAACTTTCATTTTGTCGCCAAAGAAGTCAAGTTTCTCGTCAAGCAGCTAAATGGTTGTCAAATCAGTCGCCAAGGTAAAGTGTCATTGCTTAATCTTTCTTTGGCTGACTGATGCAGTCTCTGTAAATGCCTATTTTCCTTTATTAAAGAGCAGTTTCAGGGAAGCGTCATCTCATGTTTGGTTCTGTAAGAACATTAAAACTTTGAAGCGGATTGCTCTGAGCTCAAAACAAAAATTTCAATGTCACATTATAAAGGACTGAAGAGCAAAGAATGAAGTCCCATACCATAATAATTCTTTAAATAATAACGATAAAATCATATTAAGGCTGTATTTGACTGAAGTCAAAGAACTTAGTCGAAATTTCGAACGCACATCCAAGGACAAAATAGTTCCAATTTTCATATAAATTTGAGACGTAGTAATACATCCATCCATTTATGATAAAGTATTGTTAAAATTCGAGAGCATTCCAAACATATAACATTTTTCATGTGATCACGTAAAGTCTAAAAGTAATTTAGTATTACAGTATAGGAGATGAAACTTGGAACATATTTTACACCAGAAAAGAGAATGTATTTAGACAGAAATAAGTATTATTATAAAATATGCTATTCTTTAAAGGATAGTGAAGTATGAAAATAAGATTTATGTTCAAGAGCTTTGTTCCAATTCGGGTCCTACTCTGTAACATTACGCAAAAACAGCCATAAATCGGATTAATAGGACCACAGGATGTCCGTGTTATTGAAAATCCGGATTAACCGTAGAATAGGTAAAAATTAAATAAAATAAGGCATACTTACAGACAATTATCTTTGTAATGAACCCATATTGAGCATGAATCAGATTTACAAAAGATAAAAACGTCAACTTTTTCTAGAACAGTTGAAGTGCTTTTAATTATTTTACTGTATTTTCCATTTAAACAATGTACCGCTATTTGCCATTTGTCATCGCTGATCAGAAGAGTAACTAAGGTTTTGTTGACTTTGCACAAAATATTTGTAAATTCCCCCCTCACCAACTTTTCTTACCTACATTCATGGCTATTAGAAGATTTTAGTAAAGAAAATAACTTTTCAAAATGAATGAGAGAAACAAATAAATTGTTATTATGGAAATTTTCAGATCGCTCCTCAAAAAAAAAAAAAAATTAAAACGGGGGAGAGAGGGGGGGTACTGGTAATAACTTTCGCAAATTTCACTGTAGCTGTACAAAATTAGTATCAATGGCTGTAGTTAATGGCTCAAAAAGAACTAAATTATAATGTTAATTTTAAAAAACTTTACTTTGTTTTGATAATTTCCTTTTTACACGTGCTTTTTTCTTAGATTTATTCTAATTATAAAAGGCTTTCACTTTTGGTAGCTAACTCATTCGACGACAAAAGTTTCGAATTTTATGGGTAAAGCAAAATCATCATCTTCCTATTCTATATCATCAGTACTTCAAAATGAATATTTATCAGCGTAAAGTAAGGGTACTTCCGAGTTCCAGGCTCCACAGTAGCAATTACTATCAAGAAAAGAAAATATCATCTTCAAATTCCTAACACATTTTTATTTTCACAAGCAAAATATTTTAAGGTACAAAAACGTTGCCAATATTAAAAAAAAAGAATAAAAACAGACAATTATGTCATAAAAATCAATTATTAAATTAAATATTAAAATAAGAGCATACGATAAACTATTAAAATAGACGTTAATGTTCAGTTCGGGTGTTAAATTAAAATCAGACCATAAAATATTATATATATACTTATAAGCAAACTAAATGTAATTAATATAATCATAATGTATTATAACGTAAAACTTTTGAATCTAGCAGAATGTATTCTTTATTTTATACCCGCTAGTTTTTGAAGACGCTATTTACTCTAAACAACGATATGTTAGCACAGGTTGAAAAATTCTTAAAACTGTGACCGAAATAAACCTCGACTGACACCTAAAGTCGAAATTTAGTTATAATTCTTCAGTAAAATTCTTCTCCTTTGAAATATTTTAGGGAGCGGCTACTCTCCGTTTCTATGGACACACTGATTCAATAACCTTGAATTTTTTTAACAAATAAATGACAGCTCATTGCCAAGTGCAAGAGAAATTCCCAGACCATGTTGAGTGAATAAATTAATTAACGATATTCATCGAGATTAAAGTGTACAGTTTCAAACTCCGCAAGGAAAGATTTGCTGGGAAAGATGATTTCCCCCTAATTCAATTCCCCACTAATAGGAAGGAATCAGTGCCCTAATATCGGGTTTCTGGGCCGTGTTCTCACGTTTTAGTGGTAAATGGGTGGCATCGGAAATGAATGCGTTTTAATTTGATAAACCTGTGTCAAAGCAGGGAAGATCTACATTTTACGAACTGCAGGTAACGTTGTCGGAAGCTCATTAATATTAATGCATTAACGGATATGTTAATTCTAATAAGAGATGCCTAAATTAAAGATAAAATGACATGATGTCATCACAACTGTTTTACAGAAGTTTTTTGTGTTATATTTAGTAACATTTTGAAGATACCTGTACCTATTTCTGAAATGTCTAGGTTTAAATTTCATAAGCAATTGATACCTCAAAATATATATTTAGATTAAAAATTAATTACAATTGTTAAGTGAGTTATTTAATTGATTTTAGCCATTGCGTTTGTTGATATAACTTCTCTATTATCATTCTTTAATAAATATTTTAACTAATTAACGCATTTGATTTCTCTCCCCGGTGATAGAAATTTTATGAGAGGAAACATTGTTCTGCAATCAAATTTATGAAATCTTTTTTTTTTTTCCCGAGAAAGAAATTTGTTTAAAAGTATAACCCTTTCAAAAGAAGCAATTCTAACAAGAATTATCTTTTGAAGTTTGAGATATGTGTTTTTTTATTCATGTGGGGCCGCGGTAGCCTAGTGGTCAAGGTCGTGGACTAGCGTCCGGCGGTTTTCGTTCAGTCGCGGGTTCGATCCTTGGCCGCCAAAGACCCGCCGTGTAGCCGGGGCTGATGCACGTTAAATCTGTTCGGGGCCCAAAGTCCTCCCGTTGGCGTGGTGTGGATGTTAGGAGAGGGGGGGTTCCAGCTCAGGTGTCATCCTCGTCACTTGACCGTGGTTCAAAATTACGAGGTCCGTCGCCAATAGCCCTCGTGTTGCTTCTAGTGCGACGTTAATAAAAACTAAACTTCGTTATTCATGATGTTTTTGTTTTCATTGAAATGTTAATAGTAATTTAGTAGCTGGTCTTTTCGACGTCGTGGAGGGGAAGAGAGTTGATCTTGGAATGTCAGCGGAGTTTCGAACTCTGGTCCATTGAAAAGTTGACCGATAGCTTATTGTTGCCCACTAACCAACAAGGACAAGACAGACGTTTCTTTCGGGGTGTTACTAAGACGTTTTAATTTCTGGAGTTGTTGTTGAAGACAGCCTCCACATACTCTATCTCCAGTATCATGACGATACAAGACAGTCATCATTGCAACTGAAAAACATCCCCTCTCTATTGTATTGAGTTTTTCGTGGAATAGTTTCTATTTGACGTCATTGGTGAAGCCATACATTTTAATTCTTCAGCGCAAACGTTTTCTACTGCTTTTCCATGTCTTAACGACATGTGATTATTGGACTGATAATCAAGATTTAGGAACGAATATACGATACCTTAAGATATGTGTTTTCTTATTTAATCACTTATGTTTTTAGTTACAACTATCAATAAAACTGTAAATTCAAAAGTCGTGTTAATGAACTTTTCAAATTATGGTCATATTTGTGCAAAATTTAGTAAAAATTGACATTTACGCTAAAGTTCATACAGTAAATTTTAATTAATATACTTCATTTTTTCCAGCATTACATTTAAATTACATATACATGTATTTAGTAGCAGAAAAAAATGCAGTTTTCTCTTAAACTTATTAAGTTATACCAAAACTTATAAACACAGCATGATTTTACAAAAAAAAAATATATCACTTTTTTAAATAAAAATAACTCCAAAATAAATAGTTGTATACTTAAAAGCTATGATTGAAATTCACAACATACCTAGAGATATACGAATAGATGTGGTAAAATTTCACTTGAATATAAGAAACATTTTTTAAGAAATGAAATTTTTCGCTATCAATAAAATTAAAATCTCAAACTTCCAGAAAATGCAAATAAAGATTTTAACGCTTCTTAAAAGATTATATGCTTACATTAATATATTAACAAACTACACTCGAAACAAATGTAACACCTTTTAGAAATCGTAATTAAGTGGGTTTTAATAAAATGTATCAAAGAAACTTTCGGAATTTTGAACAAAAATGGAGATTTTGGGGTAAGCGCATACCTTAATTCTCCATAGTATCGAATCTCCGTTTCAAAATTGAATGTTTCCCAAACTATGGAAGAAAGTTGGTCGTGGTAGTCTAGTGGTCATTGCCTTGGACTCGTGGATGGTGGTTTCTGTCGAGTCGGGTTTTTTTGTTGCCAAATACTCGAGACACTCATAAGAAAACCCATTTTTAAGCTCAGCTCTTGTGTTACTCAAAGTGTGAAATTTGAAAAGAAAATCATGTTCAAAACCTCCTTTTAACCGGTGTTATTTTATTTAATATATTCTGCACATGTTTAATATTTAATACAGTAGCACATGATTATAGACAAGTAAATTCACAACTATTGAACATCAATTGCTGGTGCACAATAATTTATATTTACAAATGAGATTTTCTTTGCATCAACAGATACATGAATATACGGATATCTCAATGCTAAAATTTTACTTCCATCGCTTTTAATTATTTAAATTAGGCATACAATAAACTCACTTTTCCTTATGGAAGTAGCCACAGTTAACTGAAGAGCGTTCTTTCTTTATGAATGTTTTTTAAAAAAAAAGACTATCTAAAAAAAGTCTTCATTGTTAATATATTTTGAAATGAAATTAGTTGCTTATAAGACAGAAAATTATCTCTTATCTACATCACCTACGATGTTTTTATTTGTTTCAAAATAATTTAGCTTAGACATAGTCATCCAATTTTTCTACAGATATAGCAACAGTCAAGATAGAAATTTATTTTTGCTCTGAAAATGAGGAATCATCTGACTTTTTTAGATGTCTGGGAATTTCCATGGGATTGAATAAAACATGAAGCATGAAAAATTATCAAGTTGTATCGATTCCCGTTGATGTGAGCAATGCACTGACATGTGTTGAATTATGATAAGGTGATGTAAAGAACTATCTATCAGCATTCGTTTATCATTCCACTTCTATCTAATGACTTAACCGAATGATTTTTTGTAATTTGTGATAGAAAATATTCGTTAGTATATACATATGTAAACAGGTACTATGATGAATACTCTCGTTGAGAAATATCTATTAATTATAAAAAGGAAGGAAAAATGTGCTGTTTACTACAATGTAGCACGTTGAAAGTAAACAGCTGCACGAAGTGTTTTGGGTTACGTGAATAAATGATGATGAAAAAAAGATTATCTGAACTTGAAAAAGATAAAACTTGGATATGTTTTCAATTTGAGTTAGTTATATAAGTTTTATAGGTTTTTCTTATACGTTTAAGGGACAAGTATACTAATGTTGAGAAAAAACTATAACCGCCAGAACTTCTACACATTTATGTTTTTGCTTCAAATGAACCGCTGGTTATAACACACCTTTTTTATGAAGCAGCAGCTATGATGTAAAACAAATCTAGGTATACATGCAAGCGCATGTAAATAGTGAAAATTATCCAAAGATGAGCATTCGTTTTAATAATTTGGAAATTGAATGAAGTCTTGTTGTTTCCAAACAAGTGGTATTACCAGAACTATGTACTTGTTTTTTCAGAGGGTAACCCATGTACAAGATAGTACGGTCGATAGGCTTGTACTTCTGTGTATGTTAGTCAGCCACAATACAAACAATGTTTTTTATCTTGTGACGTTGGGCTATTCTCGGGTTTCTCTTCACTAACCTTGAGGACTTTAATTAAGATTTATTGCTTTTGCTAAACAACCTTAGCCCAACCAAAAATGAAACGTGAATATGTAGATAGAAAGCAGGTAGAAATGAAGTGAAGCGGGAGATTTAGGAAATATATAAACTCAGACTGAGAGTCGCGATAGAGAGGTTGAGGTTGAGTGATTCTAGTGTCCAGCAATTGTTTCAGAGTTGGAATTGAAGTCGGAGCCGGGAATTGTTGCAAGTTATCGGCTGGTTAATGTATGCTTGAAGTCAAGCTAGCCTTAGTGGTAAGAGTCAGTTAGATTATTACTGGTAGACTGAATTAAAATAGTTAAGGCCTTGTCCAGGAGAGCATTTATAATTGTCTTTATATTAGCAAGCCATTAATAAATATTGTGTTTATTGTTCTAACGTCTCTTTGATCGACTTATTGACTTTTAGTGTTAAAGCATTGAGTTTAGTTATGGCACAAGAGGCAAACAGGAATGGTCCCCCGTCACAATCTTAGTTTTAAAAATGTCTGTTTTTGTACCAAATAAAGTGTGTTTGTGGACAATTTTATAGAACTCTTTTATTCAAAAGAAATATGAGAGGAAGCGCACAGAATTCTTGTGGAGACTTACAGTGAGTAGGCTCTGCAGGAAAAGACACGCAGAGACTGGTTTCGACGTATCAAAAATAATGATTTTAATCTTAGTGATAAAGAAGGTTTATCCTCTGCATTTGGTGGGATTAGTGTGATATAATTTATTAAGAGCTGCTCAAACCTTTCTTTATTTCCAATGGTAAGGCAAATACAAACATAACAAGTAATATTAAAAAAAAAAGTAAAGTCAATTCCTGCTTAGGTCAACAAAGAACAATTTGATTTTTGTTACTTTTTATTAAATAATTACAATTGATATAAATATTCATATGACAGAATCACAATATTAAGTGGCAAATTTTTTGTCCCATATAAAACTAAAATTCATTAATTCGGTAAATTAAATAGTTGGAATGCAGTATAGCCCATCCATCCTAGGCGACAGGAATTATTTGGCGGTAGTTTGCCAAATGTGGCTACCCAGGTCCGTTTTGCGGACTTAACATTCAACCAAAAAAAAATCGCCAAGTTTGGCAACTTTTGAAATCGAGTCAAGTGGTTGGGCTTAACTGCCTTTTCACCATTTAAATTTAATTAAATGAATTAATATTTGAAAAAACTGTACTGACATGAAGTGTCACCAACTACAAGTTTTAAAAAAATGTATTTGAACTAGAGTGGATGAATAAAAAGTATTTTATTAACGATTAAAAATTTGAACAAGATATATAAATATATATAAGGAGAGTGTGAACTAATAGTAGGAATTTAAAAACTAGAACATATTAAAGAAGTGACAAAAGTCATTGCCTATAAAATTCCTCTAGCACGCCAGAAAAGAGCCGTGAAATGTTGCACATCGATGCAGGTGGTCTCTATTCATTGGATCTGCCGAATTATTGAGATTTTTACAATTTTTCCTGTTAAAATTCCTATGATTCCTTCTCATACTTGGCTACCCGATGCACATGTACAAGCTCCAACCAGAGGTTGAGTTATTCTTGCGGTATTATGTTAAAACTTGGAGGTTGGCGCAACCAGGGTTGGTAAAAATTCTAATGCGATGGAGATGCATACCAGGCCATCATGACCCGGCATCTTTTTTGGTTGTGACTAACCACCAGCGTCGCATTGCAGAACATTAAGGCTAGCCTCCAAAACTTGGCGAGAATGGTGGCGGGAAGACATGCCGAGAAACACTGCCGGTAACTGTAGACCACTTTGCCGTAACAAGAACGTTGCCTAGGGTGCATCAGCGAGGAGGTAGGTCTAAAGTTGCACCCCGTGTTCAAACCAAACAAAACTATCCCTTTCCAGATAGTTATGTTTATGCCAAATAAAACTATCATGGGAGATCGCTATCGACTGCAATTGAGGCGTTTGAGACGAGCCCGAAAATAAAAACGGCCTCTATCCGAACAGAGACTTAACAAGGTGATTTTGTTACGTAACAACGCTCTCCCACATGGTGCAACACCAGCTAAAACCTACTTGGTAACACTTAAATGGGAAAGTCTTTGTCTCAGGTAGGGCATAGCCCTTTTCGAAAATCACTGTTTTGATATTCGAAATGATAACACGTTTTGATAACACATGTTTTGGCTGAGCGGCACTTTTATCCTTATGAAGATACAAAAAATAGGTCGATCCTTGGATAGCCTCAAAAGAAGTATCGTTTGTCCGACGTGGAATTCATATGCTGCTAGAAAGAGAAAAGAAAGAAGTAGGTAATTATGGGCAATACTTTGAGTGACATGCTTTTACCACATATTTGAAATAGATCATTAATTTTCCCAAAAATATGCCTGTGAAAATATAATAAGGTTCTAATAGTAACGAGCTAATAGGCTGAAGCTAAAAGGATTCATATCAAAAAATAATCACTTGGTGATAAATTTATATTAAATTCAAATATCGAATATGATTATAATTTACTTTATGAAAATTACTTTTAAATATTTTTAAGATTTATTATTATTCTCTTTTTTTAAAAAAAAAAAACAGGTGCTAGAAGCAGTGTACTGATGCAAGAGCGTCATATTTTGATAATTATTAACTCGCTGTACCTTAAATAAATTTCTTTTCGAGACTTCAGTCCCGATACTTATTGGACAAACTACGTAAGTTTAAGCAACAAAGTTACAAACCTTTTTGAAAAGATGAAAAACATTGAAAAATATTCCCTTTAAATTTTTTGTCTCTTCGCCACATAGCACAAATTCGAATTCAAAGTAGAAGTCTTTTCACAAATTAACATACCTAATAAACACTCTTTTTTAGTAGGAACTGTTGTACTAGAGGGTATTCTAGGGTATATTGGTGTATTGGTGTTCATTTTGATTATTGAATGTCGTTAATTCGTTTTGAAATTCTTGAAGTGATGACTTTGATACCTCACTCTTCTAACTTCCACACTAAGGCACAGCCATAAACACATATACGGTATACAAATTTATATGTATTATAAAAGTCACATCTGAAAAACAATCACTTTTATTTTGAAATCATTAAGTATTTTTAAAATAAATATTTTCAAAACTCAGACTCAAATTCTGATTCAATCGTGTTTTTAATAGTTTTGTAAATTTAAAAGATATTACCTCATTAAGTTTTTGGAGTTGAAATCCAGCGTAAATTAACAATTAGAATAATGAAAAAGAAATGAGGACAATATTTAAATTAAGTTCGATCTTAATATGAAGATAATTTGTATGTAGCACATATCATGGAGTTCATAATTAGTTATCATTTATATTTAGGAAAGTGAACAAAACAAAATCTCTAAAAGACAACAAAAAAAACTTAGGACTGTAGAAGAGAATAAAAACAATACAAATAAAACTCCAAAGCAAACAAAATACTAAAATTAGAAGCGAAAATTTATTGTTTACAAGTTATAGCACTGTAATGTAGTATTGCTTCTTTTTTTTTTTTTGATATATTAAGAAAGATTTGGTATATATTAACAATAAAAATTTAAGCGTCAGGAAATGGTTTTTAATGATTATCTTGCGAAACTTTCGATTGCTGCAATGAAGACACGTCGTGTAGCAAATTTGTGTACTTTAATCTTCATCGAAGCTCGGAGTCCTCACGAGGAATCGAGAAAACCCTTTGGAGAAGAATTTCGGTAGTTGCAGTCGACTCAAGGCTTAAATGGCAGTTTTCACTTCACCGTGAGAACGAATGTGATGTTTCTGAGGGAGCTCTTTCATCTTTGGAATGAGGTGAAACTTGACAATCATCAACTCCCAATTGTCAGAAACTTGATGATCGATCCCTGTTTCGAGTCCTGATTCGATTAAACACTCTCCATCAATATTCTAAGTTTTCTCACTGGCGTGGTGTGGGAGTCAGGAGAGTGTAGTGCCAGCTTAGGTATCATCATAGTCACTTGACTTCAATTCAAAATTACGAGGATCATCACTAATAACCCCAGTGTTGCTTCTCAGATCCAGATTAATAAACAATCAATCAACACTTGCTTCTTAAAATCCGAAAAATCATGCATATTCATGGGAAAGTAAATTAACCCTGGTAAAAAAAATGAAAATTCTATTTTTGCAATTTTTCTTCACTTAATCTAAAAAGCATTTAACGCAGAAATTTAAAAGTCTATAGCAAAGATGTCGACAATAGCAGTTATGAGTGTCAGCTAATACCTTCTAAATCCTCCTTAAAACAAAATTTAAGGACACAGACAGTATACTTGAAAAAAGGAATATCATCACATTTTAATGAGTTATTTAATTTTTTTTTCCTCGATTTTTCTCTTCCAAGACGAATGTCTTAAAAGAACATTCCCTTCCTTAATCATTATCTCCGTCTTTACTTTTTTTTCGGGATATTTAGGAAGTTATCAAAAGCGGCGAAGAAGAAAGCTTTTTTTTTTTTTTTAAAGAAAAAGTTTCGAAACCATCAGCTGTAGAAGATTATGACAAAGGATCAATAAAATATAATCTCCCAAATCCAAGTCTGCTACGGGGAAGTTCGAGAGAGGATTACGAAGATTGTAGAATATACAACAGGAAAGAGAAAATGTGAAAAAAAAGAAACCGATCTCAGTGTGAAGAGAAGAAAGGTAGAATTAGTCGTTGAAGTGGTACTTAGGTTGAAAATTTTAAAATCCCTTTTCCACGTGGAAGTACTTTCTAGATAAGCTGAGTGCTTTTCTTTTTCCAACTCATCGTCTGCTCTTAGAGAAAGCTCTGATAAGAGCTCCAGTATGTCAAGTAAATCCAACGGATAAGTTTGCAGAAATAAATAAATCACATTCCACAAATAAAAAGAAATCTTACCGATAGTATCGCTTCATTTAGTGATTTTACAGATAAGAGTAACTATTAAAAACTCTTTTTTCGGTTTTGTATGTAAAATTATTCTTTGAATATAAAAATTAATTAACATCTACTCACTGTTGGAAGTTCCGATAAAGAACTTCCTCAAAATATCGTCTGGAAGTTCAATTTACAAGATATTCTCCATAGAGCTGTTACTATTTTTTTTGGTTTGAATGCGATCTCTTGTTGTTTTATTATAACAAGAAAATTTCGATTGAAAAATCTGCACCAGGAATTCTGTTGGAAATTCCAATTAATAACTTTCTCAAAATATCGTTTGGCAGTAAATTCATTAAATATTTTGTAAAGTTATTACTAATTATATTTATTTGAAAAGGATCATTTGTCGTTTCATAGTAACTGGAAAATCCGATTGGAAATTCCGGAGACGAATTCTGTTGAAAATTCCGATTAATAAGTTTCTCAAAATATCGTTTGACATTAAACTCATTAAATATTTTCTATCAGTTGTTATTATTAATTTTTGCATAAATAGGATCTCTTATTATTTTGTAATAACAAGAAAATTCCGTACAGGAATTCTGCTGGAAATTCGATTAATAACTTTCTCAAAATATTATTTGACATTAAATTCGTTAAATATCTTTTATAAAATTGTTAATAATTATATTTGTTTGAATAGGTTCGCTTGATATTTTATAACAAGCGAACTGGAATTTATAACAAGGAATTTATAACAAGAAATTCTGAATTTATAACAAGAGATTCTCTAATTTAACTGGAATTTCTTGTTATAAATTCCAGTTAATAACTTTCTAAAAATATCGTTTGACAGTAAATTCATTAAATATTTTTAAATAATTGTTATTAATTTAATTTGTTTTAATAGTATCGTTTGCAGTTTTATAATAACTAGAAATTCCGACTGGATATTCCGAACACGATTACTGTTGGAAAATCCGATTAATAACTTTCTAAAAATATCATTTGACAGGTAATTCCTTAATTATTTTTATGCAATTGTTATTAATTTTATTTGTTTGAATGGGAATGCCCGCTATTTTATAATAACAAGAATTTAAGAATGGATATTCTGTATAAGACTTATTTTGGAAATTCTGATTAACATTCTCAAAATATCATTTGGCAGTAAAATCGTTAAATAATATTTATATAATTGTTACTAATTTCGTTTGTTTAAATGGGTCCTCTTGCGGTTTCATAATAACAGGAAATTCTAACTGGAAATTTAGCATCGGAATTCTGTTAGAAAAATTCCAATTAATAACTTTTTTTAAATATCGTTTGACATTAAATGCATTACATATTTTTTTTATAATAGTAACTATTTATATTAGTTTGAATGGGATCATTTGCTGTTTTATATTTTCGACTCTCCTTCTCGTCAACCACTTTTTCTTTTTTTCAACTTCACGTCTAGACCACAGTTTAATCTTGTTTGGTGCAGCATAGCCATATCTGGCTCTTGCGCCAATAAACTTTACATTCACTCACTCACTCACTTGCTGTTTTATAACAATATGATTTTCATGTAGGAAATTCTATGCAAGAATTCTGTTGTAAATATCGATTAACTTTCTCAAAATATCGTTTGTCAGTAAATTCATTAAATGTTTTTATACAATTGTTATTAATTACATTTGTTGAACGAAATCTCGCTTGCTATTTTTCAATAACAGTTTTCCATAATTGTAACGTGTCGGAAAAAATTTGTTAAAAATTGTAATTCGACAATTTGAAACCTGGCTTGTTGTTTATTGTATCATATTCGCATTCAGCATTTTATAGTAGTCAATTCTAGCTCTATTTGTAATACTGCATTAGTTATTTTATAAAATTGACTTCTTTATTTATAAAATATTTGGAACTGGTAAGACAGTAATAGTCGATGAATTGCTAGTAATTAGTATGTTGTGGTATTTGTAACAATATTTTATATCACTAGTAATAATCTACCAGGATAAATTTAATTTCTATAAAAGGTATTTCATTTACATAATCCATTTGAATTATTTAGCACAACATCCTCATTAAACAACTTGTAAGAATATTTAATACGTAATTTGATTTATTTTAGTGCTATGCAAGATTTTTTTATAATCGAGTGTTAATTCAATCTCCGAATTTAGAATAAATGTTTTAAAATACTTTTAATAATACTTCAGTAAGAAATACAACACAATAGCTACTCATTTATAGGCATTTAGAACGAAAGATTATAAATGTTAAAGTTGTACGAAAATATTTTTGTGGAATGATCACACATTCCCAAATTCGATAAAACATCGATTTATTGTAATACTATTTTATATAAACATACCGTAAACAATATTGTAAATATTATTCTAAATTAAAACGAATAAATATTTATCAATAAAAAAAACTATTGAAGGTCTAATTATTATCATCTAATAATATACGTTTTTCAGATACTTCATGATTAAAAACTTAGACTAAAAAAGAATTTTACTACAAAATTATTATAAAATTATAATGGTTTAAAATATTTTTCAGATTAAACTGTTGATGACATCGCAAACTTTTACGTGAAAATTTGGTTACCATTTATGTATTTCTACTTCCAAAAAGTTGAATTCTTCTTCAATTTTCTCAAATTGTATCTTGTTTCACTTGCAAAAACTTTTTTTCTCGAGAATGCTGGGTGTGTTACAGGAAAAAAAAAACTAAGGAAAAGTCTCCAATTAATTAGTATTTGTCAGTGACCATTTTCAGTAATGAGCATTTAGTTTTCTGGTTGCTGCTCACTCGAACAAATTGAAAGCAGATAAAATAAGACAAAAGCGTTATTTTTAACGGAAACTGCTGAGATCCGCGTCAACTCAATTCTATTGCCTTCTTACATAAATAGCCAATTACACATGCTTATGCTCTGTATGTTGGCCTATTTTTTTGAAGAAAATATGTTTCTTAGAATTCTTCCTTTCATGTTATCATTAGTACAAGTGAAAATGGATCACACAAAACTGGTATCATTCATTAAAATCCAAATGAAAGTCTTGTACTTTTGAAGATCTTGTGTATGTTTCGGACCATTTATCAAGATATATATATGCGAAGTTTTGGACTTTTCGCTGCTCTTACATAAATTGCTATCAAACAAGTAATGTAAAAAAAATTGAAAATCTATTCCTACTTAAGTCAACAAAGAATTTTTTTTACTTTAGTTACTTTTTGTTAAATAATTACAATTAATATAAATATGTATATACATATGACAGAATCACACTATTAAGTGGCAAAAGAAATTTTTTTCCAGCAATCTACACGCTTCGTCACTGACGGTATTTATTCTTATATTTATATCCTGCTTACTATCTTATATAAAAGAAATTTTTTTCTCCCATACAAAACTAAAATTAATTATTTGAAAACTAAATAAGAAAAATTTCATACTTCGACCCGAAAGCATGAAGATTCTACGACGACGCTCTACCAACTTTGCCATTGACACAGTAGAAGCATTGGTGTTTCTTAATTCATCCGGTAAATTAAATTATTAGAATGCAGTTTAACCCACCCACCCTTGGCGAAAGGAATTATTTGGCGATATTTTGCCAAATGTGGCTAACCAGGGCCACTTCGTGGACTTAACGTTCAGACAAAAAAAATCGCCAAGTTTGGCAGTTTTTGAAATCTCGCCAAGTGGTTGGGCTCAACTGCAGTTTCACCAATTAAATTTAATTAATGAATTAATATTTTAAGAAACTGTATTAACATCAAGTGTCATCCACTACAAGTTTAATAAGTTATGACTTTTATCTTGACTAAAATAAAAAGTACTCTCATTATAACAATAGAATTGTTTCAAGTCCTGAATTCACTTTCATAGAGTATTCCATGAAAGTTTCATAACATTATATGCATAACCTTTTTCAATACGATGTTTAGCGCTGAAGCAAAATATGAAAATCTTGATTTTGAGTAAAAGCTGAAAATTTATTTCAATCCAGAAACTTACCTAATTAAATAAACATTTAACATTAAAAGGTCCCTTATTTGTAAAGTTCACTATTTGCATTACTTATATAAGTTATCTTTTTCTTCCTGATGGCCTTTAAAACTTTCTTACGCCTACAATTAACGGGTGTTGTATAACGCTTCAATTTCCTGATTCGATTGTAATTCACATTTTTATATCCCTTTACAGTGAAGTAGCCCGGACTTTCAATTGTCAGCTTATTTAAGACTTTTAAGCAACCTTGAAGTCCTTCGTTACATTGTATAATTGCAACATATGCACCCAATTTCACAGTTTTCAAACAAACAAAAACTTTCTTTAGTACTCTTTAGCATATTAAAACGTTAAAAGATTCATTCGCATTTTGTGTCTAAGGAAATTCATCTTGCATGTTAGAAGATATTTTGATGGCGATATTACGTAAAATATCAATGAAAAAAAAAAAACATCAAAGTTCCATTTCTGGTTGCAGAATGTTTCTTCTAGTTCTAAAATTTGACACAGACTACTATTAAAATGCTTATAACTCAAGTTCTATGTAAGGTAGAAACAAAATTGAAACTGTTCAAGAAAGATAAGAAATTCGGCCTTAATAATAGACCGTAAATAAAAAAAATCGACTTTTTGACCGAAAATCCCGTTTTAAAGGTAGGCGGATACCTTAATTTAGAATTCTGTTATCAAAGTACTTCTCGTTTTAAATATTCATTTGGTGAGAATGTTTTTTATAGAAAATCGAACTAAATACGCAGAACAGGCATTACAGAATAAAATTAATCTCTGGATTTGTGATTATATCCCAGAAATCTAAAATTGTTACAACATTTACATAAGAATCATCCACTTTCCATAGTAACAATTTTAAATTCTTGGAAACTTTAACCAAGTTTTCCGAAGATAATAATAGAACTTAAAAACAAATTCTGAAGCAATGAATAACTCTATTTCACAGCGCTAAAAATCACAATAATCCTGGTATTATTTAAAGGCCTTTTGGGCCTTTGATTAAACCTCTAAAACGCTTTTCGATATAATTTTTTTTTCTTCCTTAATTGATACCATTATTTCTTCGAACAAAAAATTTGGAATAATATCACAGATACATGAATTAGAAAAGAATCGGTGACGAAATTACTTTTTCGAAGAAGCGTTCTTAATTGATGACTGAACACGTCGATTTTCTTTTCCTTGAAACGAAATGAAATTTAGAGAAATTCTATTTAAAGATTCTTGGAACTGCAATTCGAAGTGTCAACGGATCTGACGGAATTTAATTGTTGAAGTGAATGATTTTGGGATGATAAAAGGTAAAGTATCCGGTAAAAAAAATTGAGACGTTATTTATATTCAACTGCTATGGTAGCTATAACTGCAGTTAATCAAATATTAATTTTTGAAGAACTTTCAGTCAATCTCCATTGTTAAGGAGGAATTCAAAAACGAATAAATTATTTAAAATGTTCTAGGCAAAGTTTTGCAGAGAGCAGATTTATCCACCCAAAGTGCAATTTTTTTATAATTATTTTATTAAATTACTCGATTAAGTATAAGAGTTAAAATAAAAGAGGAAATATCGAGAAATGGACAACAGTAAACTTTTCCGATACTAAAATTATAGCAAACATTAAATTATGTCATTAAATTGGATATATTTAAGTTAAATGTAATTAAAATTAAAGCAAATGTGAAATTATTAAATTGAATATTATAAGAGCTACATGAAATTAAAATTAATGCAAATGATAAATTATTATTTTGAACATATTTAAGTTAAATGTAGTTAAAAATAAAGCAAACGATAAATTATTCAAATTGAATATATTTAAGCTAAATGTAATAAAAATTGAAGCAAACCGTACAAAAGTGAAAAGTGCTCTAGTACGCCAAATAAAGCGATCCAAATAAAGCGAAAGCCCCTTGGGTGGCTAATAGAAGAAAAATCAGAATTGCATATATATGTTTAAAGATGAGTGATGTCGCTTATGAACAATGAACTCACTCATACAGTGAGAAAGCTCTGAGAATTTTGCACTGGTTTCGGTGTACGAATACCTTGTACACTTCTCAGCATCACTCAGTTTTAGTTTTCTGTATATTAGAAAAATAATTCAATATTTATTCAATTTCTTAAGCCAGATTTCCAATTAGTGCTACCGAAAAGTTCTATTCGTTTGTGAAAATAAAAAAAATAATACACTTTTTGAACATTTAATAATGCTTATTGCAGAATGCATTTTCCATCGTTACTAATGAACTCTTGCCGGTGTGACGGTAATTTGTAAATACCATTTTTGAAAATTGGTTTAATTTAGTTTTTATTAACGTCGCACTAGAAGCAACACGAGGGCTATTGGCGACGGACCTCGTAATTTTGAACCACGGTCAAGTGACGAGGACGACACCTGAGCTGGCCCCCCCTCTCCTAACATCCACACCAATGGGAGGACTTTGGGCCCCGAACAGATTTAACGTGCATCAGCCCCGGCTACACGGCGGGTCTTTGGTGGCCAAGGATCGAACCCGCGACTGAACGAAAACCGCTAGTCCATGACCTTGACCACTAGGCTACCGCGGCCCTACGATTATTGAAAAAATGCCTTGTCTTTAGAGGCGAAGAACTCGGGTAGTGCACGGTTGACGTATGCTTCAATTCTAAATTGTTTCCTTTCAAAACATTTTGCAGGGAGATAAACAAGTGTTAATTAGAGGGTATTAGGTCTGAGGAGTAGGGTGGATGTGGCAGAAATTCCCAGCCTAGCTCTGTGTTGTTTTGGAGAATCGTCAAAGCAGCCTGTGGTTTAGCATTATCATGATGCCATATAATGTGCTTCATACTGAACTTCGACGGACTCTTTTCTTTTAATGCATTGTTTAAATCATCCATTTGCTGACAATATCTCTCCGAATTGAGCTTTCTGTTAGGTTTCAAAAGTTCGAACTGTACTGGTTGTTGGACTTCTCACCCTTCTTCTTCTTCAAATTGGGCCCCCCCCCCTATCATCTCTAAGGTGGTCCACACACTATATCCGTAGCATGTGAAAGAGTTTCAGGGTCCAATGATGCAACCAAATGATCAAATTTAGTTTGCTCGACCGTAATGCCAGCTAACCTAAAGCTAGCTTCAAGCTGCATAAGAAATAGCTTTACATTATGAGGCCAAAAACTGGAGACCTTAACAGTAACTCTGTCACAACCGGTATTTGAACTCACAGTTACTTCACTTTTAGCATCTACACCCTCTTCAAGCGACATCTCAATCTGAGTGAGAGTGAGAATGTAAAGGCCACTGGCGCAAGAGCCAGATGTGACTAAATCGACATATCAAAGCGACTATAAGCTACGGAAAGAAAAAAAAATTTACCGACCAAATTCCTACCTCAGAGGTTTGAACCATGGATAGGGACATTACCAATTCACAGGTCTCAGGGAATTTCCGACGGTCAACATATCTTTCCAGCTTGCTTCAAAGCTTGACGGTAAGTCCCTCAGCATCCAATTAGTCTTTCCAGGAGTCGTCAACTCTTGTTCCTTCAATGGGTCACCAGCTTATGACTCCAGATCAGAAGGTTGCGTGTTCAGATCACGTCCAGGTCACCAGCTTATGGGGAAAGGGAGTGTTGATAAATCCCATCAATACCCCATAATTTTCTTTCAGAAGGTGTGCGAGAGATAAACAACTGTGAGAGGCAAAGAACTATTCATTTATTTCAAACTTAATAATCACAACTTTAAGACTTAACATTCCAACTTTAAAACTCGACCTTCACAGGTTCGGAATCTGCGAAGCAAATGAGTGGGGAAAAGGTCGTTCCCTCCTTTTCTTCAAATCTCCTTACAGCTCCGCAGTCAAAAATGACGTCAAAAGATGAAGTAGAAAGCCGCCACAATTCAACTTCTATTACAGTCATGGCTAGAATAATAAAACCAATTATCCGAGTTAAGTACATTTATTTCATGTTGAATGAGCAAGAGACAATTATATGCAGCTGGCGATGACCATAGCTCAAGCTAAGTCCATTCGATTCCGCGTATTACATAATGAAAAGTTAAAGAAGCTAGAGACCTAGTTTCAGCGTCGTGGCTAAGGCAGATGAAAAGGGAATTTACCTTGCTTAGCACTTATATGCAAGAATTTCTTCAGATCACGTGGTATTGGCATGATTTCTAGGAGTTTTAGCTGCAGGCAGAAAGTCTAGCAGGGATTTCTCCCAACGGGTTTAGATCCACGTGAACAGCAGAAAGAGCAGATTTGTAGAGCGTGTGGTTGCATAATTTAAAAACTAAATTGGAATAGTGTCCGGAAATAAGATGAACTCTTTACTGTGGTAGTTAAAGAATAGAAAAAAATTAGCAAATCAAATTATATTTAAAAGAAACCAATACATATACTAAGGTTCTATCATTATGTATTTAAAAGTGGTAAACCAAACGAATTTATTTAAAAATATGCACCGAGATCTTAATGCTAAATCAACATACATATACTTTTGTCTGTAAATTTGATGTTGCATTAATAAAAACCTGTCTTTAACATCCAATGAATTCTGCTTCATGTACAGAAAGCTTATTTTTACATAAAACTCATATTTTTGAAATAGATTCCATGAACGTGGATTCGATTCCATAATTAACTCCGCTATAATGTATACTAATGATAACTTAATTTCTTCCCGCAAATTCTTCTCATTATTGAATTATTCTTATAACAGGAAAAGTTTAAAAATTCTAAGAATTCGGAATAATCTACATTAGAAATTCTCTTGACTGTCTCGTGGCATTGAAAAAATATTCATCTCAATATTGTCATCTACAAATTAATATAAATTACTTAGATGATATTTGTCTTTCTCAGAACCTTACCCTTTGTTCCTAGAAGTATTGTTTAAGAAAACTTAGTGTTCGCTTAACGATAAAAGCATTAATGTTTATACAAACATTAAGACTTCTCAGAAATTTCAGTCGGAAAAAGAAATTTCCTTGAATTCTGATACTTAGATTTTTAAGAAACTAAATTCTCAGTATCCATCTCAATATTTCTTAGTAATAATTATTCCTAGGGTATCTCTATGTATCATTACTATATATATAATCTTCAAGATCACATTACTTATTACAATTTCAATTAATTTTGCATTGTGAAATGTAGATATTTTACCAGGGAATTTCTGGAAATGAATTAGTTTCATTAAAGCTGAACAAAGGATTTTATATCCAGACATATTTTAGACACAATTTTCAGACTTTTAGCATTTCCGAAATTCTCGAAGAATAAAAAGTCATTTTTGATCAAAAATTTTAATTTACTGAGCATACAAAATTTCCTTTTTTTAAACTTAGTTTTATTAAAACAAAATTCGTTATTTTTACGAATCTACGTAGCTATTTCATATTTCAAATGTGACACAATTTTTCCAATAAGTTAGATAAAATATCCTCTAAGGAATTTATCTAATGTTTTAACCGATCAATTAAAATTCTGTTAAAAACTGAATTTGACAATAACGATTTTAATACCGTTAAATCTATTTATTGGTAAATTTAAGATTTCAACTTCCTATTGTTATTGATAACTCAGCATTGTTTTTACCGATAATTCGTTAAATTATTCATTCAATTATCATACAATTTTTTTTTTTGCACTTACTTTGATATAAAGAGAAAGTCCTTTTTAAATTCCTACTATTATCACACACTCTCTCTATATATATTCATATATCTTATTCAAATTTTAAATTGTTAATAAAATTCTTTTTATTCATCCACTCAAGTTCAAATACATTTTTTTAAACTTGTAAGGGAGGACACTTGATGTTAATACAGTTTTTTCAAATATCAATTAAATTTAACTGGTGAAAAATCAGTTTAGCCCAACCACTTGGCGTGATTTCGAAAATTGCTAAACTTGGAGATTTTTTTTTTTTTTTTTTTTTTTTTGGCTGAATGTTAAGTCCTCGAAGCCGACTAGGGTAGCCACATTTGGCAAAATACCGCCAAATAATTCCTGTCGCCAAGGGTGGTTGGACTAAATTGCATTCCGACCATTTAATTTACCGGACGAATTAATTAATTTTAGTTTTATTTGGGAGAAAAAAAATTTCCATAAGATATTTAGCAGGATATAAATTTAGGAATAAATACCGTCAGTGAGAAAGCATATAAATCGCTGGAAAAAAAATATTTCTTTTTCAGATTTTGTGTGAGAGAGAATTTTTATTCTCTTTGCCACTTAATACTGTGATTCTGTCTTATGTATATACATAATTCTATTAATTGTAATTATTTAATAAAAAATAACTAAAATAAAATTTTACTTTGTTGACTTAAGTAGGAATTGACTTTTAAAAAAATTATTATATTATTTGTTAATATAATAATTTTTATTAACAAATAATATTCTTCAAGTATATTATAATACAAGAGAAACGTCTATTTCTGTATTAAGAAATTATTTAAGTGCACTGTTCAAACGAAATGAACCTATAAATGCCATTATTAAATTTTCCACATTGATCTATATTTCCCAAAGCTTTCACATAAATTGAGATATTTTGTTGATATAAACATATTTCAACATATGAATAATAAAACAGAGATAACTATTTTTGTAATTAATATATTATATTGAAATTTTCTGGAACTGTATTTACGTTCAGTTAGTTTTGTTTTCCTTATGATAGCCAGCGATACAACTTCCTTTGTGTAACGGTGCACTTCACAGAATTTTTGCAAACATTAAAATTTTGTATACGTAAAATCGCTTCATATCTTCATATTTCCTTCAAATGATGCTAATCCTGCTGTTGTGCATCAATATCATTCCACACAGCACGAATATCAAATTCTGATTCATTGTCAACGTTTTCATCCTCCTCTGATTTAGAAGCCCTATCGCTGTCTGTTCCATATAAAATAGGTTTGCACTTTCATTATAGACACAAAATCACGTCATTTTTACAATAATCTTTTTGTGTATTACTTTAGAATAGGCGAGTCAAGGTCACTCATTTTCATTTCTCCTCCATCGGTTACCATGGCAGCGACTAATGTACTATCGCCACTATATTTATTTTCAGCACTTCAGTTGAGGTCTGAATGCCATTGCGTCTGCACGTGCTTTATGCTAAATGAGCCTATTTAAATATCTATAAAAAAAATTTTTTTTTTTCAAAATGATAATTTTTTGAATGAAAGAATTTCAAGTATTGAAACACGTCCTCATAAAATATTAATATCATACCTATGCGTATACAAATTTATTTAAAAAGTTCCAATGAGTTGTTTAGTTCCGTTATGTAAAGGTGTAAGAAAATGTAAACGTTTTAATTACATATTAACAATATTTATTTAATGTTATACAGATTTTAAACAAATATTTTAATGATATAGATTTAAAAAAATCCCCAACGATGATTGTGAAACTCAAAATTTCGTTTTCATTAGAAGTCTGTTTAAGAAAATCAAAGGGGGGGGGGGGGGGGGGTCATTCTGAAGAATAGCAAGAGTGGGGTGTGGCAAGAGCCGAGCCGG
>BMAW01086665.1:46609-76217 GCA_019974015.1 Nephila pilipes
GAAATTTCTTATTGACCAAAGAAAAAATTAATTTGGACTTTTCTTTCTCTTTAATCACTTGGGAATGTTGGAGGGTATTCTAGTAAAATCTTTTACTTTTATAATATTTATGAAGAGCAGTTACAGTCCATTTCATAACACAATTCCAACACATCTATTATATCTCGACAAAGATATATTTTTGGCATCAGTGTAATAGTTGCAGACCGAAGGTATTACTAATTAGATGACGAGGCATTTGGCTACCTTAAAAAAAAGAGATTCATAATTACTCTCGCCATTTACCCGAGCTTCATTGAATTTCTTCACTTTGACATTCAGAGCATTGGGCAGAAATCACATTCTCACAGACCATCACAATGCTTTGTTTTAATTAGACAGTCGGATTCCCAGGGTTCGTGCCAGTTCTGAGTCGGCCCAATAGCGTCCGTCGTCACGCCCGAGTTCCATAAGAAAGAGTTAGGTATTAAAAGAAAGATAGGCTCCCATTTGTCAGTGAAACATCCTTAGCGATGAGCAATCTGTCTTTGCGTGTCTGTTTGCAAATTCGTTATCGACAGAACGAACGGAAAACTATTTTTAAAACTAAAAGTTGTTTATCTTCTGTATTAAAATCAACTCCGCAGCTGTTCTGAAAGAGAAAACCTGTTTCGCATGGGAAAGAAAGCTTAGTTTCTTTTTATTGAAACTTTTCGCAGAAAAATAGCCTTGCAGATTCCAACATTACTAGAGGTCATTAGTACGGCTAAAACGGGTTGCACCCAAAACTTATGTCATTCAAATCCAAATGAATGTTTTGCTTGACTACACCCTCCAAGTCGATGATCATTTATCATACTCCAGTTGAGAGTATTGAGTTTTAATAAATTGCAATGAAAACGAAGAAGTAGGAAGTGCATTATACTATCTAATAAGTTACGAATAGCAGGCTTCTTTCCATGTCTCTATGGAGGAAAAAGTTGTGAAAACGATTTGGTTTCATAAAAGAAAAAACAAAGTAACATTCAAAAACAAGAAATATTAGGTCTTCCAGAAAGATCTGTCAGTTAGTGAAAAATGAAAGAAAATAATTCATTTTTCGTACATTTAATAATATTTACTTACACAATGCAATTTCTATTGTTACTTTTGATCCCTTGCTAGTGTGATAATAATTTGTAAACAAAAACTTTTGACAAGGGCATTGTCTTTGAGAATCAAAGAACTCAAATAGTGCTTGATCGACATCTATTTCAGTTTTGATATCTTTTTTCCTTCAAAAATTTTACAGATCAAGAAACAGATGATAATTGAAAGACTCTAGATCTGGAGAGTAAGTTGGATGCATTAGAGTTTCCCAGAGTATATATCTACGATGTTCGGAAGAATTACCAAAGCTGCTCGTGAACTGATATTATCTAGATGCAATACAATTTGTTTCCTTTTGAACATTATTGTCCTCTTTTCATGTAGTCTTTTGTTTAAATCATCCGTTTGCTGACAATATCTCTCACAGATGACTATTTAATTTGGCTTCAAAAACTCGTAATGTATTGATCCTTGAATGGCCCCTTTCATTCAAGCTCAAACTCAGGTGTGGCGAGGGTAGGTTGTCCAGAATCTCCTTCTGCTTTTTTCCTTAAAATGCTTTCGTAGGTAATCTACTTTTCATCGCCCATTACCATCCGATCCAAAATCTCAGTTAAACTGAAAGCAAATGTCAAACAAGCACTACTTAAATTCTTCACCTCTAAAGGCAAGACATTTTTTCGAAAATGGTACTTACAAAATGGTTGACAAGAAGATACTGGAGCACCTGAGCCTTTCGGCCCTTAATCTTCATATTCACTTTATAACATGACATCGGCTTTTTCCAGCCCAGAACTGCGATTAAATTATAGTTCGTTGAGGAGTTATTTAATTTGAGTTAGGAATTTCATGTGAAATAAGTAAGAAAAAATTGAAAAAAGTAATGAATGAGAAAAAAAATAATTGAGAAAAAGTTCACGAGAAAAGTTGTATTTTCCGTATTTTGCTTAAGAGAGATAGAGCAAAGGTGGAGGTAGGGGTGACATTTCAGCCGACCCATGGGATAGCTGCCTTTCATGGATGTTATTTGGGTCGAAAAGATTGAAGTCCGAGTTTGCAGGGTGAAGTGATGGAGAAAAGTTGATTTGTGATTGGTCTGTTGGTTGAGAGGGAGTGGACGGAGTTTTCGTATCTGAAGTTATGTGTTGTTTGCGTTGTGAATGAGAGAGATAAAATTTTAGGATTTAATAAGTATTTAAGAGAACATTTTTAGATTTTATTAATGGTAGGGTCAGGGTCATAGCTATAGATATTTAGTAGCATGTTGTTGATGGTCATGAGATTAATAAAAAATTTGGAGGAGATTTTCTGAATAGTTTGTTTCATGGTGAGGAAGTTTATTGATGAGTATATGTCTGTGTTTCTCATGAACCATCTCGCTTTAATTATTTGTCTTATAATGCTGTTTTGTGCTTTCTCCAGTTTATTTATGTGTGTATTGTGTACTGTATTGTTGACTCAGTTTATTTATGTGTGTATTGTAAACTGTATTGTAGACTATTAATAAAAATGACTTGTTTTCAGGACAACACGTTTATTTGCGCACGTCTTTTCAAACATAAATTAGATACACAATTTCCACAAACACAATTTTTCAACATTCGTCTTTACCTCTTGGAACCAAACTCAATTCTAATTTTTACGTTCGTTGCCATTAAATTTTCTAAAAAACAAAAATAGGATCTGGTGTTGCCAATAGCATAATTTTATTTCTTTTTAACAACTTTAAACATTAAAAAAATATATCTTAATATAGAATATTGAAAGAAGTATCACTTTAAGCTTAAATCGTTTGCTTTTAAAAGTTGAATATATCACAATTGGCAGCGAAACACCAAATGGAACAGCTGTAAGTCAGGATAGGTCTGAGAATCAGAATATAGATAAGCAACTTGTTTTCTATATTTAATTTGGAATTCCGAGCAATTTACTTACAAAATACCATTCCGCTGGGAAAAGCTCATAAGCAACGATGGAAGCTATATTGTACAATTAATAGAACTAAATGTATGAAAAATATAGTATATATATTTTATCCTTTCACAAATAGATAGAATTCACCTTTATTGACCTAAACATACAAAGTTCTCTCAACTATTTACAGAACTCGAATCCAGCAGTTTCCGTTTTCTTAAAAAAAATTATTTTTTCTTCTTTATTCTTAAATGCTTTGGACACACTTTCTTATAATAATTACATACTTATTTATGTATTATTGACATTTATTATTGTTTCTATAGGTAACGTGTTTATTTCGCATGCACTCCGGAAATTATTTTTATTAAACATCCAGATTACAAATTTAGTCATAACTAACACATTTAGTCAAGAAACTAATTTATAAAGATTTGCGAGTTTTAAATAAGTCCGTCTCAGACACGATTGGATTCAGAAGGTATTTCAATACGATTACGTCAGATGATTTTTTCTCATTTAATGATTGAATGTTCTCAAAATATCAACCAATGAAAAAATTCTTTTTAACAAAGGGACAATTATCATGAAATTATTACATATCAAGAAATTTTTAATGTAATTATAATTATAAAATATGAGTATTCGAATATTATAAAATAAGTTTATATGCTTGGAACAAATTTTGAATCCTTAAGCAACCAATTTATAGTATTAAATTGTTTTATTATAAAAGCGAAACATCATATTAATTCCGGATTTAAATGAAAAACTGAAATTCAGTGTTTTCAGATTAATTTTAAGATTTTATAAAAACCAAACTATTTTGAAATAAATATTAAAACCGATCAACATTATACAGAGTTTTTAAGTGATTCTACGATCTTTGATAATAGATATCATTGTAAAGCAGTAAAACTATTAACAACGATTTAAAAGAAGAAAAAAAACTCATCTTTTAACACAATTTTGGTTTAATACTTAAATAGAATAATTTTTAATTGTTCTTATGTAATTAGAAATTCTAATGGTAATTAAAAGTTAAAGTGTAGTAGAAGAAACTCTTTCAAGCGTTAATCAATTAATTGCCCATTTAATTACCAATCTTAATTTCTAAAAATTTAACTCATTGTGAAGAACATACGTATTTTAAATATCTTTTTTAATTGAAAATGGGATATTTCCTAAATTAATCTCATCAAATTAAAAGGTTCCTTAAACAGTTTAATTAAATTCCCTAAATAATTTGACAAATTTCAATTTAGAATACATTTAAAAATCTAGTTAATATATTTTTTCCTTTTTTCTCGTTTTCGGAAAACTTGGATAGATAATTTAAGATCGTTTTAATATTTTTAATCACGTAAAAAGTTTTTTTTTCTCAGTTTAAAAAAAAATAATCTCTTTTATATTGAAAAATTGCTTTCTGTACGAAAGTGACTGCTATTGATTAATAATAACATCAAAATTCAAAAGCAATACGAGGGCTATTGGCAACGGACACGGACCTCATAAACTTGAACTTTGTTCAAGAGTGACGAGGACGACAACTGAGTAGGCACCTCGCTCTCTTAACTTCTGCAGGACGCTAATGGGAGAATCCTTGAAGCCTCGTCTTGATTTAACTCACATCAGCTTCGAGGTTAGTGAAAAGAAATCGTAAATATCCCAATGTCACTAAACTAGTATTATTTAGTTATCCCATAAATGTACCGTTATTGCTACATTTCTGCAAACCAGTCAGCTATATAATAAAATTTGAAAATTAAGTTTCAGAATTAAACAGTACTGAATTTTTCTCCGATGTTTTTCTCTACCTCCTGTTATTCTGACCATACTTCCACACTGATTTCATTTAAAAGATGCATTTTTTAATCATTCTCACTCACTCTGTGTCAAAAGATACCTCTCTCCTCTTTTAGCCAGAAAATTTCGAATGCATCCGCCGCAATAATTATTAGAGAAAAAATAACGACAAAGCAACTGTTCCGGAGTAGTTTCCTCAATTAAGGACCAAAATTCCGTCGTTCTGCTTTCACAAATGAATTAAAATATTTGAGAAATTCTTCCATCTGTATCTAGGATCGGTAATTTCGGTTGTAAGCGGAGTTGACACGGTTTAATACGAACGAATAATTTTAAATGATAGTGTCAAGTTCTGATTTGAAAATTTGCCTCGAGATAATTTTATTTTACAATTTAATTTTAACATAGACAACTGACAGCCAATTTTATACGACTAACTGTAACTCTAACTGAAACGGTCAGCTATTTATTTAGGTTGATTAAGTTTTCAAAAACTGTTTATTATTTAAGGAATTATAAAACAGAATGACTGTGTAGGAAAATAAAAGAAAATATAAATAGAGATTCAAGTTATTCCTATAAAAAAGTGCTACATCTATAACAAATTAAAAGGGTAAAATGGGCGTCCTTCTCAATACTTTTTCCTTTCCCTGCAGATAAATTATGTTGTAAATTAATGTTTGCGCAAAAACTTAAAATCCTTATAAACATCAAGCAATAATTTATAAATGTACTTAAATGTATCAAAATTTTCTACTCAATCCAAATGACTAGTCCTGATATGTTTAGGTATGGTATAAAGATATTTAGAAAGAATAAAAAGTGTTATTAAGTTAAAAGGTAAATTTATAAAATTTAAAAAGTTCTATGCAAATTTTTACAAAGAACAGATTTAGCCACCCAAAGTGCGCTTTTTTAATAATTATTATTAAGTTACTCAATTAAATATAAGAAATAAAGTAAACTATGAAATATTGAGAAATGAACAATAGTAAATTTTTCTGATTAAAATTAACGGGGAAACGATAAATTTTTAAATTTAATTTATTTAAGTTAAATGTAATTAAAATTAAAGCAGACGATAAATTATTATTTTGAATATTATATCAGCTACATGTAATTAATATTAAAGCAAATGATAAATTATTAAATTGAAAACATTTAAGCTAAATATAATGAAAATTAAAGAAAATATAAAATTTTTAATTTAAATACATTTAAACTACAGTCATTAAAATTAAAGCAAACGAAAAATTATTAATTTGAATATATTTAAGCTAAATGTAATATAAATTAAAGCAACGATAAATTATTAAATTGAATATTATATCAGATAAATGTAATTAAAATTGAAGCAAACGATAAAAAAACTGAAAAGTGATATAATACGCCAAAAGTGATCCACCTAAAACAATATCCCCTTAGGTGGCTAATAATAGTAAATCAATATTAAAATCATTTGACCCCCCAAATATTCTATGAAAAAAGCCAAACTAAAATGACGTAGTTTGAAATTCTTAAGGCAAAAAAAAAAAAAAATGCCTCTCAGCTTAAAATTCTGAATAATGTAATTTATTTTCAGTCATATCATGATTCCAGTTTACGTATTATTTGAGGTAATACATAAATCGATAAGTAAATAAAATACTTAATTTCTATATTTGTTTCATTTCAATCCAATAAAGCAATTGGAGGAAATTTATTGCGACATATTTTTGAAAATTGATTTCATTAGTGGTGAAAGCAGGTATCAGACATATATAACATATTTTATTTCAATCCAGTAAAAATATCAGGAGAAATTTATTATGACGTATTATTGAAAATTAAGTTCGTTACTGGTGAAAGCAGACATCAAAGATATACGCAAAAACAAGATAAATTTTTGAAAAGTGGTCAGGTACGACATTTTTTGGTTAACTGAAACAATAGTCCCTCGCATTGATTGTCAGCAGAATTTACTTGTAAAAATTTTAGTGGTGGCTAGTAAAAATTATCTACTTCGTTCCAAGTCACAAAAGTCAGAGAAATTGGATTGTTAAAAATTTGATTAGTTTCTAAAAGAAATGTGAAATCCTATCTTTTTTAATTCTATGGAAAATCTAATGTTAATGATTGTAATTTTATTTCAGTGAATTAATGTTATAAATATAAGAATTGTCGTTACTCTTGTTCATAACTAAATTAAAGATATTTTTTATTAGAACTAAAATTTTTGCAAGTAAATTCTGTTGACAATTAATGCAATCGTTGATTGAGAGAATTTTAAAATTAGTTTTTATTCAATACTTTGAAATGAATGTTGGGCGAGGTTACGAGTGTTGCAAAAATTCATGAAAATAATGACCCCTTTTCACCTATTAGAACGATATTTCATTGAAAAATAATTTCACCAGCACCGTAACTTTTTATTTTCCCCGCCATTTAAACAATTTTTGTTTTTTTCTTAAACTCCATGTATTTTCTACGTTATTGACTATTCACCTTTTACATCTCATCTATTTCCGTAAACTTACGTCTGCGCGAGACTAGTTGGAATAACCTGTTGGAGAACAATTTCGGTGGCTGAGGTCGACACAAGGCTTTAATGGCAAATATCACCTTGCCTTGAAAGCAAACGAGATGCCCCTTAAGGGTCTCATTCATCTTTAGTTCAGGAAAAATTTACTTTCGTCAACTCTCAACAGTCAGAAACTCAGAAACTTCATTGCAGAAAGCGTCATCCTCGTCACTTGGCCGAGGATCAAAATTAAGAGGTGTGTAACCAGTATTCATTGTGTTACTTCTCAGTGCGATATTAATAAACAATGACTGTCAGGAAATGCAACTCATTAAATTAAAGATGAGGAATATAATGCGACTATTGTTTCCTTAAATTCATGTATTGAAAATAAACTTTCATGACCCTAACATTTCGCTAAGCAGCACCGATTGGGGTCGCCACCAACAGTATAAGGAACGCTGTTCTAAAACATTAGAAATACCCAAGAAATAAGGGGAGTAAAGGAGAGCGCTTAAAAAGTCGAGGGGATCGAAAACAGGCATCAGAAATATCTGAATGACTAACCTAAACCCATTACACCTTCGATATCTGCAATGAGTGTGTTTTGGCAGAGCCAGAAATAGTTAAGTGCATCTGGCAACTCATTAAATGAGATTCCTTCCGAATGAGCTTATCTTTATGACTTGTAGATTTTAATGGCCGCGTTAGCGTTCCTTTTTAACGAAAATGATGGTTCTGTTTCTGTTATAGGAAGGAGAGAAGAGTTCTTTTTGAAAGATCGAATGAAGGGGGTAAGGGTGGCGGAAGAGCACTCTCTGAGCGCTTCCCTCATTATCGTAGTAAGTGTTTCACGTTATAGACACACACCATTGGCACTTATCATTCCATCCCTCAGTCTATCGAGCCTCTGGTATTATCTTATCCCTACTGCTTTGTGATGGAAATCGGAGATGCAATGAGGTTTCAAATGATGCTCTCGCTTTCAATGACGGGGAGTAAAATAGACATACTTAACTGGATATAAATGCAGGAACAAATCAAAGTAGACAAATTTCTCCGGATGTTGACTAAAAGATTATTAATCAGAATAGGTATGAGTTTCATTAACATAATTAATTAAATTAAGGAAGTGATAGGTATTAAAAAAATGTAAATTGCATAATTATTATTGTTATTATCCATAAAATCCGTCAAAAAACTATACAGAGAACAGATACATTAATATAAAAGAAAGAAACACAGGTATATTAATTGCATTGCTGGTATATTGTAAGACTGTAGACATCAGTAAAACAGTTATATAGCTTACATCAGGTTTCCGTAATTGTGGTACGCGACCTTTGTAAATTATCACGAAAATTTACCGAATCGCTTCATCGCTTTCCGATATCTTAACTCGCAATGAGATTGCTATTGTTTATTCACGTCGCACTGAGAAACAACATTAGTGCTATTGGCAGAATACTCAAGGGGACCGAGCTCAGCCAAATGGAGCAGAGCTACTAACCCAATCCCGCCGGGAGACAATCACCCCCGCTCTCAGCATGTATTGGCAAAAAGAATTTTTTTTATATTTTTTTACGAAAGAGTAACAAAAAATAGTACATGTTGGTGCAAAAAACAAATGAATAAAACATAATCCCCAAAATCAAAAGCGTCACTTGACCGTGGTTCAAAATTACGAGGTCTGTCTCCAATAGCCCTCGTGATGCTTCTAGTGCGACGTTAATAAAAACTAAACTAAACCAAACTAAACCAAAATCAAAAGAAAACACAATAAAATGACTGTTTATAGATCAGTCATTGTTCTAACGACATTTATTTTTGACGTCATGGTTCGAATACTTCCAATTTCTCACATTTTACTTTTCGTTTCGTTCTTTCTTTCTCTTTTTTAGGAAAGCATATGAATCTGCTCCCCATTGATGTCAAGATTTCCTAATAATACTAGACGCTGATATGACGATACAAAGAAACAATGACACAGCCGGCAGACAGACTCCCAAATATAGAATATACACAAACACACAGAAAGGAATATTAAAAAATTCAGAAATGAAGCACTAAACAAAAATATATGCAAGCATGCAAGGCATACAATTAAAAGCATACAATGTGGAAAATTGAAAATTTAGAAATGTAACCTAACATTGAAACATTTATGAAATTTTTTGGAAAATTTTACAAGTCACAATACAAGATTTAAGCGTGGACTGAAAAATATGATTTTCAAGCATGGACTTCAGCCAAATAGGTTTTGCTTCAACAACATGACATTTTAAATGAAAGCTTCTGTTGAAAGAGAAAGAGAAAACGCATTGGTCAGCATCTCCAACAGAGTCACAGAGACATAAATTAGTATTTTTCAAATGGAAAAGACTTTAGTGACGACTTAAGTTAACAGTCAAGTGACGAGGGCGATAGCTGAGCTGGCCTCCTTCTTCTCCAGAATTCTAATTCTGCCAACGGGGTGACTTTGAATTTCGATCAAATTTACTGGGTATCAGCCCCGCTACAAGGGAGATCATCAATGGTGCAGTGGATCTCTTTAACAACAATGCTAAATGTTAAAATGCCTTGATAACTAGCCCAAGGAAGCATCTCTTTGTCTGGTTGGTAAAGGCGCAAAAAACGATCGATCAGCTGATCTTTTTCGAACCCAATGAACCAGGTTTTTAGGTCAACATCCCTCCTTCAACGGTAAGGAAAAACATCTCCCGTAGTATTAGCGTCAAGATTTGAGCACTAGACAGCAGCACAGCCTAAAACTACAGGTTGCATATGCCTCCGACGCATAACTTTTGCTTTGTGTGTCTGCAACCTCACATAATTCACAAAGACAACCGCACGTACATCATAACTAGTGACATGCAGGCTTCGCAGCACGTGTCAACGAGACTGGCCACTCAACTAAAGACAGTCAATTACATCAAATGGAAACTGTTTCCAGCAAAATGCTCAATGCAAAAAGGACGTGATGTATATCAATTGCAGTAATGGCTGGAAAAGCAACCTTCTCTATGAACACCAATGCTTCTCTTCGTATCATCGCGATAAAACCGGAGAGGAAGTATGCAGCAGCTATCTTCAACAATAATGCCCAATATTAAAACGCCTTACAACTAGCCCGAGAGAAACGTTTCTTTTAGTCTGGTTGGTAAAGGTGCAGCAAAAAAGCGTAGGGTCAACTTTTCATCTTCAGACCCAATGTACTAGAGTTCGAAATACTCCCGCCCCTCCAAGGATAATCAACTCTCTCCCCCTCCCCGGGGTCGCAAAATCACGCAAAGCCAAAGTGGTATGAGGACAAGAAATCATGAAATGCCAATCCCAAGTCCACTACCATGACCATTAGGCTATTTCTGCACATCGTGACTCGTAAAGCGAAGCTGAATATTTTTATGACATATATGATTTTTTTGAGAAATTTAGATCTGACCTTGAAGGGTAAAAAGGTTACTACACTAAAAGTGCTCCACTAGGTTGTAGCGGCAACAAAAAAGCTAAATTTATGATCACATCGCGTCAGAACTGGTTATTGCATAGCTTTTATGAAGCTAACATTGGAGAACGAGTTTAATATGAGTTCACTGCTGGAAGTAATTCCCCTGTGCTATCGAGAAACATTTGTCAGGCCTGGAAACTAATCTCAAAAATATTTTCCTTCAATCATCAAAGAGTAAGCTGTGAGAGTAGTGGCAGAGTTTAATAGAGCAAAAGCCCCGTATGGCTTGGTGTACCAAACAAGATATAACTGCGATCTAGATGCTTGAAAAAATGAGAGGAAGGTAAAACTAGGCTGACAAGAAGGAGGGTTTAAAATAGTGATAATGATTTTTCATTAACATCATAAAGAAAAGCAATACGAAGCTTTTGGCAATTCAAGCTTGCATTATAATCTCTAAACTTTCACACCTTGCAATTGGGAGGACCAGGAGTATCGACAGATTTAACGTTGTTGTGGGTAAACCAGTCAACTTTTTTTCTCTCCCAGTAGTCCAGGGTTCAATACGTAGTCGGCAACCAAGGTCATCAATTATCTCTCCTCCTCCATGAGGTAGAAAATCACGCCATTCAAGAAGTGACCCAGGATTTGAACACTAGAGGGCAGCACAGCCTACAGCTATTGGTTGTATATGCCCCTGTCGCAAAACACTTGCCTCTGTATGTCTAACTATGACAATAGCAAATAAAATCACAACTTGTGATTCTCGGCTTCGGTGCAGGTGTCGATAAGACCCGCCATTCGACTACAGAGAGCTGATGAAACCCAATGGAAGCTGTCAGAAAATACAAAGCTCATTTCAACAGGCAGGGGATGATATCAATTGCAGTAATGGCAGGAAAAGCAACCATCTCTACAAATAACAATGTTTATATTCGTATCATCTCTATGACAGTGGAGGGAGAGTATGCGGCGGGTTTCTTCAACAGAAATGACAGAAGACAAAACACTTCAATTACTAGCCCGAGAGACTTCTCTTTTAATCTGGTTGATACAGTCGCAACAAAAAACGGGCGATCAACATTTCATCGGACTCACAGGTCCAGGGTTCGATACGCTGTTGGCACTCCAAGGCCAAACAACTCTCTCTATCTCTCTCTCCACACGATCGAAAACAATCTACCGCCGAAGACTTCTTTGAAAGAAAAAAAAGAAACTTTTTTAGGATTATATACATCATGAAAAAAATATGATTAGCAAGCATTTCGTAACGAATTTAAACAAGTAGGTGTATCCTATCATTTGATAAAATTAAACTTAATTATAACTAGTTAAAAGTTATATTTACTAAATATTAGATCTTTATAATGGCAACCTGCCACCTTCTGGCTATATTGCCGCTTCACAGAAAGTAAACAAAACAAGAATGTGACCAGTTAACTTTATTGAAAGTTACAGTTAAAAATTCGATTCGAGTTCTAAATAAAGGGAATAATAATATGAAAAGTATAATATTAGCGCATACCACTTTTATAATTCAGCAAAATATTCTCTCTCCAATAATTCCGCACTTTTTTACATAAAATATCTACTACAGTCTAGTTTATATTACAAGCAATCCGTTTAGATTCAGTAAAGGATCAATTTCTATAAGTCAGACAAAAAAAAACATTTTTGACTTATTCCTAAGAATATTTCATGTATAACATGACATGGCCTTGTTAAATCCTTCCTGGAAAAAAGTTGAAATTAAAACAAAATAAAAGCTTTAAAGCTAGTTGCATTACGAAGACAATCAAGTAATAAAAAATACCAGAAACATAACTAACATTATAGCCTAAATCAAGAAAATTATAGTTAGTAGATTAATTACACAACTCAAATCGCCTCTTTTTTTCGATTTCCAAGAGAAGAAAAAGTAATTTGAGGAATCGGATATCCCTTTTAACTGCCGAAAACAAATAATCCAACTCTGGATTCCATTTCCCAATAGCCGTTAGTGTCTGAAAGAACTGCTTTCTGTAAACACAATACACTAATCTTTCCTTAAGCAATGGTCGTTACCATTAAGGGAGAGACGTTATGGCTTTTCCAATGTTCCATTCGAGGGACTAGTCCATGAAAGTTAATAACGAATCTTGCCACCCCAAAACGATTTTCTTTTGGAAACCCGACGGGAATTACATCGAAACGTTAATGGAGACGATTATGGTTAGAAATTAACCACATTGCGATAGCAGATTAAATGGTTCTAATAATTTAAATTGGTATGATTACCTATGAGCGATCGTTAGATTTATTTATCCAATCTAATTAAAATTTATTGAAATTTGTAATGATCTCCCGGAGATGTTTTCAAACGTAAAATAAATGTCAGTTTCGCAATGATTTTAAAGATTTCCGTATACCAACCGTTTTGAGTTCGGTAACTTAAGGCACCCGTCTACGGCCCATTTTGATTTACGTGAATGTAATGTTAATCGTATGGAATTTTTAATGTCATCCTTAAATCTCTATAATTGTATCTATTTGAAAATAAACAAATAATATTAAAAAAAATTAAGTCAATTCCTACTTAGGTCAACAAAGAAAGATTTTATTTTAGTTACTTTTTATTAAATAATTACAATCAATATAAATATGTTTATACATATGACAGAATCACAATATTAAGTGGAAAAAGAAATTTTTTTCCAGCTATCTACACAATTAGTCACTGACTGTATTTATTCCTAAATTTACTAAATTTATATCTTGATAAATATCTTATATAAGAGATTTTTTTTTTCCTCCCATATAAAACTAAAATTAATTATTTGAAAATCAAATAAAAAATTTTATGCTTCGACGAGATTCGATCCGAAGGAATGAAGATTCTACGCCAACTCTCTACCAACTTAGCCATTGCAAAAGACATAGTAGAAGCATTGGCCTGCTTCTTAATTCATCCGGTAAATTAAATGGTTGGAATGCAGTTTAGCCCTACCACCCTTGGCGACAGGAATTATGCTGCGGTATTTTGCTAAATGTGGCTATCCTGTAGGCTTCGCGGACTTAACGTTCAACCAAAAAAAATAGCCAAGTATGGCAATTTTTTTTGGCAAAAATGAAAAAGTTTGGCAATTTTTGAAATCGCGCCAAATGTGATTGGACTAAACTGCATCTTCACCAACTTAATTTAATCAATGAATTAATATTTGAAAAAACTATTAACATCAAGTGTCATCCACTACCAAATGTGGCTACCCTGGTCCGCTTCATGGACTTAACGTCCAGCCAAAAAAAAAAAAAAATCGTCAAGCTAGGCAATTTTTGAAATCGCGCCAAATGTTTGGGCTAAACTGCATTTTTATCAGTTAAATTTAATTCATGAATTAATATTAAAAAAAAAAACAGTTTTCACTCCAAGTGTTAATACTGTTTAAGTGTTAATATTACAATTATAATTAATCGAATAAAAAGCATTTTATGAACAATTGAAAATTTGAGCAATATATATATATATATATAGAGAGAGAGAGAGAGAGTGAACTAATAGTAGGAATTTAAAAAGAGGTGCACACACACGTCACTAAATGAGGCAAATTTTATTTTTCCATAGATTTAATAAGTATTCAACATCTCGTCTTTCGACAGCTTTCCTTATATTTTTTGCATTTTTATCCGCGAAAAGTATAACAGAAGAGTCTTTGGGTCGAATTAACTATCTCTCACACAGTGCCTTCATAATTAGTTATGCGATGTTGATAAGCACAGATGTATAACTGCTACTTATCGACATTTTCTGTAATCATCGTCCAACATTCGAATGTTTAGCGACAATATGCAGGAGTTTACGATGTTCCATCTAACACATGGATCAATAAGTCCCGAGACTGTGCGGTCGTTTTTTTTTTTGCGATTTCCTCCTTCAAACCACCAGCAAGTCAATATAATAATCACTGTTGATCGATTTACCTTTTTCGAGGTAGTCAATGAAAATCACGCCATGCGTATCCCAAAAAACTGACGCCATGACTTTGCCAGCTGACTGCTGCGTTTTCGGACGGCTTTCGCCAGCTGTGCGCCACTGCCGCTTCGACTCTGGAGTGTAGTGATGTATCCATGTTTCGTCCATGGTCACGTAACGACGCAAGAAATCTTTTTTGTTGCGAGTAAATAGCGATAAACAGCTTTCTGAATCATCGACTCGTTGCTGTTTTTGTTCCATCGAAAGCAATCGCGGCACCCACTTGGAAAAAACCTTTTCCATGCTCAATTTTTCATGAAGGATAGTAAATACACTTCCATATGATATCTGTGTCATCTCAGCAATCTCACGGAGCTTCACTTTACGATCTTTCATTATTATTTTTGTCACTTCACTCACATTTTCCGGTGTAACGGCTTCCACAGGTCTACCCGAGCGTTCCGCGTCATTTGTGTCGGTACGACCACGTTTAAACTCGGCAAACCACCGACAAATCGTTGCTTTGGATGGACAAGAGTCCGGGTAACATTTTTCAATCCATTGTTTCGCTTGCACGGTGTTTTTACCCATTAAAAAACAATGTTTTATCAGAACACGAAACTCGGTTTTTTCCATTTTTTAAACAAACTACAAAACGACTTTACTCCAACCTCGATAACTCAGCTGTTTCTGGTCCGATCGACTTAAAATTTTGACACGTTTCAAGCAAAGGTTAGTACTCTAGAAAGACCTGGTTACTGGTTTACTACGAGCGCCATCTCTGGGTTAGTCTTGGAACTTATTGATCCATGTGTTAAATAAATATTGAAGATATTTTGAATATTCAAAGGTCGACAGAAAGAGAGAAAACACAACTAAAAGTGCGGAAACAAACATGGAATGAAAAAGTATATATGAAACAGCTACAACAAGGTTATTTGTGAAGAGCATAACTTTTGGCAGCTTCCATGAGTATAAGCACCCATTCTTAGCAATGATAAAATAAGAGAATCGTTCAATAAGTCCTTAGAAATTCAAAGAGAATGTACTCGAAGAATTGAAAATTATTTGTTTTTAATAAGTATCATGACATGACTCTCTAGACAGCTGTCTGACACTCAGTTATTAGTATTCATGATCAAGACGCCTTTCTTATCTCAAAAAATTCTTCTACATAACTTTTCTGTCCGATGAGATCCTCCTCGTCTTCTTTGGAGCAGATTCGTAGGAAGCAACCCTACGAATCTGCTCCAACCCTTTGATTTTTTTTTTCTTTTTTCCCGATGCGTAATGATGAATCCAGGTTTCTCCGACGGTGGCAGCAAACAAAGTTTGATTTGGCAGCAAATGACTATCAAATCAAAGCTAACTCGTGAATCCATGTCAAATTTGTATCGGCTCCGTTTAACAGATGGCAGCACTCAATGGTAACAACAGTTTACCTTAATGATACCATCTGAGTTCAAATACAAATTATTTTTGGACTACCCTCGTACATCACGAAAGTTACGTTAATTTGTTTGGTTTTTTCTTCATAAGTATTTTCATCTTAAATTAAACTCTAAAAAAATGATCGAAGATTTGGGACAAAAAACAATTATATGACAGCTAATTTCTCCTTCAAAAACTGGAATTCGAGTCTTGATGGCATAAAGGACTCACCGTGAAACGCGTTAAATTTGTCGGAGCTACAAGTCCTCTGTATGGCGTGGTGTGGAAATTTGGATAGGGAGGTCTTAACTCAGGTACCACCCTCCACTCTTGACAGCGTTCATCGCCAATAGCTCTAGTGTTGCTTCTAAGGGTGCCATTAATAAATAAATAAATTCTCTAAACACTTTTTATACATCTGGTTTAAGCTTAGTATTTAAAGAACAGAACGACAAGTAACAGAAAAACCCCCAACGCTCTTTTTAAAGGATCTCAGAACCCTTAAACTTTAATATTTTCAATTTTTTGAAAAAAGTATATGTTAGAGCTCCATCTTTTCTGAAAATTTTGGTGCTAAATGTTTGATGATACTACTAAAACTTCTAAGGTTATTGTTAAAGAAACTAAACTACGCTAAACTTTTTTGTTATTTTTCAACTTTAACTTCATTTTTCTCAAAATAAAAAATTTCAACTTGTGCGTAGAATTTTTCAGAAATATTTATCATATTAGTTTAGAATTTTACGCGCATGTTCAAAATAAAGTTTTCTGTTATTACTTACACATCGATGTTTGTAGAAAATTATTGACAGAAAAGTTTTTGTATGAACTTTTATTTTTTGCTAAAATTTATAATTTTCTTTATAATTGTACTTAAAAAAGTTCATTATAACTATTTTTTTAAAACAAATATATGTAACTTTAAAACTGGACATTTTTCTATTCGATAAAATTACTACTATAAATTTCGATCAATGTTGTACTTCAGAATTCTGAGGGTAACAAAATATCGTTTTCGTAACATAGAAAAAGAAATGCCCATTTTATATTACAATATAGCATTTTGAGATTTTCTTAAAACTTATATGAAAATATGAAAAAAAAATGTAAAAATATATAAATATCATACGGTAAACATTACAAATTTCGGTTCAAGTCGGCATCGGGCGCCCCTTGGCGATTGGCGACTTTTTGACGCGATAACGATTTCAATGTGGCGATTTAGGTTATGGTAATACTAAATTTTGGTTAACGTTTCATTTGAAACGTCTTCATAACGTCACTGCTTACGTACACTACTTTGGCGACCTTTCTTCAAAGTCGACAAGTTTTCGCCACAAATGCCAAGGGGAACCCGATTCTGGACTTTAACCCAAATTTCTTTGTTTCATTGGTAAGTTACATTGGTTTTAGAAAGGGTTAAGGTTTTGTGCACGCGGACAGCTGTTTACAGTCCTGAAAATTCTTAAAAAAGACGCGACGTTGAGATTTTCGCTATGTTATCTCTTCACTAGCCTCGGGGCCTTTATACTGGTTTGAATTGCATGAAATTACGATTTCTTCCCAACCTAAATAAAACGTGAAGAGGTAAATTATATAAAGATAGAAGTGAAGTGAATTAGAAATAATGATATTTAAATGAAATAGAATTGAAGGAAATGAGGGGAGATAGATGATAACGATTTGTCGCTAGATATTTATACTTTGGATTGAAACATCCTAAGGCGTTTTGTGGACTACAGCGAATTCTATTTAAAGTATTAGGATAAAAATCGTCTTTTTGAGTGAAGTGATTGAATCAAAACGAGTGAATTGGTAAGCTAAGAATTTATTCATTCATCCTAGTTTAGAGTTGACGCATTAAGGGGTTTCAAGAAAGATCGGACTTAGATATTCTTCAATGATAAATAAAGTACTTTATCTTGTTCTTAAGTATCTTAAAATGGAGTCTCGTATTTAATAACTGTTTAATTAAACGGAACAATGGTCGCTGGATTAAATAACGAAGAATGAGCGTCGCAAAGATTCCTAATTATTGTATTTATCTCCTTTTACGGAATGGAAAGTTTTGAAACGCACTCAACCACCTCTAATATTCCTCTCAAGCCTTCGCATTAGGAGAGCTTTTCTAGATATCTGGCAATTCCATAAAAATAGATATAACCGAAAGAGAAAATTCAGAATCATCAGCAGGAGAAGATTAAAGCAAAGGATCAAAAGGAAGTAATCTCCAACACCCTTTACTTTCCAAGTGCAGATGGGACGAAATTCGAAAAAGGCTTGACGAGATAACGAAGTACCATCCAAAAGCGGAAAAAGAAGAAAGAAACATTAGGTAGCCGAGATCTGTATTAGAGGAAACGAAGTGATTAAAGTCCATGATGCAACGTTTAGAGATTCGGACGTTTTAAAATCTCTTTCAATGTAGAAGTGCTTTTGAAATAAATTTGTATTCTTAATTTTAACCCTTATCTCTTGTACGATGAGAAAGCGAAAAACTTTTGCTAAGCAATGACAATTGATATTTTCAAGAAAAAAACAAACCGCATTAGGTAAATTAAAGTACATCAGACGCATTCGATGAAGGAAAAAATGAGCTTACTCTTAATTAGTTTAATTGATCCCCAATTTTTTAAATAAAAACGAGGTATTGAGATATATGTATCTATTAATGCAAAGAAAATAGCATTTATAAGTATAAATTATTATGCAAGCGCAATTAATAAACATTTAGCTATATTTGCAATTGATTGATTTTATTAACGTCACATAAGAAGCAACACGAGGAGTTTTTTATCCACCCAAAGGACTATTGTTTTAGTTGGATCACTTTTGGTGTACCAGATCGCTTTTCAATTTTGTACCCTTTGCTTCAGTTTTAATTACATTTAGCTTAATTGTATTCAATTAAATAATTTATCGTTTGTTTTCATTTTAATATCGGAAAAGTTTACTATTATTAATTTCTCGATATTTCATCGTTTACTTTAATTCTTATATTTAATTGAATAATTTAATAATAATTATAAAAAAGCTCTTCTTGTGGGACTAAATCTGTTCTTTCCAAAACTTTGCATCGAACTTTTTTTTCTTTATTTTGTTAAATGTCTATGTATTGGATACACGAGATTGACTCATTAACACATTTTTCTGAAGGAGTATCCCCCCCATATGTAACCACTATATTTATTCTCAACTGTTACACACATTTTTATTCAATGCTCTGTGTTTTAATTGTGTTCTTATGAAACGTTTAAATTCATATACTCTTTATTTAAATGACTTGATTGGAAAAAATCCCCGTCTTAATTTATTTAAGTTATTAAATGGCATCGGCTTTACTCCATTTACATACTTTTCTTTCGTTCTTTTTTATTCTCTGTCATGGAGTTGAATTTTAAGGTACACGAAGATGTTCGAAATACTTTTTTTAAAAAACTTTATTTAGAGAAAATTTTATACCCTTCTTCAGTTTCAATGTAAATAAACTATGTTAAATTGATATTTGCAATAAATTACTTAAGTTTCACGAAATTAATAAATTTATACAGAATTTTGAAGAAATTTCAAAAAAATTTCAAAAATGCTGCATGAAAATCTATTCACTAATCTAATTTATGTAACTTTAGTATCTAAGTTAATCTTATTCATTTATCTAGAACTTGAAGTAAAATATTTTGACTACTTAAATAAATAAAAATTTCAGAACCATTCGAAGAGCTACTACAAGAAATTTGCCATATTTTACAGCGTTATTATACAAACATTCTTATAATTTAAAAAACATTCTTATTATTCTTATTATAGTTAAATTATATAGAATGGTGAATGAATAGCAATTGAAATTTGATTAAAAATAAAACTACAAGAAAAAGAAATTAAATACAAAAAATAATCGAAAAAATTTCAACCAATTTAAAGGAATTATAACAACAAAAATTCTTTTCAGCTCCTTTTTTTCCTTCCTTTTTATTTATCTTCAAATCAAAATCTCTTCTCACCAAAACAAAAAATCGGCTGTGGTATGTAATGACGGAATAAAAAAAGGAAATATAAAATAAGAAAAAAAAATGCTTAACCGTAAAAAAGAAAAAGAGCAAAATCGAAAGAAGAAATCAGCTCCTTCCTTTCGGTCGCTCTATGTGAAAGTCATTTTTCATCCGATTCTCGAGTCATTAAACTCTTACAACCCATGACGCCCCCTGGCGGAAATTTGCTACCTTCGTTATTTGATATTTTTTGATCGAGAGACCACAGGGGGGGAAAAAACGCTCGAAATTTATTGAGAGAAAATTTTCATTCCCTGCAATTCCATTTTTTTTTTTTTTTTTTTTTTTTTACTCATTCGCTTTTATGACACAGTTAAGATTCATTATCTTTTGTTATTATATAAAGAAAAAGAATATAAGACGCTCAAGAAAAGAAAATTTATTGAATTGATGCACTCAATTTAGGGCGGAGAGATTGAAAATTTCTAAAAAGTTTTCAGAAAGAAATATGAATAGAATTTGAATCAGCTATAGCTCTTAAACTGAAACACGAGTACAAATAATGAAAAGAAATCAAAAGCCTTTCTTTATACTTATTAAATGTGTACTCGATGGTATAGCTCGAGGCATGAAACTTTTATAATGAGGGCTAATTTTTAAGTAATATTTTGAATAATTTTAAACGAACCACAAGTTATTATTAGAATTGCTCCGTTTCGTTCACTCCGAATGTTCATTCCGTATATCGTATGAATACAGTTTCTTTTATATTGATAGGTTCCTGCATGAAGCTATTTTTAAAAAATATAAGTTGTCACTTCCCTACGTTTTTTCAAAACTCTGTTGATTAATTTATAATTTCAACGGGGTGGAAGAATTGTAATTTTTCAACATTCTGAGACCTACGAAAAAATATGAAATAATTGATTTTAAGAAATAAAAAAAATTAAGTAATTTGATGCTACTGTCGTCTGTTAAAATAGGTGAAAACGTAGGTTTTACAGAAAATTCTTCAAAAATAAATTTGATGTTTATTTTTTTTTTGGCGAGAATATGCTTACCGCTCCTTCAAAACATCAGCGGAGCTCCCTAAAAAAAGTTTGGATTGATTGATTGTTTTCAATTAACGTCGCACAAGAAGCAACACGAAGGGTTGTTTTTAGCGACGAACCTCACAATTTTGAGCCTCAGTCAATGGACTGAGACGCGACACCTGAGCTGGAACTTTTCTCTTCTAACTTCCCCACCACGTCAACGGGAGGACTTTGAGCTTTGACAGATTTAACGTGCATCAGCCTCGGCGACAAGGCGAGCCTTTAGTTGCATCAAATTTGAAACCCACGACTTGACGAAAATCGCCGGCCGAGAGTCCACGACCATGACCACAAATTTACATATAAGATAAGCTTAATTAAGATATTATAATTTGTATATAAGATAAGCTTAATTAAGATATTATAATTTGTATATAAGATAAGCTTAATTAAGCTTAATTAATATATAAGATAAGCATTACAGTTTAATTTAATTTCTTGACTTTCTAAATATTTTCTCGTTCTTATAAAACCTCTTTTAACACTCAAAATTCATCGTACAAATGCGAATTAATGGGTATCAATACAGACACATAAGTATAACTTCCAATTTGCCTGAATAAAAAGCACTAAATCAATGTAATTATTGTTAAATAAACCAGTATAAAATACCAGAATAAGCATTTATTCAACATCATGCAACAAAAGAATAGAAGAAAAAAAATCTGATGGCCCTTTTAACTGCCGAAAACATATCTAACAACAATAACCTCCCATTTTTGGCGAGTTCCGAGAAGCCGAAATAACGATGTGTTAGTAAACATAATACCGCAGCCGTCTCTAACCAATGACCGTTACCATTAAGCCAGAAACACATTACAGCTTTTTCAGTCATGGTCCTCTTAATGGAAGTAAATAAACGTTTTCCCTTTAAATGACTTTCTTCTGGGTTTAGAGAAAACTGAAGGACATTATTTCGAACGTAATCATTATGGAAAACAGTAATTAATTAGTTTCTATACATTTAACAAGCTGTGCGATTTACAGTAATCAACATGGTTTAATTTGTGCAGGCTCTCTACAATAACGACTACAGATGCTAAAAATGTCTTACTAAATAACCCAATATTGAATCCCTTTTCTTTTATTTATTAAGGACATTGAAAAGACTAACTAATTTTCTTCGGGCTGACATTCTGGTACAAGTTAAGTTTACTGACACTCCGTGTTCCTCCCTTTGGCGTGGTGAGAGAGTTTGGAGAGAGGTGCCAACTCAGGTTCGATCAAGGTTACTTGATTAAGATTCAAAATGAATAGGTCGCCAATAACTCTCTTCCTACTTCCGAATACAATATCAATACACAATGAATCAATCGAATTGACAGATATGCCCCTGTCATTAAAGGTCAACTGACCTTTCTGCCTCGGGGTACAAAAACAATCCCCCAAAACTCTAGGAGAAGTATGCGGTTGCTTTCTTCTTCAATGACGACAAAGTTAAAAATGCCTTAATAATTAAAAAAAAGGGGGGGATTCCTTTTAGTGTAGTTGTTAAAGGCATTGTAAAAATCGGATGAGTTAGTTCCAAACCGACGAATCAAAAGTTCGAATCGCCCCCGGCATTCAAGGTCAACTTGTGACGTTGTGCCATTCGCGGTTTCTCTTCACTAACCTTGAGGACTTTTAATTGAAATTGGTTAATTTTGCTAAACAACCTTTGCCCAACCAAAAATTAAATGTGATTATGTAAAGCAAGTAGAAATGAAGTGAAGTAGGAGAGTTAGGAAATATATAAACTCAGACTGAGAGTCGCGATAGAGAGGTGGAAAGAGAGGTTGAAGTAGGAGGTTGAAGTAGAGGTTGAATGGTTCGAGTAGAGATTGAGTTATTCCAGTGTTCAGCAATTGTTCCAGAGTCGGAGTTGAAGTCAGAGCCAAGAATCGTTACAAGTTATCGGCTGGTTAATGTATGCTAGAAGTCAAGGAAAGTTTAGTGGTAAGAGTCAGTTAGATTATTACTGGTAGATTGAGTTAAGGCAGTTAAGGCCCATGTCCGGGAGAGCATTTATAATTATTGTCATATTAACAAGCGGTTAATAAATTGGGTATTTATTGTCCTAACGTCTCTTTGATCGACTTATTGATTCTTAGTGCTTAAACATTGAGTTTAGCTATGGCACAAGAGACAACCCAGAATGGGCTGCCGTCACAAACTGATATCACCTCCGCTACGGAGTAGGAAATCCACCCATCACAAGTGATGGAGAAGTATACGGTTGATTTATTCAACAACAACGAAAGGAGTTAAAAACGCTTTAACAACTAACCCGACGGAGTTACCCCTTTTGGCTTAGTCGTAAAGGGCACCGCCAAACCTATCCGAATGAGTTTTCTTCGGACAAATAGGTCAAGCGTTCAAATCGTTCCTAGTACTCAAAGACAACTGACTTCCTCGGCCACGGGGTAGAAAATCCATCTCCAAAATGAGGGATGGAGTGAAAAACGTTTTCACCGAAAACTCATTTTAAAAGATCTGGAGAAATTGCATTATTTCACCTAAAATATCAAAAATATGTTCATTAGAATTTTCATTCGAATCGATATTTAATGAATTTCGTAAGCACAGAGATTAAGAATTAGCGACATACTGAGGAACACATTTATTTGTGAATGTATCTGCAAAGAAAACTGTGCGTTAATCTTCTCTGTTGACGTATTTTTTTCTGTTTGTGACAATGCGTAGCTGAGTTGTTAAATCTTTCAGAGCTCAAAAGTCCTCAAGTAGGCGTATAAGTTAGTAGAGTGGAGTGTCAGATCAGATGTCGTATTCGTCTCTTGACTTAAGCTCCGATTTGCGAAGTCCGATGATATTTCAAAGTCCATCTCACGCATTAACACAAATTATTCAGATTGTTTTGTAACCTTTCAGAAACTCAATTGTACTTTAATCTTTAACAATGAATTGGGAATGCTGATTAACGCCGCACTGAGAATTACGAGTGCTAAATCACGCTGTTTTGAACCTCGGTCAAGTGACGAGGACGACACCTGAACTTGCACTGCCCTCTCCAAAGTTAAACATCACACCAGCGGGACCTTGACCAGACAACATGCATCAGTTCCTCCGCACTTTGGGTCATTAGCGGAGATAGGGCTCAATGAAAACAATGCCAGCCACGAGCTCGTGTCTTTGACTACAGGGCTACCACGACTGAAAATGCAGGGACTCGAGTCGAAACATTTCTGCCCTATCCTCTGCAGAAACTCTAAAATGGTGATTAAAATCATTAAATTTTGAACAACAATTATTTAAAAAGGAACAAATATATATAACAAGTTAATTGAAAAGTCCCAGGCCTCAAATGGTAAAACACCTTTTTTGGCAAAATTAGTTTTTTTTATTCAACATAATTCCCTTCAAGGGTGATACACTGATTATAGCGACCCTCCAACTTTTCGATACCATTTTTGTAGTACGATTTGTCCTTTGCTTCAAAATAGGCCTCAGTTTCGGCGATCACCTCTTCATTCGACGAAAATTTCTACCCAGCGAGCATTCTTTTGAGATCTGAGAACAGGAAATAGTCGCTGGGAGGCCAGATCTGGAGAATACGGTGGATTAGGAAGCAATTCGAAGCAAATTCATGGATGTTTGCCATCGTTTTCACTGACTTGTGACACGGTGCATTGTCTTGGTGAAGCAGCACTTTCTTTTTCTTCAAATGCGGCCGTATTTCGGCGATTTCGTCCTTTAAACGGTCCAATAACGCTATGTAATAGTCGCTGTTAATGGTCCTTCCTTTTTCAAGGTAGTCAATGAAAATTATTCCATGCGCATCCCAAAATACAGACGCCATAACTTGCTAGCCGACTGTTGCGTTTTCCCACGCTTTGGAGCGGGTTCATCGTGTGCAGTCCACTCGGATGACTGTCGATTGGACTTCGGAGTGAAATGATGGAGCCATGTTTCATCCATTGTCACATATCGACGCAAAAACTCGGGTTTATTACGCTTGATCATCTTCAAACACTGCTCCGAATCATCAACTCGTCGTTGCTTTTGGTCAAAAGTGAGCTTGCGCGGCACCCACTTTGCACAGAGCTTTCTCATACCCAAATATTCGTGAATGATATCATGTACACGTTCAGTTGATATCTTTAGAGTGTCTGCTATTTCATTCAATTTATGGTCATTCAAAATCATTTTGTGGATTTTTTTAATGTTTTCGTCGGTAACAACCGCTTTTGGGCGTCCACTGCGTTCACCGTCTTCGGTGCTCATTTCATCACGCCTAAACTTGGCATACCAATCCTTGATGGTTGATTTTCCTGGAGCAGTGTCCGGAAACTCTGCATCAAGCTAAGGTTTTGCTTCAACTGTATTTTTTCCCTTCAAAAAGCAATATTTTATCATCACGGGAAATTACTTTTTATCCATTTTTTTCACAATAACAAAAGTTGCTTCCCTCAAAATGCTATCATTCACAAACTAATGATCCGACAGCTGTCCAATTTATACACGCATCTTTTGAGGGTTAGGGCTAACTAAAAACATATGGATTTAATTCTAGTTGCGCCATCTATGTGTCAGGACGGGGACTTTTCAATTGATCTGTTATATATATATATATATATATATATATATATATATATATACATATATATAAATTTATGCATTAAAATATTTTTTTAATTATCAGAATTTTTTTTTATTTCTTAAAAATAAATATAAGAATAGGCGATTTATTTATATTTAAGATTCAACTTTGATGTGTCCTCTTCATGTACCTTACAGTTAAGTAAATAATTCTTTTTTTAACAACATTTCTCAATAACTTTAGTAATATCGATGGTGATGAACACGTAATCCTTTCACGTAACACACAATTGTTGTTTACGCACATTTTAATACAATATTTATATATACAAACAGAACTATTTACATAAAAGTTAGAAAAATTAACATGGTTTTCACAGCGTTTCCACTTCCATATTCTAAGCCTTTCTATCACTTTCACCCGTGTATACTTAAATCCTACTTTCTAACGGTGGTCACAAATCACATTAGATTGAATGAAGGGAGTGGTCATCGAAGAATTTCAAAGTTTACCTCTAAACAAGGGTTTCAATTTTGAAAATACCCATAAAATCGTCCTTTGTTTTTCCTACAAGGCGTTAGCTACCCTATGTAGGTATACTGGATCTTAAGCACTGAAAGTCACTCAGTATGGGATCGAACCACCACTAGTGGGCGTCATTGTAGTAGTTGCCGCCTATTGGTTGTATTCCAAAGTGTCACGTGGTCATTACGTCTGGTGTTATCGGCCCTGTTGGTTTGGTAACCAGAGCTATTCGTGCACCTCTCCTCAATAATAACATCTGAATTTACTTTCATACTAATTTCCAACTATTAGTTCACACTCTCCCTGTGTATATCTTGTTCAATTTTGCAAAATTTAATAAAATACTTTTTATTCATCCATTCCAGTTGAAATAATTTTTTTAAACTTGTAATGGATGACACTCGATGTTAATACATTTTTTTCAAATATTAATTCATTTATTAAATTTAATTGGTGAAAATGCAGTTTTTCTGAAACTCTTGGTGCAATTTCAAAAATTGCCAAACAATTGGCTGAACGTTAAGTCTCCGAAGCGTGCCAGAGTATCCACATTTGGCGAAATACCGCCAAATAATTCCTGTTGCCGAGGATGGTTGGGTTAAACTGCATTCCAACCATTTAATTTACCGGATGAATTTTAAAAAAAGCCAATGTTTCTACTATGTCATTTGTCTTGCAATAGCAAAGTTGGTAGAGCGTCGGAGTAGAATCTTCATGCCTTCGGATCGAATCTCGTTGAAGCATGAATTTTTTTTTTTATTAATTTTTTATTTATATGGGAGAAAAAAAAAATTCTCTTATGTAAGATATTGAGCAGGATATAAATTTAGGAATAAATACCGTCAGTGACGAAGCGTGTAGATCTCTGGGAAAGAATTTCTTTTGCCACTGAATATTGTGATTCTGTCATATGTATAAACATATTTTATATTAATTGTAATTATTTAATAAAAAGTAATTAAAATAAAAGTTTTCTTTGCTGACCTAAGTAGGAATTGACTTAATTTTTTTTTATATTACTTGTTTATAATAAATGCGTCCAAAATGGTTATTAATATCTAATTTCTCGCCGTCGCGATTCTGTGGATTACCCTTCTCAACCGAGCCATGTTTAAAAGCATTTTGTACCTTTTGATTAAATCTCGAAAACATTTTCCCAATTTCTTCCTCGCACCTCCAAATTACCGCTCCTTTGGCAGAAGGCATCAAACTATTTCACCGAAAGGAGAAAAAAAATGGCGAAAAGGTGTTTCAAAGATGTTTTCTTAATTAATGACTGAAGAGTTCCTCGCGTTCTTCTCCATTTCTCCGGAACAAATTAAACTGTTACAGAAAATTCCTCTTGAAGTATCTTAGAATGGTAATTTGGGGGTGTAAATGGAGCTGACGCGATTTAATTATGGTAGCAAAGTATTTTTGGAAAGAAAGAGAGAAATACACTGAAAATGAGGAAGCAGTAGCGTGTTTTCACGTTCGATTGCTGAAGCAACGATTTCCCTTAATAGCTTAGAATGGCTTTGTTCATTCAAAATTAATTTCTGATAAGCACTTTGCAAATATCTATAGTTTAATGTCACCGCTGGATGAAATTAGTTTAATTGAATTAAGCTCTTTAAACAATAATTAAAAGAAACTGCTCCATATTTTGATGTTGATGTTCTTAATGTTTTGAAATTCAAGACAAAAAAAAGCTAAGTTTTTATCCACAATGTCTTGTCCATGGTTTTGATTACTACGTCAAAGCTTTACTCTTTTATTAAAGGATTTTATAAGTTTAGTAGGTTTTTTTGTTTCTGACCGTTTTGTTTGTTGAACAAGATATATAAGTATATATAGGGAGAGTGTGAACTAATAGTAGGAATTTAAAAAAAAATTGTTTCTGAAAAACCTCTCTGAATCGACCCCAAGGAATAATATAACATAAAGTACGGTAAAGAACAGGAGTTCAAGAAGATATTGTATAACTATTCAATGTTCTATTTTCAACGGAAAAATTCTAAATCCTTATGGTAATTCCTTATATCCAATATTCAAAGGTAACAATGACAATCAAATGCGAGACTTGAATGAAACGTAATGTTTCCATGTTCATAAACTATACAATGGTTTAGTGGTCAGGTTCGGGGACTTGCGGCCAGTGTTGTTATCGTCGAGTCATGGCTTCGAGCCCTGATGCCCCTACCGGAGCTGATGTACATTAAATCTGCTCGAGATCCTAATTCCTCCCGTTAGCGTAGTGTGGAATTTTTTAGAGGGAAGTACTAACTCAAGAGTCATCCTCGTCATTTGATTGAGGCTCAAATTATGAGGTCCCTAGCCAATAGTGTGGGAAAATTCTAATTTGCATTTCCAGCTTAAATCCTGTATTCTTACAGCTCGTAATTATGCTTACCAATTTCATAATTGTTTCAATATTTGATTAAGTTTCTAAATTTTCAAATGTTCGTATTGTGTGCTCATAATTTAATATCTTGGAAAAAGATATATATTTTTGTTTAGTGCGTTATTTCTGAATATTTCAATTTTCCTTTCTATGTGTATTACTTGTACCAAAGCTGTCACCGGCAGACTGTCAGTGGGTGCAAGTCATAGTAACAGCATCCGCTATTGGCGGGAAATAGTGACGTCAGTGGAATGCAGATCGATATACATTCCAAAGAAAGAAAGAAAGAAAATGAAAAATTGGAAGTATTAGAACCATGACGTCACATTCTGTAAATATATTGTTAGCTTTTATTTCCTTTCGAATTTCGAAATTATGTATCGTCTTTTGTTCTATTTTTTGTCCTTTATTGTTGTTAAAAAATTGGGAAAAAAATATCTTTTTATCAATAAATACGAAGTGCAGAAATGATTGTCTTTATGGAGGCCGGTGTGTAGTTCTGAATTCTTTGGATGAACTCGTTTCTCTTGCGCATCTTGCCACTAGCCCTCGTGTTTCTTCTTAGTACGAAAATAATCAGCAATCACATCACATATCCATGTTCATAATTTTTTTTTTAATTCTTACCCAATTTTCAAAACTCTTTTTGTATCCTGACAGCTACATGTGTTATCTATGCAATGCATTTTTGGCTCATAGATGTCGCTGGTGTGCTAAAAACTGAAGGTGATGGACATGGAGTTGAGGCTATGGAAACGAGGCAGAAATGAACCAGCGTCGTCATTAATATAAAAAGACATATCATTGATCAGCACACAATACTTAATTAGTTTTATTCAGATTTAGAATTAATACAATCAGAGTAAGTTACTAACGTAGAGTATTACGTGGAGCAGAGTAAATTATTAATCGTGTTCATAATCAAGTATTATAATTGAGAATTCTAGTCAATAAATAATCGGAC
>BMAW01086668.1:0-10300 GCA_019974015.1 Nephila pilipes
ATATATATATATATATATATATATATATATATATATATATAATAAAATTGTAAAATATTATAATAAAACTTAATTTAGAATCTCAAGAGTGGGAGCTCCAACTCATCAGAACTGCGTTTTCAGCAGATGTAGATAAAGATCGATTCTCAATCAGATTATCCAAATTTCGATTGCATTTCAACTGTTCATTTCTTACGTCGGCTGTAACAATGCCTCACAGAAAGATTCATTCGCATTATGTGCAGACATTAGAGTTTGAAAGAGGTCTTGATACCGTAATGAAACAGGCTGTCTGGACGAATCTACAATCGGTCGAAACCTGGTTTGAAGCGATGCGGTGCTTAGATGATGCTGGTAAGAGAGGGTCAACAGTAGTAGATATCAACGTCAGAATGTGAGTGGTCGACCAAGAACCACAAAAGAACGGGAAGACAGAGTGATTGTTTGAACAGCTGTAACAGTAAAGAAATTCGCCGTTATTAACTATGCATAGTGTGGCATGCACACGTGTCCGTATTGATCCTCGACAGACGACTGGGAGAAATGAATTTAATTTCGAGCCGACCCTTATGCCGTTTATCTCTTACACTTGTCCAAGGTCAAGTCGAGTTACAGTGTTTTCATTTTCAATCAGCTTGGAACTGCTCTAATTGGGAATGTAGATTCTTTAGAGTAATGGCTAATTTCCAAAAATATCCAATTAAACCCCATGCCTAATTCTGTAAGGCTCGTTTTAGCTGCCAGTTGTAGCAGCTGTTTTAAATAATTTCTCCCCCCCTAAGTAAACCGCCACGTTGCTTGCAAATTTAACCTTTTTGTCTTCATGTCATACTGTCTACTTTTAATAAATAACTTATTTTTTATTTACTTTCCTTCATGGAGTTTCAAAATTAATGCCCTCCCCCATTAGAGTACACAAACACATACCCACACACAGACAGACACATATATATACACTCATGGACAAAAAAAATTCCGCACCAGGAAAGAGTCGTCAAAATGAAACGAAATTTTGCATACGTAATGACTACTTTGATATATAAGTAAATTATTAGAAAATTAAAGATAAAGGATCATTTATTTCAGAGAAAAAAGGCAAAAGAACGTAGATTTGATACCCTGTTGAATGCAAGATGCGATACGATAAGGCATTGAGGCACACAAGTTCTGTAGGATGTCTTGAGACATTTCGTTCCATATTTGCTGTAATCTAGCCTCTAGTTCGTTCAAACTCGTGGGATGCCCAACACGCGGTCCCGAATGTTCCCAAATATGCTCGATTCGAAACAAATGTGGGGATAGGGCAGGCCAAAAAAGGGTAGTAACAGTGTGGAGACAGTCTTTTGCCACCCTTGCCTTAGGATGTCGACCATTGCCTTGTTAAAAAATGGCTCCTGGGAGCCGTTGCATTAGTGGCAACACATGTGTTTGCAGGATGGCATGGACATACCACTGGGATGTCATGGTGCCACGGATCAATACTAGGGGGCCGTGTATTGTAGGCAATGGCACAACATAACATACAAGTTAAATCTGTTGAGGTTCAAATTCCTTACGTTGGCGTGGTGAATAAGTAAAAATTAGGAGAGGGGGCAACTGAAGTGTAGTACTGAAAATCAAAACTCCGGGAATACGTCGTCACTAACATTCATGTTACTTCTTGTTCGACTTCAATAAAATTAACCAACCATCTTTTTTGTGACGCGTCTTTCATTATTTTACTGTACATCTACTTCAAAGTTTAATTAAGCAATGAATAAGTGTTAGACTGTAGGTAAAAGAAAATACAATTTATAAGTTGTCAACATAGAAAATACCTAAGGCCCATCTCTCTCTCTTTCTCATTTTTCTTAACTTATTTATCCCAATTTATATTCTAATTATAAAGTCTTAGCTCGCCAAATACTCGTTCAGATTCATCCACTTTTTGTTCATGACATATTCAAATTTAATTTTGAGTTTTCTTCACAAATTTAGAATTCTATCTGCAATTAATTTTTTTAAGTACACTTCTTATGATTATCTAAATTACCTTAACACGTTTCTTTTAGTTTGGGAATAAATTCCTCTTTAAGGCCATTCCAATTACCAAAAATTCCCTGACTTTAGTGAAGATAAAATCGCGAATAATCCAATGTTAAACTTTCACTGACTTCCGGCTGAAAAAAATATTTCAGATGAATAGCATTTGCCTGTATAAGAAACCGGAATACTATAAATAATATTACCTAAAATAAATATGAAATAAGTATAATTTATACAAAGATATGGTTAGCGAAAAACTGTCACTATATTAGCAATTACATCTCGATTACTCAAAACATACTTGTTATAGTTACTAAATAGCTACTATCACTGAGCAGGTAATTACTGTGATAGCGATGTCTTACCGTGAAATGTACTTTTGTGCGATTCATACGATTAAGTAAATGCAAGAGAGTGCTTTATATTTCAGTGGCGTAAATGTCATTAGGAGTTGGTCAGCAAAAGTAACTTTTTTTCCAGATACTCGTTTATCGGATGAGAGTCTGATTCATCTTCAGAATTTCCCTTTCTCACCACGTATAAAATTAATACTTTTCCAGACTTAATGCATGATATTTTTTCTTTCGATTGAGTTGTGTTCTATTGAGATGAATCAATCATTTTTTTGTATCTCATTGTTGTTGATTATTACTGAAGAAGGATCTGGACTATTAATTTTTTCTGATCATCAAACCTTCAATAAGATGGCAAAACATTTATCACAACATTGTTGTTTCGTTATCCAAGTATTTTGCAATATAAAACATTTTACGTTATTTAAAGATTCTGTACCCTTTACTGAGCCATTAATTTGCTTCTAAAATTATATTTCATGTGTTTCAAGAAAAATTTAGACTTATGTGAAATGATGCTAGACTTCAAATTTACTAAAAAACATTTATTATCTTTTAAGGCAACTGATATAATAAATCGCTTCAAATTATGCTCTTTGGGACTTTACGACTGAGAAAATACTATGACTCTCTGATTCTATTGAAGTATTATTTAAGGAAATGTGTTTAATTGAAAGATCGAAAATTGAAATTGAATTCTTAATACACGAGGCAAGTCATAGAGAAAATTATTTGTGCTTTTTTTTTTCGCAAAATGTGGTTCCTCAGGATTTTTGAATCTTGCTTCAAACTCTACTTTATCTGTAGTGCTTGTACTTTACATATTATGAAATTGAGCTACAATCTATACAGTAAACAACATTCTTTGTGAGAAATATACCCAAATTTTAAGTGTTGAACAATAATTATATTAAAAACAAAATGGAAAAGAAATCATAATAGTTGAATCATAAAGTTAACTTTTTAAAATTTTTAATTGAATTAAATTTTAGAAATTATGTTATTAGCACAATATTTTTTCATAAAATTTTTTATATTATTGTTTTAATATTAACAATAGTTGTACTATTAGTAGAAGAATATGTCTTTATAATTATTTCATATTAATTTAACAATTTGTCAAATTGTACCTATAAGCCATCAAAACAATAAAAAACCTGCGTTTCTTGAATTCGAGATTATTTTATATTCTAAATCAAAATATTTGTGAGTATCATATCAGCCACTCAAGTTACTGTTGCTTTAGTCAACGACAAATCGTTTACTAAATTTCTTTAAAAATTAATTTCTGTGTATATTTTGTTATCAAAATAAATAAATAAATGAAGAAAAATGTCTGAATGAGAGAAAGAAAGAGAGAATAAATGGATTATTGAATGAATGAGTGATGGAGTGATGGAACTGTTAACTTTCCTACTTAGAGCCTGCCTCTAGATGGCGTTCATTTGTAAAGGGAGAGAGTGTGATGTCACACGATCCCCTCAGACGGGACCTGACCGAATCTCCGAGAGGAGCTGTTGTAAACAAGCGCGTAGTAAGAAGAATAAATATTGTTGTTGTTATACAACCCGATGTGTTTTTTGTCTAAGGACAACCGTGAACTGAAATCTGAGGTGATGATGATTAGTAGTAGTAATTAGTTTTAGTAGTTAGTTAGTAGCTAGTAATTAGCTAGTAGTAGTTAATGAACAATTTAACAGAACGAAGGAGGAATTAAGTGAATAACTGATTGATTGATGATGGAATGTATGATTTATTGGGTGAATTAGTTAATCAGCTTTAGGTAAACGGGTTCTTCAGTGCCATCAAGTTTCGTACCTGCTAATTGACGAAAACAGCTGTCAGCCAGTCAGCTATCATATCCACTAAAGTACTGCAGCCACTTCACAAAATGGAGAAAATAAAAAAAAAAAAATGTAAAGCAGGGAATGTTTAATGTAACTTTAAGCATCATCTTACTTAATATTAAACACACACATATATATATATATATATATATATATATATATATATATATATATATGTGTGTGTGTGTATAGCTACTTAATTAATTTTTAAAAAAGCCCAGGAAAAATAATGAAAAGTAAATTTTAAATATTCTTAAATTGTTCTGATTACAGAATTCTCTAGAATTCTTGAAATGATAGTGCTGTGAATCTAAGACCTAGCATGATAGGAGGATGAATGCAAAAATGTGGTATAAAATGTCATTCTTTAAAGCAATTATTAAGTTCAAAATATTTAGAAATTTCTCATTTTTCTTTTACAGGAATCATCAAATTAACAATCACTTTATCTATAATTTTGAATGTGGTCTAACATTGTTTTTACAAAAAAATTATTTAAATTATTTACATGAATTTCATTTAATACTTTGTATTAAGTATAACAAATATTTTATCACTGCACTAAAATATTCTTGAAGAAACAGTTTCTATTTAGAAGTGATATTCTAACTATTCTTTTCCTTCTAAATATTAATATGTTTTGCTGAATAGTAAATTAGATATAAGATCTGTTTATAGTTTTATTGTATATGACATGAGTAGATACATATGCGGTCAGTTGTCTGTAAGACTCAGTTTCCATTTTTTTTCATACATTATAAGAAGCCATACCAAATTTATATAGTATTAAATGCATAAAAAATGTGAATTTAATTTATTGGAATAAACATATTTGCATTTCTTTACAAATAATAATGATTATATGATGCATGCAAAGATAGAAAATGCAGAATATTAATTTGATACTTCAAATTTTATAAATTCATTAATAAGAAATATAAGATTCAACAACGACCTTTTGTCAAATGTCTAAAGTTAGGAGCAATATTTCTTAACGTTATTCTTAAGAAACTCTTTCGATGAAATACACCAGCACAACACAAATAAGCATCCATATGTTAAGCATGCCAATGTCTTACGCGCAATGTTTTTAAGGTTTTTGTGTTATGGAAATGTATTTCAATGTGAGGTTTTGATACGAATGGTTTTATAACAAATATTGCAGCTTATTCTCAGACATTTGATCCAAAGCTCTTTTTAATGTTCTATTTTTCACTAATACATTTGTATATATTTTTTTAAAAGTTGTAAATTAGTATTTTGTATTTTCTTTCTTTGTATGCTTTATACTGTTCTTAAGACACTGTACAAAGTTGCATTTCACGATGAAATAAAGTTTGTATAGAAAATCATTTGATGAAACTAAATTTCAATTTAAACCACGAGTATTTTTAAGGTAAAAAATTATATTTTTTATATTAATAAATAATTTGAAATTTCTGAAGATAATTTAAAAACTATTTCATCCATTTAATATTTTCATCTAACATTTCGTATACTTTTAATGCCTAAATTTAATAATTTAGAAAGAAAATACAAGATTACATACGCAAGGGAAAAATAGAGTTCATATTTTTAATTCCAAGACATGAAATGGAAACAAAACATATATATTTTACATTCCTCATTAATGTTACAAACAAACTTTGCCTCGAAAACAATAAAAAAAATTAAATATAATAAAGGACTTGTGAGCTTGCCATTGAAATTTATTTCTTAGAATGCAACAGTTCACATAATTACAATTTATGCTTTCAAATTAATTTTTCGAAGAACGCTACATAAACTTACTTTTCTCAAGAATATTCCTTTAGGACCGTTAAAATTTATTTCTTCCGCTTTATTGTAACAAAATTAACAAAATATCCATTAACAACACGCTAAGAGAAAGAAAAATAAACGTGTATCCTTCCCTTAAATTTGGATTGTACTAAATCTATCCCAGTTGAGCAGAGGATTACAGAAAAGCACACATTACAAAATGAAAGAGAATAATCTGAAAATTAATTTAAAAATGTTTCGCTTACAAGATGTGATTTAAAAAAAAGGGGTTTGGAGGTGCAATTTGTAAATTTAGCAATTCTAACAGAAGTATAATTAAATCTTTAAAAAAATATCACATTAAGCTGTAATAATTTCAAAACTCATTTGAATAAAATGCAGTAATTCTCCAATTTGGCACAACATTCTCGAAACAGAATGCGAAATTTCATCTGCCATTTTCCTACCTTTGAAGAAACTATCAATTACTCCGGATTATCAAAGACTCCTTTCTGTGTGAAAATTTTTCAACACAAAAAGAAAAGAATATATTTTTAAAGCATATATTTTTTAAGGAAAAATTGGAACATAAATTGCATAAAATGTAGAAAAGTTATTATATTAAAGGTTTTTATGTAATGATATTCACGATACTGATATAAAGTTTGCTTTAAAAGAAGTTTATAAAAGATATGCGGTATAGGAATAATCAGAAGAATAAATGCTTAAATTTAAGTGATAAACAAATAATAAAAATCATTGTACGTTTAGATATCCGTTAAAACATTTTCATATTCTTTAGAGATATTTTAATTGGACAAAGAATTTAAAATCATCCAAATTTTCGGATTTCGCCAAAAAATTAAATTATAAGCAACATTAAAAAATATCACACAAGAGATAATTTTTTGCACCTGGAATATTATTAGGATCTGCTAAAGTATACATTATAATAAGTTTATTTTGAATAAGAAAAACAATTTATACTTTGGTCCCAAGACAAATACAAATAAAAAAGAATTCACGATGCAAAAAATATTTAAATAATAACATTATCTTTTTTTCCTAAAGTTTTGCATTTCAAATATTTAGTAAAAAAGTTTTTATGGAATAGTTTGTATAGTTTTCTGCTATTTATCATTTGGAATCATATCCTTCTTTATAATACGTCCCTCTTTACCATGGCTAGAATAATGCTATAAGTTTTATCCAAAGTACTTTTGATATATGATAGGATGGAATAAAACTAATCTCATAGGCAAACGAAATTTTCATTGCACGCAATGTTAACATTTATTATGAATTTTTTTTGCAGCATAATATCAGATATGAGAAGAGAAAGTTTGGTACAGTTTCTGTTATTTGTTTAGTTCAATTTCATAAATATAAAATGAATATCATAAGTTATTTTTTCCATTATTATGCATGCTGTGTTGAGATCAAAATATTCGTGTTTATTACAGTACATATTATTTTCATTTACTTTTATGCAACAATTTGTTTTAGGAAATATCTTACATATATATACTTATATAATTAAGAATTGTAAACAATTTTAACCATATTCTGCATAGTAAAAATTTCAAATATATAATTTTATTCAGACATTCATTGACATAAAAGTAAGCTACTATAGAATATCTATCATTAATTATTACGAAATAACATTGCATATGGTTATGAAAAATATTTCACATTTACACTTTGAATGATTTATTGTAAAGATAGTGTATATAATATTCATAATATTGGATATTTAAGCTTAATGAACATAGCATTGAAAAGTTAAACTTAAGGAATGCTAAAAGAAAAAGTTTTTCATTGCATAATCTTTTATATAGATACTGTATAATATATTATACGTTACTTTTTTTTTTACTTTATAATATATTATATGTTAAAAAAAAGGTCCATCCAGAAGCAAAATTGAAAATTTATCTATATTTCAAATGCATTGTGTTTTATATTATAATTATGCATGAGAATAATTAAAATATCAATACTAGGCTCCAAAAAATATAATTTCTACACATAGTCTGAAAAGTTATATATAAAAAAAAATGAATCTTAGATATTCCACAGTTCCTCGCATATCCTTTTATCCCTAACCTATATACAAAACTTGTTTTTAAAGTTTGGAAGGCCTGAATAATAAATCTTAATTTTGAAAAAAAATTGAAAATATATAACTATCTTTAATGAGTAAAAAACTATGTTTATAAGCACTTTATAATTTTTAGTTTAATAAATGACGTGTACTATTTGCAAGATGTATCAAAAATAAGTAAATGACTTATAAATTAAAATACTGCTATTCATTCTTATTTGTTCGTACTTAATTATTTATGTGATTTTCTTCGAATAAACAATTACATAAGTAAATGCTGTACATAATAACCATGTTTACTGTTATGTCGTAACACCCCTCTTTCGAGTTCATCCAAAGTCATAATTAAATATTCTAAACATTTGAAGGGAAGTTGAAAATCTGAAGAAATTAAAATAAAAAATACCATATGTATGCAAAATACCATATGTATAATTAATTTTGGAGCATCGATTATAACGTATGTGTGCATGTTGGTTCGTAGAGTACTTCTGTTAAAAGCTGACATGTTGTCGAAATTCAGACTTTTATTCGTCACAAATTTACTAGAAAATGGAACAGCAAGACACTTGTTATCCGCTTTTATCATTATTTATCCTTTTAATTAAAAACTTACTGATTATTGTTAAAAATAGTAATTATTTAAGAAATTAATTTCAAAAGAGAAGCAGTAAGGAAATGGTCTTGATCTCTAATTTTAATCTGTTAGATGGACAGCATATATTTAGATAAATTCGGCAATGTAGCACTCCTTGTTAACATTACAATGATATTTATCTTTTGAGTCAGAATACGAGTTACACAAAGATGATGGGAGACAAATCAAATAATTTAATAGCAGGTTAGACAATGAATTTATTTTTGAACCAGTGAAAATCTCACAAATTTTACATCACGCCAAGTGATTTGAAATTTGCATAATATAAAGAAAATAAAGAAAGGTACTCCACAAATTGTTCTATGCAAAGTCTTGCACAGAGGGGATTAAGCCATCTAAGATGTTAATTTGTTTTCAAAGACTTGTTTAATTATTCATTTAAGTATAAGAAGTACAGCAAACGAAGTTATATGGACATCGAAGAAAGAAAATAAGAAAACTGCATTACAAATAAGTTGTGGATAACAATACTAATTCATAAATTGTTCTATATAATCAGCCCAGATGTGGAAAAAAGTGAAAAAAATCACAGACAACTAGCTTAATGATTGCTCCGTTAAAAGTCGTATAAAATTCATTACATTCTACTTTTTATACATTTGTTTCATAGCTTCAAGTATTCATTTCATATATTGTATGAATGTTGTTTCGTTCAGATCAAAATTCTTATCCGATATTCTTAGCTTCTATATCCAATTTATTTATTTTTAAAAATAAATAAATCGGATATAGAAGCATTTAAACGCTATTTTAAAGAAATATTGACAAAAATAGTGTAATTTGTTAACACACTCTAAGTTAGTCTTCTTAAAATAAAAATTAAATCTCACACATGCCAAACGAACTTTTTTTTCGGGGGGGGGGAGAAAGAACTGAAATTAATTTTAAGAAAGAAATTTCATATACTCGCTCCGATGTTACGTAGAATCCAAAACTATCTCGAGTAAAATTTGTCATTTAGTGTTGCATAAGCATTGTTAACTAGAAATGCATTCTTTCGAAGAAAAATAATTTTAAACCAACAGTAATTGTGTTTAAGAAATATTCCAAAAAGTTTTTTTTTAATATATATTGTAATGCTACGATATTCATACATGCTTTCTTTTATATATATGTGTGGGTGGGTGTGTATAATCACGAGTTAATTAAAACATATATATAAATTAGTGTTTTAATAATAATAAAATAACAAAGATAAAACAGAAATAAATTCGATATTCTTTACCAAACGATCATGTTACATGGTCACGATTGTACAAAGCCAATGATATTTTTGTGTGTATATATATTTATAAGTTACTGTATAAGATATAGAACATTAAATTACTTAGACTATAAGTCTTTAGCAATTAAAATTCTATGGAGCAGAGTTTTTTCAAAGAAATTACAGCTTAGATTTTTACCATATTTCAGAATAGTTTATGTAGAAATGATATGTATTTTTGATATCGATCAAATGTATTGAAGTATGAACCGAAACCCATTTTTGAAAGTCATTCGGAGAATCTTATTCGACCGGTGACACAATCTTATTCGGAGAATCTTATTC
>BMAW01086668.1:10310-20468 GCA_019974015.1 Nephila pilipes
GAATCTTATTCGACCGGTGACACAATCTTATTCGGAGAATCTTATTCATACATATTATCCATAAAGACATCTGCATGGATTCATTTTTGATGTAGAGATTGCGAAGATACAGATTTAGGACGAGAAACGCATCGCTACAAGCATCGCAAACACCATTTACCTGGAAATGCGTTTTCCTATTATCGAAGATATATTTTTTACTTCCGAAATTTTTATGTACTACGATATTTGTGTGTTGGGTAAAAAAAACGTAGTTCCATAGTTTTGGGACTCGATTTACCTGAAATGTGATGTTTGTTTACCGTACCATATGAGAAAATGCTGTCTTTTCTGATATAAGAATCCAATCCCTCATTCATTTCAAATGACGTTGACATAAACACAGCGCAATACTTTTCTTAGAGCCGCATAAAAAATTACGCCCAAATGATTAGATCATTTTTATGCTTCAAGATTTTATTTCATTCTTTGAATCAAACTAATACGTATTGATTCATTTATAATGTAACAAAATTTCACATAGAAAACCTATTAAATGTCATAAAAAAGAGGTAAGTAATTTTTTTTGATAAAAATGAATGCGTTGTATTTTTTCTGTTGATATTAGTAATTGCCGATCATAAAAGGAAAACAATGTGTTTCTTATTTAATGTTCAGATATATTGTTAACCTATAAAATTTTGGAAGTAAGTCTCCTTGTTAAATAAGAGAAAATCATTTTTTGACACCTGTTTGGATGTTAGTCCAGGTAACGTTGACGAACGTTTTACCGAAGTGTACATATGTAATTTTAGAGAGTTATGAAGATAAGAAAATTTCTTTTATTTTATCAAATTAAGTTCATTTTAAATTTTTCTTCGTTATTTATTAAAAATTTTAATATATATATATATATTAAATGTAAGTATTAAATCTCTGTTAATACGTGGTTTGTTCATATAAGCTCAAGCTGGACATGATAAAAACAATTCTCTTAAATCTAAATAAGTAATTATATGATTAAAAAATTATAGCGAAAACACTTATTCTACAGTAACCAACAGCAAAGAGTCTTCTGACTCACTTAACTCTACTTCATGTCACTAAGCCTTGTGCTCCCATTTTCAATAGCATCCTGGGTAGAGATATCTGATTCTTCATTTAGTAGTTAGAATTAGACATTTCTGAGTCGCGTTCTTAGCGGACATCTAAGAACTATGAAATATTCTGAGGGTCTTAAGCATTTTGAGACCAACACTAAAGACTTTCCGGATGAGGCTTCACCTGAACACATCCTTACTTGTCTCAGCCTCTCTAAGCAGGACATAATTGAGAATAAAATGTTGGTCTAGGATTTCTTTAGATTATACAGATTAATGAACTTGATAGAGCTTCTCTATTGTCTGGGATGTGCAAAAAAAAATAACAAAAGCAATATTCTGGAATCAATTCTCCATTAAATTCCTTCAGGTACCTTCCATAGTGGCTGGTTTCCTTTTATCAGATGGCAAAACTAATTATTCTGACTCTTAGAAGACGTGAAAAATATAAAATTTACGTAATTCATTACATAATAATCATTTAAATTCATAATTTATTTGTTTGATTGTTACGCATTTTAAAATAAATGCATGATTAATAAAGGCAAGTATATTGAATTAAAAAGTTTGAAGTTAAATTTTCAATGAATTACTTTTTATTATTCCCTTATTTACAAAATATATTTTACATATGGATTCTAAAATGAATAAATTTATCAAATTGATGAATATGCAAAACTTTAATGAGTATGTATAACGTATTAAACACTGGCTTTTATGCTAAATGAGTTTACAAACATTTTTTAATTAATTTTTTTAAAAAAAATAAATAATTCGGTGTTTTTTTTAAAATTTTAAACGGGAAAAAATTATATTTGAATGATTCATTATTTAAAAACTACAGAACTAATTCAATCAAATTGTGGGAGAAGATAATTATTTTTTCTCCTTTTTTTACAGTTTTGAAGAAGTATTTATCCAATCTCATATGGACATTAATTCGAAAAGATATATTTCCCCCCTTCTCATCTACATAATTTGATATTGAAGTTGTACTTCATTCAATATGAAGAAATGATGTCAAGATCGATATCAGCGTCCATACTTCAAAACAGACAGATAGAAGTGTGACGGGAATAGCCATGTCAAGCTATCATTTTTTATTTTAACTGAATTTGAATTGTTATATGCTTAATTAAAAATGGTAGAAATATAATGTAATGTAACTAAAAGTTTTATATTAAGCAATATTGAAATATTTATTAATATGCACATTAAACATTTATACAATTTAAATTTGTAACCTCTAATATTAAGAATTTGTATTATTAATAATTTGTAAATAATTTGTAAGTGTTCAACCTAAAGATTCTAGGCTAGAATCATCATTCACTTACTACGGTTGTTCAGGGCATCCTTATATCAAGACAAAAAGAGTCATCGATGTTGCTTGAGAAGGAATGTATTACTAATAATTTTGATTATATGGTATGAAAAGGTGAACTACTACTGGCTGGTGCTCGGTGCGAAAAACAGAGGAGGAAACGGTAGGTAATTGCTTTTGCAGTATTGTTTTAGATAACATGTTGTGTAGGTAATTTATACCATGTTTCTTGAAACAAAACCGCAGTGTAATGTATGTGGATATTTTTATTATATGTGAAATAATTAGTCGGATGAAACTTAAAGAATGTTCTAATATGTTCAATTCTAAGTACTTGTATAGTAATTTCAAAACTTCAAGTTCAGTTTCTTTCCAATTAAAAACTTAATAACCATATACTAGTGTGTAAATTCACAGCCCATTTTAACCAAACGTTTCATCAGCTAAACTAAAATTCAGGACCCGAACAATCGATCTTTGGATTTTGCACCCAACATCATGTTTTTCAACATTTAAAATAGTTGGAAAAATAAGTCATTAGTCGGTATATAGGTAAAATTAACATAACAAAATAAATTTCCCTAGAATCATTCAAACATTAAATATAATAGTTCATGCTAACAGTAATGAATATTAATGTAAAAATATATCTTATTAAATTTGAAAACGTTGCCAATAAATCACAGTGTTGTTTCACTTTTTTTTTTTTAAATTAGCCTCATGACTTGCACTTATAACTATTTGTAGTCTAAATTATATTAATCATACAAATGCATAAAATTATTTCCAACTACTTTTTGAAAAAAGAAATTTTAAATATATTGCAATAAATATCTTAATTTATCAAGAAGTTTTTTGGAAGAAAATTTCCTTTTGAAATCAACACTCCTTTCTAGGAAGAAATGTTGAATGCAATCGAGTATCATTAAAATAATTGCTTTAAAGTATTAGCACTTAATTATATTTTCAATTGCTTTCTTCAAACTAAAATGTAGTATACACACACACATACACACACACACACACACACACACACATATATATATATATATATATATATATATATATATATGTATATATATATATATATATATATATATATATATATATATATATATATACATATATATATATATATATATATTATTTGAATATAATACAAATTATGCTTATTATAGCGAATTTAAAAGCAATTAATCAGAAAAAAAAAGCTAAAATACTGGAAAACTATTTCATAGAACCATACAATAATTTAAAAAATTATCCAGAAGACAAATTTAAATGCTATGGAAATTTAAATATAAATGTAAAGTTTTCTGAGAAAATTTACAGAACAATTTTTTTAATTCCTTACACATATACATAATAAAATTTATTATAGGAAAAATTAGGAATACAACAAAGAACAAAGTTGTAGAAACTAAACATATTCCAACACCATAGTTAAAATTTAGATAAAAATGCCATCATAAAAAAAAAGGTGGCAATGTAATTTATTACTGCGACACACTTGGAGTAAAAAATTAGAGTTAAGACTGAGGAAATGTGTTTTTACACACACACACACACACACACATATATATATATATATATATATATATAATTTAAGAGTGTAATATGCCGAACACTGCATATTCCAAAATAACCATAGAAACTGTATTGTATTCCTGTTCGCCGACTCTCGCCCGACGGTTGTCATCGAGGTGAGAATTTCAACCTTTATGGCTTGTAAATTTCCGCTGCTAATCCATTTGCGTTTGCTGTTATTATTGGAACGCTGGTATACTATTTGGTATGCTGTCACTAGGAGTTCATTGTCATACTATTGAAGATGTACGGAATAATAGAAATCGAGGTGCCATCTCTGGCTTAGTCTTTGTCATTTCATCATAGTTCAGGATCACGAGGTCCCATGCCAATGGTTCTTGTTTTTGATCTAGCGAACACTAATAAACCAATCAGTAAATCAACCTAAAAATCAACAACTGATTTTATTCTTTAGAACACGGTGAACTATTTTAAAGAATTTGGTCTATTAAATTAGTTATTTTCTAACCTATTTAGGAACATTATATATTAAATTTCTCATTTTGAACGCAAATAAAGATAAAAGCCTACAAATTGAATTGCTTTATTTCAAAAATTTAGCGTTTATATCGGATTAATTATATATATATTAATATTTATAAAAATAAGCCTTCTCCCAAAACGGAAGTGGCAAAGTTACTAGACATAATAAAAAGAAGCACTGTGATATTAAATCTGACTAGATGTCAGACAAAATGACCATGCCAGAATATATTGGATATTTATTTTAAAACATATTGGTACAAAACAAACCAAAAATTAAGGACGCTATCTATTTTACTTTAAATGCTTTCTTTTCAGTTTTCTCAAATTTCAAAAAAAAATAACAGTTGCTGCCGAGTAATCTCGTTTGCTGATTCGTGGCTGTCAGTTTTTTTTTTATTTGAGGTCTTGGTATTTATGCCACTAACGCTCCACCGTTTAGCCATGGTGCATGCTGTCTATAGGTATTCAATATCCGGACGTTACAATGCTCTGGAAATAAAAAAGAATCTAGGTGACGGCTCAGGCGTAGAACTTATCATTTGATCGTGACGTGAGATCAATAGTGCGAATGAAATATCCCTTGTATAGATTTTATTGTTATTTATTTAAATTAATTACCTAAAATTTGAAATTGATTACATTCTTCAGAACACTGCCATCAGTTTTAAAGCATTTCTTCTGTTGGAGTAGATATCTGCCAATATATTTGGGAATGTTACAGCCCTAAATTTGAACGCAAATAGAAGTTAAAGTTTAAAAATTAAATTGCATTTCTTCGCAAATTTTATGTTTATACAATAATATCTACATCTTATGATTTTAAAAAACACCTTCAACTGAAATGTTAAAGTGAAAGTATTTATAAAATGTTTAATGCGAATGCCCATTCCAAGATTTATCGAATATTTATTTAAAAACGTATGGTTCAATTTTAACAATGATATTAAAACAAACCAAAAATTACAAAAGATAGCTATGGCAAATTAAATGCATCATGTTCAGAATTCTTAAATTTATTTCAGAACAAAGGACAAAAAAAAAAAAAAAGAACTCACTCGCACACACACACACACACACAAACACACACACACATATATATATATATAAATGTAGAATCCTAACTACAAAAATAGGGTACATGGATCGTTTTAAAAATGTCTAGAGGTTTTCTTTATTCAATAACATAGCGGATTTTTAGAAGAGGACATTTAATTAAACCATGTATTATTGTACACTATTTACTTAGTTAAAGTAGAACTATTAGTTATACATTTTAAAAAGCTTTCAGATCTTACGTCTTTATCTGTTGGTCACACGCTTCCATCTTCCGTTACTCGTGTAGACCCCTTGGAAGAATGTCACAAAGTAGAGCTCAAGCTATTGGCGCCAGCTAGTGTTGGAAGGCGTATCAAAATGTAAGACTCCTACAGCTCGGCCACTACTGAGTGTTGATGACCTCAGCGACATCTATTGATGACCTTACAATCTGATCGAACATAAGTTTACAGTTTAAAAACTACAAATACAAATAGTGCAAAAGAAAACTTTAAAAAAAATCAGAAGGATATGCTATTGATAACATAAGGTTATCTAAATTAATCTAACCAGGGGAGAAGTATTTTATTAAATCAGTAGAAGTGCTAGTTATATTCGGGCCTGTTTGATCGCCTACTTTCTCTATAACATATCTATCTCTGGGCTTAATTATAGCAACTCGATATGGGCCGAAAAATTTAGGTCCGAGTTTGAGGTGTACAACAAATTGTGTACGTTGGAATGCTACTAAATCATCAATGTGTTACAGGTTACTCTTTTTTACAACGTTTTTCTGAATTTCACTTGGTGTGTGTGTGAGAGAGAGAGAGTGTGTGTGTCATCAAATTTTCGATCGTTAATTTAACCAACTTCCCATGAAGCTAGAGCTTTGAAATTTTGGGAATCGTTCGTACTAGCCTAACAATGCCATATTTAGATGTTTGCGACAAGTTTTAACTAATATTTCAATAATTTTAATAAGTCAAAATATTCTTTCTTCTCGGCGCTTGTTGGATTAAGGAAAAATTTCTTTCCCCCTCTTGGAGCACCGGGCACTCCCCACGCAGCATGCGGTATTGTAAACCTTTTGTACTGACAAAGGGGAGATACTATCTCCGAGATAGTAAGGGTTGCTGACTTTTAGTCAGCAATCATTCGCAAGAAAGAAAGTTTTCAATATTTGGCGCCGTGTCTTATCACAATAATTTTTTCTGAATTCTGGTTCCCATTCTTTTTTTAATAGAATGACTTACAAACTTTCAAATGCATGTTTTTATTTTATGAGTATTATGAATTTTTTAAAACTCTCACAAATGTCTCTTTTTAAGTGAATTTTAAAGTTAAAAATAACTAATATTTCAATAGTTTTCTCTAATAAACTTTGCCACCATATAAAAACGTTGTTTTTAGAAACGTTGGTTTTTATTTTGAATTATTAAAACGTTTTTCTGAATTTCACTTGGTGTGTGTGAGTCCGTGTGTGTCATCAAATTTTCGATCGTTAATTTAACCAACTTTCCATCAAACTAGAGCTTTGAAATTTTAGGAATCGTTTGTACTCGCCAAACAATGCAATATTTAGACATTTGCGACAAGTTTTAACTAATATTTCAATATATTTAAAAAGTCAAAATATTCTTTCCTCTCGGCGCTTTTAGGATTGAGGGAAAAATTTCTTTCCCCCTCTAGGAACACCGGATACTCCTCTCGCCACATGACGTACCGTAAAACTAACAAAGGGGAGATAGTAAGGGTTGCTGACTTTCAGTCAGTAGTCATTCGCAAGAAAGAAAGATTCCAGTATTTGACGTCGTGTCTTATCACAATAATTTTTTCTGAATTCTGGTTCCCATTTTTTTTTAATAGAATGATTTACAAACTTTCAAATGCATGTTTAGATTTTATGAGTATTATGAATATTTTAATACGCTCTTAAATGTCTCTTTTTAAGTAAATTTTAAAGTTAAAAATAACTAAAATTTTTAACTTTATTAATATAAATTATAAAATATAAAATAATTAAATTGAAAATTATAAAATATTTCAATAATTTCTTTAATGAACTTTGCCACCATATAAAAACTTTGTTTTTAAAAACGTTGGTTTTTATATCAAATTATTATCTTCTTAATATATGTTCTTTGGGTTTTCGAATGAATTTTTTGAACACTTCGTTTTGCTTCCGGGCGGATGCTTTCATTTTGGTCCTTGTAATGTTTTCCCTGATATTAGTGGAACTCGATACCTTTTTCTGTAAAAGCTTGTTTTATAAAAGCTTGTTTCAAAATGTCCGTGCCTATGATAGCTTTGTAGTTTAGATGCTTAGTCGGCCCTACATCCCATGATAAGGAGTAATGGTCTTCATCTAAGACGAGATCATGTCTAAAAGTACCTTTCGTCAACACGTGCGATTTAAATATTCCGGATAGAATATTACATTTCTTTGTGGATTTTTGTTGGTCTACAATTTTGGTACTTACGTCTTCACGGATGAGACTAACTGTACTACCAGTATCTATGAGAGCGGAAACGGGTTTTTCAACAATGTGTTTTTTCTTTTTAAAGCGGAAATAGTTTTGTCACCCAGGATTATATATTTTAGGTGTAGCTCTTTTTGCGGGACAAGAAATAGGTTTGTACTTCTGAATTCGAGAGTCTCTCAGATTCGATCGATTATTTCTTTACTTCAGGACAATTGTAGGGTAAATGTTTAGGAGAATAAAAGTTGAAACATTTTCTAGGTATTCGTTTTTCAAATTCTTTACTCAGATGAGTCTTATAGTATCTACTTTCAGGATTAAAATTTTCAGTTCTCCTGTGGAGATTTTCATATCTTCTGAAATCAATGAACATATTCGTCAAATTGACATCTTGCTTCTGAAAAGATGGTTAGAAGCATGGTTTCGGCTTAAATGTTCTCCGGACATCTTCAAAATCTTCGAATTTCTCGGCTAAATCCTCTGTTGAGTTGATACTGGGCCATTCGTTTAAACGATACTCTTTAAATTCGACGGGAGCTCTATTTTTCATGTGACCTGCTATTATTAAATCTCGCCACTGATCAAAGGTTTTGACGTTAAATCCCTCAATCTATCCATTCAAGAAGTTTTGAATTTCTTGGTAGAAATCTTGTCATGTATACTCAACACTTTTCTGGTGAGTGACAAATAACTGCCTAAACATCTCAGGATTTAATTTGAATTTTTTGAGTAGCAGTATCTTCTCATGATCATAATATTTCGCCTTTTCTTCAGGCTCTTGAGCAATTAGCTGCGTTATTTCTGGTGGGAGTAGAACCAACAGAGGTGTAACCCAAATCTCTTTAGGTACGGACATCATATTAGCTTGGCGCACAAATAATATCAAATATAGCCTGATAACTTCTTTCATATCAAATATATGTAGTAATTTATTCAATTCATTACTCGGTGTACGAGAATTTAACGCCAATGCCCCGTGACTCAATGGGACAAATAAAATGATCCTCGATTCTTCAGTTTTCTAATTCCACCTCATCGTGTCTCCTCTTCTCTGCCAGTTCCAGTTCTTCTTGTCTCCTCTTCTCTGCCAGTTCTTTTTTTCTCTCTTCTTTCTTTTCTTTCCTTTATTCGATTATATATCATACATCAATTTGATGTCTTCCTCGTCATAACCTGTGCTATTTATAATTAAATTTTTCAACACTGGTCTAGTCATTTCAGCTGTTGCTTCTAAACTTAATTCTGCTGCTTGAATAAGCAAATCCTCTTTCTTACCTTTCAATAAATAAGACATTTTGCGCGAATAAAATTAGAAATATATTATAACAATTAGCTATTCCAAAAAAAGGATCTAGTAATTTTTTTTTATTCAGTTGAATGAAAATATTTAGCTGGGTTTGCTTAATTGATTCTGCGAAAGTTAGAATAAATGTTAAATCAAAATTCGCAATAACTTACGTTCTTCACCAAGATATACGTACAAACTTAAAAATAATATGCAATATTTAGAGTACTTCAATATTTAAAGCTCTAAGATTTTCAACATTCAATACAAACGAAATCATTCAAAAAAAAATCAAAGTAAATACATTTTAATTCTTGATATTATTTTTCAATATATAAAAGAAACAATTTTCACGTTTAATTTCTTTTAACAGAAAAAAATTCGATATATATTCTAAATTGAAAAAGAAAAACTAATATGTTATTGCAGAACAAATGTATATTCTTAAAGATAAATGAGATATACAAAATGAATTAAGAGGATGAAATATTCCGAGTAATCGAAAGTCATTTGAGAGACGCATAAGATCAAGAGGGCGCATGAAATATTCCTTCTATAGCTTTTATTTCTATTAAGTTACATTAATTACCGAAAATTTAACACAAAAATTAAATAACAAACAAAATATACATAAAATAATAAACATATTTATAATAAATGAAAATCTGAAAACTAAAATATAAATCTCAGCAAATCAGAAAGTGCAAAACTGGGAAAGATATAAATGAATACAAATAAAATTATAAGCCAAAAAGTAAGAAAACGGACTGAAACTCTTATAAATACTGAAAGTGGCTTACGCTTTATTACTCAGAAACACACAAACGTATACACATACACTCTCACACAGATATATATATATATATATATATATATATATAT
>BMAW01086668.1:20478-48116 GCA_019974015.1 Nephila pilipes
AAAAATTAGGAATACAACAAAGAACTAAGATGTAGAAACTAAACATATTTCATCATTCCATCACCATAGTTAAAATTTAGATAAAAGGGCTTCGTAAAAAAAAAAGGCGGCAATGTAATTTATTACTGCTCCACACTTGGAGTAAAAAATTAGAGTTAAGACTGAGGAGATGTGTTTTTACACACACACACACACACACACACACGCACACACACACATTTATATATATATATATATATATATATTATAAGAGTGTAATATGCCGAACACTGCATATTCCAAAAAAACCATAGAAACTGTCTTGTATTCCTTTTTGTCGATTCTTGCCCGACGGTAGTCATCGAGGTGAGAATTTCTACCTTTATGGCTTGTAAATTTCCGCTGCTAATCCATTTGCGTATGATGTCACTGTTGGTACGTTGGTATACTATTTGGTATGCTGTCACTAGGAGTTCAATGTCATACTATTGAAGATGTACGGAATAATAGAAATCGAGGTGTTATCTCTGGCTTAGTCTTTGTCATTTCATCATAGTTCAGGATCACGAGGTCCCATGCCAATAGCGCTTGTTTTTGATCTAGCGAACACTAATAAACCAGTCAGTAAATCAACCTAAAAATCAACAACTGATTTTATTCTTCAGAACACGGTAAACTATTTTAATGAATTTGGTCTATTAAATTAGTTATTTTCTAACCTATTTAGGAACATTATATACATTAAATCAATCATTTTTAACGCAAATAAAGATAAAAGCATACAAATCGAATTGCTTTTCTTCAAAAATTTAGTGTTTATATCGTATCAAATATATATATATACATATATATATATATATATACACGTATATATACATATATATATCAATATTTATAAAAATAAGCCTTCTTCCAAAACGGAAGTGGCAAAGTTACTAGACATAATAAAAAGAAATACTGTGATATTAAGTCTGACTAGATATCAAACACAAAGACCACGCAAGAATATATTGGATATTTATTTTAAAACATGTTGGTACAAAACGAACCAAAAATTACGGAAGCTAAATATTGCACTTTAAATCCATTCTTCTCATATTTCTCAAATTTTAAAAAAATCACATTTGTCGTCTATTAATCTCGTTCGATAATTCGCGACCAACAGTTTTCGTAGTTTTGCCATGGTGGATGCTGTCTTTAGGAGATCAATGTCCTGACGTTAAAGTGCTCTGGAACTAAAGAAATCCAGGTGACGGCTCAGGAGTAGACCTTGTCATTTGATTAAGACTCTAGATCACGGGGGGCCATGAAATATCGTTGGATAGTTTCTATTGCGACGTTAATAAATCAATCAACGAAAATTTAATGCTGTTTATTTTTAGCAGAACACTGTTATCTATTTTAAATTATTTCGTGTGTTTGAGTAGATATTTGCCAACATAAATAGGAACGCAATATTTATTATTGCCTTAAATTTGAACACAAATAGAGGTAAAATCGTAGAAATTGAATTGCATTTTTTTTCGTAAATTTAATGTTTATACAATGATAACTAGATGCTATGATTATGATAAACGCCTTCTCCCAGAACAGAAAAGGTAAAGTTACTAGATACGTAAAAAATTAAGTGCGACTGTCCATTCCAGGATATATTAAATATTTATTTCTTTTTTTATTAAAATGGCTGGTGTTTTCTTTACTTTTTTTTTTTTGCATTGATGTTATACTTTTTTAATCAGTTGTGATGGAAAAAAAATGATAATTTTATAATATAATAAATTAAAATGATAAATTGTATTTCCGTCGTGATGTTCATTTTATGATTTGTTCGATTGCTGTAAAGCCCTAAGTATGCTAAAATTATTTTTAATCTATTCTTAAAACAATTTCACCTCATTACATTATCAGAAAATTTATTCTATAAAATATATGTATGGCTTTACTATGCTTTGTTTGGTTACTACAAATAAATTAAGGAATTTATAAATCCATGACTTGAATAATACTTATTTGCTACTAAAATGAATTGATTAAGTTATTTTTTGAGGAAAATTAATTTTTTTATTGGTAATGGAATCAAATGCTTGTGGAAATCAGACAGATTAATAACCTTGAACTAGAATTAAACGTGACCAGATATGGCGATTTCAACGAGAATTTTACAAAATAAATTTCACTGTAGTTTTGCTCAAAGTATGATGATGACACGGTTGACAAGTGCACACTGACACAGAATCGCTGACGGCTTATTTGTCGACTCGAGTGCTCGAGACTTGAGGGCACTAAAGTCCCACAGTTTTGAACAATTTGTTTCGTTCAAATATTAGGAAAAAATTTTGAGCTTGCTTTTATAAAATGTTTAAATTCTCGTATTTATCAAAGGAATACTCATCATTCATCTAAATTTGGTTTCAAAGAAAACTTTGACTGTAATAACGCAATTTGGTTTGGAATATCAATCACGAAAGATCTACAGAACATGTCGCAGTCAATTTCGTGGATATTAAGGGTGCTTCCGACAACATAAATTGGTCTGTAATGTCTTAAATATTTAGAAATATTTAAAACATTACAAATTCATTTCCAAATTTGTATTCAAACGGTTATTAATTCATACGTAAAAAATCGCCATATATATATATATATATATTTCTAATACAAATGTTGCGATAAATCATCTTAGAAGCATATACAACTCAAAAATCACTTCTTTTCAAACAATATTTTTTGGAGGATGGCCTTCCTTCCTACTCTTTGTTTCACCATTCTCTGTCTGTCTGATAGGAAAAAAAAAACATGACTCTTTCGACACAAGAAAGAGCCATCTAGTGGCGTGTTCTAATTACCAAAACCTCTCCACAGGGTTCAAGTGCTTACACATGCTCTGTGGAATTAATATTTTAATTCAATTTTGGAAATTAATTGCGATAATGTTTTAGTTTATGGTTTTGTGACAGACCTGTAGGTCGTTTCCTTCAGAACTTCCAGAAGAAAGCTGTAGCATAATTTTAATATTTTAAGTAAACTAATTGCTGAACAACAGACACTGCTAAAGTTGTAGATCTCGATTGAGAAATTTCATGATTGTGTTTAGATCCTGATAAATCCAAAATAATCGAATTAATGGTGGCAGCGTCTTCATCAGAAAAATATTTTTAAACTAAACAATTCGGACATTAATTTGTAAATTTAAGCCAAAATACATAAAAAACGTATTCAAAAAAGTACGAAGCCCATATCAAAATTAAAATCTTATTTCAAGAAATTATTCACATAGAAAGAAAAAATGATTTTTTAGAAAATTTTCAATCTGGATGGAATGAAATATCTGCAATAAAACTTTACCAAAGATAATTGTCGAATGCTTATACATTAGTAGTAAAAAATATGCACAACATCTTGAAGAACAGTTACAACATGAAAGAAGACTTATATAATGCCTTTACACATTGGTATACATCTTAATCAATTTTATGTTTAAAAAAACTCATTATATAAAACGAAATTGAATGTATGCAAAATACTAGACATTCGTTATATATATTTCATTGTTCCATCTTAAACGTTTCTAAGCTGATACTAAAGCTATGTTACATTGAAGAAGAAAATTAGAAAAACACGTTATCTTACAACAAAATATTTAAAAAAATGAACTTCAACAAATTCATGAAACAGTATGTAAAACGTTTTCGTTGAGTTCCGAAATAATTAAAATAATGTGATATTAAGATTATTTCTAATATGCCAATAAATTTCATCATAATAAGAATTTCAAGCTGTCTTTAAAGAAATTACGAGGTGTGGTAGAATGGTTATTTAATTCATATCCATAATCATGTACATCTAGCAATACTCTATACTTGATGTTTATCAAGCACTACTAAAATGGTAAATTAATAAAAAAAAATTCATTAGATAAAATGAGATTTTAGTTGTTATTTTTTTTTTTTTTACTTTTATATATTTATTTATTTATTACTACTGTCAAATATCATGCGCTATTTTTGGTTTAAAAGCAAATAACATATTTATTGGAGAAGGTTTCTTTTATTCTGCTCCCCAGCAAATAAATGAATTTCGGAAGTGTTCATAGAAAATATTTCAGAATGTTTTGAATACTTTCTTCATTCGTTTTTCCGTCCAAATTTCCCTCTTTGAAATATCTTCCAAGTTTGGAATTCATAAAACAAGGACGAAAATCTGTTTTCCGTCCTTATGCGTTTGATGTATGAGGATGCAAAACATTCTTAAATCTGAAAAAAATTGAATTTGTTATATAAAGCTATTATTCTTTTTAGGTGTACCACTATCTTATGATATTAAACATTCCTTACATTTCGTTAAAGTTTCGTTTAAACATTTCGTTAAAATTCAACGAAATACTTCCTTCCAATTCTTTACACATTTTAGTCTTTATTGTAGCATTTTTGTTACAACTATGTTAGATGAGTAGAAGACGATTTCATTTAAATAAAAAGTATCGAAATGCTAAGCAAAATTCTAATGAATTAGCGAGACAGAATTTGCAGAACAGAATTTCATTAGTCAATTAGAATCTTAAAAATTCTATTCACACAAAATCAAGAGGAATGATCAAAAATCACTCAGAAGGCGAAACATTATTACGTAATACAGGAATTGTTTTTTTAAAAAAAAAAAACGAAATGGAGAACTTTTTTGATGTATTTCCAAGAAAAATTGCAGAAGAAATATGGTTAACGCACCCAAGTTACAAAATATATGTAGTAGCTTACAAACTCTTCAAGGAAATAACCATTGACAATTTCTTGGAAATATCCTTGTGTGTGTGTGTAACTTTTTTAACCTTAACGAATGAATAAACAATGGAATTTCAAATTCTTTTTTGCAATGAGAACACCTTTTTCTGTATTAGACAATTTTACAATTAATTAAGAGAGAGAAGCAATAAAATATATTATTGAAAATAATAGTGCAAGAGGACCAGCTTCCCCTCCTGTAGTACAGAAGTTAGCGCCAATTTTACCTAGCCTTCCAAATTGTATGTAGGGATCTATTCAGATCCCATACTAACTCACGTGATAAAAATGGAGTTATGAGAGATTTAAATTATGTCTATCGGGGTAGAGAGATTATTTTCGATAAACCTACTGCTACGCGAAAGCTTATTCAGTAGATATAAGCAGTCTTTGGAAATCTGTTTTTTGAGATCCATTGAGAAATCGATTGATGAGCGATCCGTATTTGGATGAGCAGATCTACAAGGTAAATGACGGTAGCATGGTCGAGTAAATTTGAGGATGCATCCGTGATCTGCTTTGAAAGAGCAGAGTCCTGCAGAGATTTTTCCAAGGTGTTAAGCTGTAGAACTGAAAGTTGCTAATATAACTGTGGTTGTCCATACAAGCATAATTCCTGTATCTGCGTCTCTAATAAGTACAAGTGTTACTGTCAGATCTCTTTCGGAAAGTCTTTTATATCATCCTGAATATTTATGAGTAAATATCTGTTGCATTATCCTCCGTATGTTGGACTGATTTCTCTTGCATATGCTCACACATGATAGATTTTTTTTACACTATTCAACGAATGTTAGTAGAATCTATATTTTAACATATAAACATGGGGATCGATATTCAAATCATGCATTATTTTATTTTGAAATAAAATATAAAATGTTTAAACGAGAATTTTTAAATTACACGAAATTCTAAAACTGAGAAAATAAAACCATAAAAGAGTAAATGTAATAATAGTAAATGTCTTATCTTATGAGATAAATAATGAACAGTTAAATTTAATAAGGTTTGAAAATGTTACAAAATCTGAATGAATGTGACCCTTAACCTTACAGTTAAATTAATATAAATAGGATAAATTTCATGTTTTTCATGTCAAATCAAATGTTATTAAAGATCAGAAGGATATTAAAATGAAAATATATGTATTAATAGTTATTAATACATCTTCAAAAAACGCGATGATTTGTCTTTCGTCTTTTAACCGCAAACGTGCTCAGTGTAACATCTACTGCGGCATATTACATAAATATATTTGACATTTTTGACACATTTTTTTCGATCGCACTTAATAATTTACATCACTTTATTATGAAGAATTACTTTTTCTATGTTAATATAGCTATATAACGTATCTGTATCAAAATTCGATGAAAAAAATTAACTCTTGTTTGAATTAGTAACGCCTGTTAAAAGCCATATCATTTTCTAGTAGCGAAGGGTCATGGATATAAGTTTGTAAGAAAGCTATGTTTAATTCTAGTTGGATGATGGATTCCTGATTCCATCAGAAGGTAAATTAGACCCACCCTTTAAGACGTATTTCGCCTTTTAAACTTTAAACTACACTCTTTTCTACAATTATCTTTACAGGCCTGAAGATAATGAAATTTCACGAAATACGTGATCTAAGTAATCCACTTTTGCAAGGAGTGAGTGAAAGACAAAACTTATTAGTACTGCCAAATCAAAAGCGTCAAACGGTTTCAGATATACACAACAAGGCTTTATGTGATGCGGTGTGAATTTAAGCACTTTGCAACAAGTGAATGTCTGGGTGAATTTCTATAATACAGAGGTTAATGCCCATTTGCCAGGGCTCAAAATGGTTGACGAGAGTTTTTACAACTGCAGGACATCAGGAATGAAAAATTGTCAGTGCAAAATTTTGTAACATTTGTGACAGAACATATGTTAGTGCTTAGCGAGATGTAATGATAGAAAACGAAAGCCCCTACAATTTTTCTAAAGAGGATTCAATATCGAACAGGATTCATTATATATATATATATATATATATATATATATATATATATATATATTATTTATGGACGATAATGCATGGAAATATAAATTTAACTTCATTATAAATTCTTTGGAAGTATGACCATTGAGCAAATATCGGGTCCAACCAAATCTCACGTTTTATACCCGATTTAGAACATGAAGGTCAATCTTGGAAAAATAAGTGTACAGAGGCATCCCTTTCATAGATGTTTAATGATCTGAAAATTATTTTATAAAATTGTAACTGAAAACCAAAACTACGGTAAAAACAAAGTAAAAACATTATAGGTTATTTTTTTTCTACAGTACAATTATTTAATTTTTACAAATACATTTTTTCCTATTATTGCTATGTAGTTTCATCCTATAGTTTTACATGATATACTGCATTCTTATTATGAATTTGTATGTATGTGTTATGATTTTATGTACCAGTCTACAAACATTCATAAATTCCTAGTGCACTGATTTTGATTAATCCATGAGTTTCGGCATAAATTTAATTCGATTTAATACACACACACACATTTATATATATATATATATATATATATATATATGCTATTTTTTATGGGGGTAAATATCCTACCATTAAATTGGTGTCGAAGCATGAAGGTGGAAGTACCAGCTCAGATGTAGTCCTTTTTATTCGCTAGAGACTTAAGATCACGATGTTCTATGCCAATAGCCCTCATATCGCTTCTGGTGTAACGTTACCAATAAACCAATCAATCAATAAACCTAAGATTTAACAACTGATTATATACTTCAGAATAAAGTCAAATTAAATTTTGAAGAATTTAGCTTTTTGGAGTAGTTATTTGCCAACATCTAATTAGGAACGTCATATTTTTGAGTTGTCTGAATCAGAACAAGAAAAAAGTGCATAAATTTATTCGCTTTTATTCTCAAACTCAACGTTTATACAGTGATCATGAGATCTCATAATTACAAAAAAATGCCTTCTTCCAAAATAAAACAGGCATGATTACTAGACATTATAAATGCTCAGTCTAAATCATTCACAAAATAGTTTTGACTAGATATCAAATATAATACCCATTCCAGAATATATTAAACATTTATTTTAAAACATATTGGTACAAAAAAAACCAAAAAAATAACAAAAACTACCTACAAAAGCTGAAACTTGAAATACATACTTTTATACTTTTCATATTTCTCAACACACACAAATATATATATACATATACATTTCTCTCTTCCTGTATAAATATATATATATATATATATATATATATATATGTGTGTGTGTGTGTGTGTGTATACATATATATACATAACACATCAATCAATAACTCCCGAGACCAACATTAAGAACAACATTTTTTTTGCAAATTTTTTTTTTATTCTTCAACGTAACACCTTTTGTTAATCACCTTTTAGGGTGATACAATCGTTCCAACGCTTTTCCAAATCTTTCTTTCCCCCCCCCCTTTTTTTTTTTTTTTTTTTTCGCAAGAAATCTTTTTTGTTGCGAGTAAATAGCGATAAACAGCTTTCTGAATCATCGACTCGTTGCTGTTTTTGTTCCATCGAAAGCAATTGCGGCACCCACTTGGAAAAAACCTTTTTCATGCTTAATTTTTCATGAAGGATAGTAAATACACTTCCGTATGATATCTGTGTCATCTCAGCAATCCCACGGAGCTTCACTTTACGATCTTTCATTATAATTTTTGTCACTTCACTCACATTTTCCGGTGTAACGGCTTCCACAGGTCTACCCGAGCGTTCCGCGTCATTTGTGTCGGTACGACCACGTTTAAACTCGGCAAACCACCGACAAATCGTTGCTTTTGATGGACAAGAGTCCGGGTAACATTTTTCAATCCATTGTTTCGCTTGCACGGTGTTTTTACCCTGAAGCTACGACTGAATTCACTTCTCCAATCTGAAGAAATACAACTTCAAGTACAAAGTATGATGATGAGAAGGGGCGAAGATGTCTTCAATAAATAATGTCCATGTGAGCTTGAACTTTAAACTACTTCGAAACAGAAATTTAAGTAAAAAAAAAATATCTGCGCCCCAAATTTGATTGAGATAGCTCTATAGAGTGCAAATTAAAAATTATTCGATTACAGAATTTCTTTCAATAAAGATCATGGAATAGCAGACAATAATTGATTTTCCAAAACCATTTTTGAATTATAAAAAAATTATGATTTTAAAATCATTTTAACATAAAAAAAGCAAATTGTTGCTTAATACGTCGTAAATATTTTACAATTCCATCAATTTGTGATTATTGTATTCATTTTATAATCCTCATTTAGTAAAATAGTTTTTTGTAATTAGGAAATAAAATAAATGGAATCATAGAAAATTTATCACAAAACTGTATAGTCCGTATATATCAAAAAGTTTTAGTTATTCATGCTTATAAATAGTCTTATAAATAGTCGTATGTATGTAAACTTGCGCTTATAAATAGTCGTATGTTTGAAAAAATATTAATCATACATGCAAAAAATTATTCATAACCACTTTTTAAAAAAATAGATTATAAATATATTGCAATTACTATTCAAGCATTCTAAGATACTTTCTGGTAGCGAAGTATTCTTTTAGCGTCAACGTCTCTGTCTAGGAAGAAATGTTGAATGCAATCTAGAACCGATAAAAACATTTTTTTTAAAAAAAAACAAACATTTTTAACAAAAATTTCTATTTTTCAAATGCTTTCATTAAATTGAAACTATATATATATATATGTACTCCTCAAAAGTGAAATTAGAAATACGGAGAAATAATGAGCGTAGCAACATGTAAATTGGAATTGAGATAGTGGTGAGGTGGATATGCAAATGATTAAAAATAGACAAGATCATTATAAGTCTTTTATTTTTTTTAATATATGATTTATTTCTATTTTTTAATACATGATATAAAAAAAACAATTATTTTGTGTTGAGTTGCTTTATCAACAAATAACTCCCGGGATACCCTAGCGATCCTTCTCTATTTTCGACCCTCCTTCTGGTAAACCACTCATCTATTTATCAACTTCACGTCTAGACCACAGTTTAATCTTGTTTGGCGCAGCATAGCCATATCTGGCTCTTGCGCCAATAAACTTTACATTCACTCACTCACTTATCAACAAATAAGCGATTCAATTTTGCAAAAAGGTGATTATGGACCGATTTAACCCAACGCACGCTTTCATGTTACTATTAGGCCATGCGTTCTCCCAAGTTAAGAATATTACGCAAATGTTTAAAATGTGTAATGGATTCAAAAGAAACTAGGAATGTAGAATGTAACTCCGATTTTGATACTATTTCTGCGAAACATTTTAATGCAAAATTCTTAACAAATTTTCATTCTATTAAATACGCATGTTATATATTTAGCGGTAAGATGAATATCAGTCACTTATAGAATTTGTGAATTATATATTTAAAATATGTTGCTTAACGCGTCATATATTTACGGTTCATTCTATGTATTTAAAAAAAATAATTCAATGACCAAGCAATGCATGCCCTTCATTATGAACTATTTGTTTAAGATTTTAATTTATCTATTTCTTCAACCTTTCGATACATCATGAAAAATATAAAGATATAAACGTGAGAAGCAAGAAAAATCTCTAATCCATTGCTATTTTTCCAACGTTTACTAAGAAACAGTCATTTATGAAGCAGTTGTATTTTCCAGTCTACATTGGATAATTTCTTAAGGAAAAAAAGTTTTTTTTTTGAGCTGAAATTGTAGACAATGTGAATATGTCAACTAAATGTAATATAACTGAATTTAATTTGTGATGAGTTAAGGATAAATTACAAAGAAATTCCTTTCGCATTTCAAAATACATTTAATATTTTCTTTCTTGAAACATGGGGTTAAAAATGTGTTATTAGTGTATAAAAGTCTGAATATATAGTTTTTGAAAACATGAAATAAGAGAATAAAATTGATTCACTTCATCGATTATCAATGTGGTAAACTAAATTTTCTAAGATATTAAAAATTTTAAAATTATGGTGCACTAAGTAATTAGACATTTTTTAGATTCCAGCAGGTCTCCTCAGTATCTCAAGTGTTATTTTCTTATGTTATATTTTCGGTATCTAAGGTAGGTGAGACTCAAAAAATTGCTTCAAATTTCGAATGTCTTTATTACACCGTTAAAGAAAAAAGAACTTTCCCCTAATTCCGTGTTTGCATTATTTAGGAAAATTAGATACAAACACTTTCTGTAAATTAATTTCAAAACTCTTGACAAAAGTGATACGCTCTAGAGAAAAATATTTCCAACTATTTATTGCCGAAAATTGTGTTTGCTTAGAGGATTACAGCCAACTTTTTAAGCTATTTACAGTATCCTTTGTGAAGATATTTTGCACAATATCAAAGGATATTTTTTATGTTTTGAGCAAATTGTTGTAATTATATACACTGTATAAAAAGTTATATTTAATAGCATTCTGTAAACGGTTAGAGTTATAAATGCAGAGGAATTTGTACAAGATAAACCCAAAGCTTTCTTTCAGAAACATATTTGCAAATGTAAATACAGGTATCAATTATGATTTGCTCCAACATAAATATTTATACGATTTTCTTTGCAAAAAAAAAAAAAAAGTATAGAAAGATCTATGTCAAAATATGACTCATACATATGGTAATTTAAACAAGTGATGATATGTAAACTTGGCATGCAATAAAAGACTCTACATTTTTTTATAAGGCGACTAAATTTCCTTATCAATATGTGTCTTGTCATCAATCCCAACTCACTGACCAATGACTCTCTTCCATTCCCATACGGTACACGCAAAATACACTTTTCAACTTTCTTCAATAGTTTTTCCGATTAGTTTGTTCCCCCTATTACGATAAGTTTTTGATTACTTTTCGATTAGTTATTGTTTAGTACCTCACCTTCCATTCAATGAAAGTTTTAACAAAATTCAAGGCTCATCTTTTAATTCCCCTTGAATTTATTCAAGTTTAAACTCTTTAATAGACATTTAACTGACTAACTTCCCAGTATGATAAATCCTCCACACACAGTCAGTCTTCGCCACAGCAGCAAGATACGGGCTTGAAGTCCGCTAGTGGCTTAAGCCCCCGCAGAAATCAACATCAACATGATGTATTTTCACCAAAACTGTTTCTAATCATTTTGAAAGTGTAACAGTGATTTCTTTTAAAAAGAACATTAAGTTTCGATTCTTAAACCTACTTCATATACTTTTTATCAAAATATACTACTTTTCAAGGGTTTTCAACAAATTTCATATTAGAAAGTAACTAATAAATCGAAACAAAGTTCTACTCTTTTGCAATGAGCAGGAAAAACCATGCTCTAGTTTCAAAGTTTCAAATACTCACAACCACTATTTACACTACAGTAAAATGTTTTACTTTATGAATCATTTTTCCTTCGGCCTCTAGACACATGAAATAAATGTGTAAACGAAGTCTCTTAATTCAATGTCATACGTACCGGTTGATTAAAACTGCGTTTTTATCGTTTCAGTTTGTGTTTTCTAGGTGAAGTTTTCTCTGGTGTAAGAATTATTTCTTGTTCAATTTACAGTAGATCTCCTAATATTTCCTTAGTTAAGTAACAATATTTTACTTCAAATTTCATTCATTATATCAGACATGAAATAAATCTTACTAAGTCAACATCGAAGCGCTTATGGGCGCATTAGCTCTAACCCCTAATATGGAATCGCCTTAAAGACTTATCCTCTAACATAAGTATATGTGTCATTATTTCTACGTTCCCTAGATATATATATATATATTTTATTCCTATAGAGTTTAATGCCTTTGTTGAACAGAGGTAACGCGTCTAGTGGATACTCTAATAATTTGCTAATGTTTTTGAACCTTATTCTTTACCCAAACAATTTTTGCTCTTTTTCCTTTACTATTAAAGTATTGATAATGATATCATTTTTGGTGCTTTATAGCTAGGTTTGAACATTGATCCTGGAACACAAAATGTTAGTCAACTTAACTTTCCTAAATGGAATTATTGAGCATTTTACTGGAAAATATTTATTGAAATTCATGAACATTTTGGTTGAGGGTGATTGCGTATTTGTGTCACAATTTGATAGGAATTATCACTAAGACGAATTCGATGTAAAATATATTAAATATTTTGCACATTTCTTAACATATATACCATTTTAATTCTCGGATTCTTATTAATAATGTCTTACCATTCGAGAGAAGTACTATTGTATACATTATCAACATAATCGACGAGTCACAAAAATTGATTTACTATATACCTCAAGGCTGAATTTGACTATAATATAATTTTTAAAATTTATGATAACAGCTTTTCCATAAACACAATAATACGAAGGTGCAGAATATGGTCTATTAATATTTAAGAATATCGTGTTAGAAAGGTATTTGTTTACTCATTATGCTTAGGAAGTGTTTACATAACCACTATACAGAATTAAGCAATTCTTCCACAATTTCCCGTCCATTGAAACCATTCTTTGTAGAACTTAGTTGATTGATCTTTTCTAGTGCTGTGTGTTACGTCAATCTACGACTTACTGAAACCAAATAAACTTTAATAGCTGTAATTTATTAGGTTATGAACTTAACGGACAAGTTTAGGCATGTAATAAAATTTAGACAGATACCTCAGTTACTTCTTTGTAATATTTTAATATATATTTCTTAGTTCTTTTTAGTAATATTGTTTGTATTTCTATACATTTATTATGTTGCTTTGATATTGAACAGCTTCAATCACAGAGTAAGGATGCATATTAATTTTGTTTCGATAATTTAAGAACTCTCGAAAATCAACTACTAATCGGTCGATGTTGATTCTAAAATGTGAAATTTTACAAATTAAAATTTTATCTCTAAGGTTGTGGGAGTGAACATAAAATCATAGCTATTTTATAAAAATATTTTCTTACATTTAAAACGTTCTTATTCTCTTTATAATGATTGTAAATAATTCAAAATAATCTAAGATTACCATATACATGATAACAATAAGAATTCTCTGTAATTAAATGATTGCTTACTAACATTAAAATTAAAAGCTTGACTCCTAATGGAGAGACACAGAGCAATTTTGAACCTTGGTTGAATTATGCAGATGAGACCAGGACGTTTCTCTCCGAATTTACACACCACGCAAACAGGAAGATTTAGATGATGGAAATATTTAATTTGAATCATCCTCACTATATACCGAGTGCATAGCGTCGTAAATTTTCAACCCAAGAATCAAAAGTAACAAAGGGGATTGATAGATTACGGCCTTAATCACTGGGAAATTCATATAAGCTCTATACTTAATTTAAGACTTTTTTAATAAGATGAAATATCGTTTTATTTAATTTTCTATGCAATGTGATAATTTTAAACAAGCTTATATCTATCTAACAAACAATACATTTTATTTTGAAATGAGAATGAAATCCAATTTGGAATCAAAATATTAACTACGCAATATAAACGGTCTCGAAAAAAGTATTTGAAATCTAGTGGTTTAAGTTCATTGAGAATATATATGTCTGTTACAAATTTCAAATGCAGAGTATATTATTTTAGAAGCAATAATGTTCTTGTAATTCTTACTCCGTTTGAATGATAGAAATATTTTTTATGAAGAAAATCTAATTACTCTTTGAACTTATAAAAAAGGGCAGTAAATAGTTGTTGTTTTTTTTATTTCCAAATGTAATTAATTTATTGGAAAAAATCATGATAATTTATGTAAAATTGTAATAAGCTTCACTATCTGAGTAAATATGTTTAGAATTTATCGTAGGAAAAATTTGCATCTATTTTCCATGGCTTACTTTTTTGTGTTGTCTTTATTACTGAATTTATAGTTGTAATACATAGCTATTATAAATTTACTTTTTAAAATTAATGACTATCTCTTAATTTTGGTGAAAGACCTAACTGGTGGAAAAAATTTACTAATAAATAATTTTTGGTTAGATTATTAATGAGTTAATCTCCATATCGTTACTTGATACGCAGAATGAAAGAAAAATGAACTAAATTTACATTCTTTCCATTTCCCACAAACCATTTTTATCTAAATATATTATCATGTCATCACCATAATTTCATTTGATTTCGAGTGATTTATTTTTACAAGTAAACCCTCTGTTCCATGCTCTGTATTTGAAAAATAAATTAATTAAAAAAAAAATTAAATATTTAGGATTATTTCATTTCAATCTCTCTTTTCGCAAGAACACATTTATCTGTGGAAAACATTCTTCTAAGCCTATATTCTTAACTATTAAGTGAGAATCCATGTTTTTGAACGATGAATTAGATTAATTTATTCAGCCTAGAATTTGACACTTTCTTAGCCCAGATTCTGATTGATACTTTGAAACAAGACTAAAGACATACAATACAAACTGTTATTTGGAACAAAGAGTAAGGTGTTTCTTAAGGTTCAGCCATTTCTATAAGTAAAAATCCATTTTGTACTTTGAAACACTAAATGAGGCAAATTGTATTTTTAATATTTGCATTATTTCCATTAAACATTAAAATAATTTATTTAAAAGTTTCATAAAAGTATGTTTAAAATTATCACAAAGGGGAATCCAACATGGCGGCAATGAAGGATTACATGTTTTACGAAGCTCTTGAAAACATTGCAAAATTTTTGCATTAGCACTTCTATTTAAATGCAATATGAATCATCAGGTGCATGAAGAGGCCAGGTAAGCTCTGGGTGAGTTAAAATATACTATTATAAGATTTTTCAAGGAATTAAACGATTAATTTGTTTGAAGCATGCAAAGAGACTTTCAAAGGGGTCATTCCAAAGCCAAGCTACGCCATTGTCGTGGCTCCATCTGGCGTCTCAAGAAAATGATGTCTTTTCTTCAAATAATTTCTTAATAGTAGACTGAAAATTGCAGTTATGGTGAAGTTAAGAAATTCATAAATTTAAAATAAACCCGTCAAAGGCGAAGCTGTGTCTTTGTAACCTTAAACATATTAGAGGAAATAAAGTACTAGATAGGTGCTTTTCCGAAAATGATCGGAATCGACTTCAAAGCATGCTTAAAGAAAAATCACTGGAATTAAATACTTCCAACCGGAAAAGGAAAATCCTGTTACCCTTGTAAGAAACGTGCCCATTGGAATCTGTAATGAAGACCTTCTAAAAGTGATTTTTGAGCAGAACCCCGAAATCGTCGTATCTGAATAAACAATTAGTCAATGCAGAGTTCATTTTGATTGAAAAAGCTTCAAGTATTCAAAGGAAATTGGGGTTGGTATGCCCCCCATGGTTCGTATACGTATTGTTTGCCAAGCCATATTGAAAATTAATTGGACTGTTTGTGAAGATGATTTTCATATCATTAATAGATGCTTTAAGTGTGTTAGGTACAACCAATGTGCTGACAAATCCAGGGAAACCACAGTCTGTTTCAGCTACTCTGGAGAACTCAAAATTCGAGATTGTTCGAATAGCTTGTATTAATTGCATAAGTAATTCGTAGCCTTAAAACTAATAATTTAAATAAAAATTCAATCATAATTTAATGAAGAAAATCGTCCAGTCTGGAATTAACTATGAATGGATCAGCTAAACACGCTCTAATTGTGTGCAGCTAAACCTTCACAAATCTAAAGTTTTGGCACAACGACTCATTTTAAATATGTAAACTGATAATAGTGACTGTGCGCTAGTTCAGGAACCTCATTGTTTCAAACGTTCTCCTACAGACTATCCTAGCACTTATTGTGATATTAATTCCAATTTTATAAAGGCTGCCATTATCGTTCGATCATGTGGAATTTTAACTTTTATTGATTATGTTAATACAGACTACAACGTGGTCACTTTAGACATCGCTGTTGGCGCTACTGTGTTCACGCTTGCTTCATATTATTTTGAACCATCAAGGAAAATTGACTTGGATCTCCATAAACTTAGGCAAGTTTTTTGGACAAAATTCTCAATCGACCAGTTTGGAGTATGGACTCCAATGTTAAATCTGACTTATGGATTAGTACCTTTTCGAGATAAACTGGGTGAATTTATTTCTGCTAACAACTTATTTGTTATAAACGAAGATTGTGGACCTACTTTTTATGCATCTCACCGTTCGAGCTCCCTTGATGTTATAGTTACTGTCTCGGATCTGCTCCAAGACATCTCCAATTGGCGTCTTTCTAAAAATGAATCAATTTCTGACCACATGATGATAGAATTTGAGCTTTGTTTCTCCATGGTAGCATTTGATAATTCAAACATACTCTTAAATTTTTTTAATATTAAGAAAGCAAACTGGTGTCGCTTACGAGATTTTTGTACTTCTCCCGTTCTCATATTCTAGATAACCTTCATAATAACACATGGATCAATAAGTCCCGAGACTAACATTGAAAACAACATTTGTTTTGCAAAAATTTTTTTTATTCATCAACATAATCACATTTTAGGGTGATACAATCGTTCCAACGCTTTTCCAATTTTTCAATACCATGTTTATAAAAAAAATTATCTTTCGCTTCAAAATAAGCTTCAGTTTCAGCGATGACCTCCTCATTTGAGCCAAATCTTTTTCCCTGGAGCATTTTTTTAAGATCAGCAAAGAGTCAGTAGTCACTAGGGGCTAAATCTTTCGAGTATGGGGGGTGGGTAAGCAGATCAAAGCCCAATTCGTTCAATTTTGCCATTGTTTTCATCGACATGTGGCAGGGTGCATTGTCTTGGTGAAAAAGGATTTTTTTTCCCTGCATGTGCGGTCGTTTTTTTGCGATTTCCTCCTTCCAACACACCAGCAAGTCAATATAATAATCACTGTTAATCGATTTATCTTTTTCGAAGTAGTCAATGAAAATCACGCCATGCGTATCCCAAAAAACTGACCGCATGACTTTGCCAGGTGACTGCTGCGTTTTCGGACGCTTCGGACGGCTTTCGCCAGCTGTGCGCCACTCAGATGACTGCCGCTTCGACTCTGGAGTGTAGTGATGTATCCATGTTTCGTCCATGGTCACGTAACGACGCAAGAAATCTTTTTTGTTGCGAGTAAATAGCGATAAACAGCTTTCTGAATCATCGACTCGTTGCTGTTTTTGTTCCATCGAAAGCAATCGCGGCACCCACTTGGAAAAAACCTTTTTCACTTCACTTCAAAAAACCTTTTTCAGTAAATACACTTCCATATGATATCTGTGTCATCTCAGCAATCTGACGGAGCTTCACTTTACGATCTTTCATTATAATTTTTGTCACTTCACTCACATTTTCCGGTGTAACGGCTTCCACAGGTCTACCTGAGCGTTCCGCATCATTTGTGTCGGTACGACCACGTTTAAACTCGGCAAACCACCGACAAATCATTGCTTTTGATGGACAAGAGTCCGGGTAACATTTTTCAATCCATTGTTTCGCTTGCACGGTGTTTTTACTCATTAAAAACAATGTTTTATCAGAACACGAAACTCGGTATTTTCCATTTTTTAAACAAACTACAAAACGACTTTACTCCAACCTCGATAACGACTTTACTCCAACCTTTACCTGGTCCGATCGACTTAAAATTTTGACACGTTTCAAGCAAAGGTTAGTACTCTAGAAAGACCTGGTTACTGGTTTACTACGAGCGCCATCTCTGCGTTAGTCTCGGAACTTATTGATCCATGTGTTAGTTCCTGTTTTAACACTGTTGTTAAGGAACTTAGTTCTGTTTTTCTCCAGGTATGCTTATCTTCAATGCCTGTTAAGAAGCATGACGTACATAATGTTCCTTGATTGTCTTTCGAGATTGGTTGCATGAGAAAAAGGCTTAAAGCCTCTAGACGTAGATTCCAACATTGTAAAAATTCGATTGTCAAAGAGTTGTACAAATGTAAATTAATATAGGAAAGATTATAATTAAATGCTTATTGATACTAAATCAGACTCTTAGAAGACATTTTTTTCTACCATTAATGTTCACAATGTGTGGAAAGAAATTTATACATTTGATGTTAAAACAGATTTTATAAAGAAATTGAAGTAACAGGCATTAATTTACCGATAGGAGAAACAACCAACTCTTTAGACGAAACAATAAATGCTGTATTATAAAAGTTTTTCATTTCTAATCCAGATGAAATGGATAATGATTTTCATAAAGAGTATCGTCTATCTGTGCATAGTAATTATACTTCCTTTGTTGATTCTACTTTTTCCTGCAATGAAGGTTATATCTACAGTTGTATCTACGCTGTTATAATACAGTTACACACACACACACACACACATATATATATATATATATCTGCTTGGTAACACATTTTGATAAGTCTTCAGGGACAGATACATATAAAAATATGAAAACATATAATGGCACATTTTAGTAAGCCTTAAAAAGTTAAAACCTTCAAAACGGCTAAATATTTTATTTCAATTACATTTCTAAGCATTTGTTTGTAATATAAAACTAAAGTAATCCGTGTCTTAAAGTATCAATAAAAAAATAAATACGAATGATAATGTATCACTCATAGAAACGTTGTGTTATATTATTGATATTTAACAACATGTGATGACCCGAAGGAAGTGGAAAGAATGCCGTAATTTTTGCGTTTCTCATTCTTATGACTACTTATCTTTATCTTTGAAACATGTAAGCAAAATATGATGGATTTCACTCCCGATCTGTCTATTCTATTGCGGCTCATGTAATGTCTCTACAAAGCCCAAATACACAGTAAGAAATTCAGGAAATAATTTAAAGTAATTAAAATATTTTACACGAATGGTTCGACACATCTGCTTATTTTAATTTGTTTTAAATTATTTTCATTAATGTTTTATTTTGTCAAATGTAGATTAGAACAAGATTCTATAGCAGCAAATCAATACAGCCTAGGATCCATTCGGCAATTCATAATTAGAAGTTTCAATCCATATTTTGGTTTCAAATATCTGAATAGAAATGGCTTAAGTTGCAGACGCTCACTACTGCACTGTATTCACCGCACTAAACCGATGGCTGTTGTTAAATGTTTTTTCTAGGAAGAGACGAATTTAAATAGTATTCCCCACTCTAAGCTACTAGCTGTTAAGCGAGTGTGCTGTTTTTTTCATTAATAAGCTGTTGTTAAACGGTTATGGACAGGAAACACTCGCTAATATACTGTAATCATCACTGGCTGTTAACGTTTAAATTTCTGTGTATATTGTTAAAGTTTCTTCAGTCCTTTATCAACTATTTATAGATTCATATGATTTTAAAATTGATAGACTATGATTACAGTGAAGTTCTATTACACCATTGTTTTCAACTAAACCTGTGGTACGTAAATATGATGTCTGAATTTAAAATCTTCCCTATAGGTGAAGTGTGAGTTATGTCTACTTGAATAGAACTATTGAATTTAGTGCATAGGATTCAGGATATTAATTTATAAGATGCGAAGAATTTTATAGGATGGAGAGTGGGAGAAAGAGAGAAGAAACTATCAATGGAGACATATAAATCATGTTTACGCTGCGTAAACAGATATAGATATAAATATGATTAGGATTTGCAAAGAATCAGTGAGTCAGATCCTCATTTAATGCTCTACTAAGGACTCGAACCCGATTTGTTTATATGATTTATATCCTTAGTTATAATTTTTAATCACGCATGGGTAGGAATTAAATATACAGATTTGTTTACAAATATCTTGAGATTTGATTACTTCGATATCCTAATAAACTCGAGTTACCTACATAGTTTGGATTCATTAGGGATTGTGTTGATAAGTGACAGTTTAAATATTGATTAATAATGAAATGAAAAGAAGGTAATAGAGATTGGCTACATGATGATTGACTTATATTTCATCAAATGATGTTAAGATTAACCTCTGTTATTGTACAGGTACATCCGTCTACGATTTACATCACTAAAATTCTTTTAAAAATCCAATGAATCACACATCTTATTAAGACAAGTAAAATTAATACTTCAATACAAAAAATGTCCCAGTCTTAAAAAAAAATTATAATACACAACATGAATATTTCTTCTGGAGCCTTCACTATAACAAGAGTAATAATCTTTCGGAAGAGAGGTGTAGACAAAAGGTCGTTATTCAAAGATATATCACGCAACTGTAAGTATCAGCTAGTGACAGGACACTGTATATAAATCAAGCATGCTATCCCTACCAAATATTTATGAAAAAACTTTTTTTTTTCCTTCACTCTAAATATTTTCAATAAAAGTAAATGTTGCGTTCTCAACTTCCACTTCTATAACATAAAAAATAGAGATACTGGTAAAAAAATTTAAACAGCATGATATTTACAGTAATACTTGTCCAAAAAATAGATTTTGAACATGTATTTAATAGTTAAATGCATAGTTAAATTTAATAGTTAGCTTTTTCTTATTATTCAATATGACATAAGAATGTAAACAGTAATAAATTATTTAATGAGGAAAGTTCGATTACATGTACTTTTGGATATGATGTCGGATATTGTATGCACTTGATATTGAGAACTTTAAAAATTCAAGAAAATATTTATTAATATAGATACATATTTGAAAAGAGAGAGTATTGATTCAATTAAAGTAATTCAACATGAAAAAAATAGTATCTCATTTTCTTTTACCATATAATATACACATTAAATTTTTAATTTTTTTTGTAGTACAATTTAAATTGCTGTAAATGTTCGTTAAGATTGATTAATAATTTAAGCATTTTTTAATGCTTCAATTTAGCCAAATATTAAATCTCTAGTTGGTAAATGCCATGATAAATTACAGATCTAATATGTTGATTGCAACGAAGCTAGTTTTCTGCGTTAATAAGAGTAAAAAATATCTACGAGAGCTATTTTTTTCTTACTTTGTTGTCGGTTGCGTAGAGTCTCTAGTATGCCTATCTATCGTTACAGGTTGCATTTGTCGGTTCTAAGCTCGCAATGAGCACGTAAACATGACTAGAACAACACAATCGTCCAACAAGTGTGAAGTTCGGTCGAACAGTTAATTTCTGCAGCCGAAATCCATGGTTTCTGGAATAATTTGTTCAAAAACATTTCCCTAAGTGACAACGCGTGGTTGTTCGCTGCATCTGCAACAAAGACACTCGTACAGTGGTTTCAATAGAAAGTGCTTGACCCGTGCTTGGATCACTTTAATTTCAATCACTTTCCTCAGTGAAACACTAGTTAGGATGGCAAAAGTCTAGAGCAGACGAAGAGCTGCAGATAAGTGTCGAGAATTGGTTGAAAGCACAGACTGCTACCTTCTACGACGAAGGTATAAGGAAATTGGTAAGCCGCTACAACACATATCTCAGTAGGAATAAGGGCAGAGTGAAAAAACTGATTGAAAATGTAAGGAAATACTGCAAAGAGAACCACTTTTATTTTCATTGTGAATTTTATTCCGTGATTGATTGGACCATGAATAAAATAACCCTCGTAAATTGATATATATATATGTAACATATCCCCGTCGACTTTTGTAATGTAACATAATATTAAATAACAGTCGAGGCGTATTGAATTTTCACTTTTATTTAAGCTGAGAGAGAGAGACCATTTTCATTACGTAGTTGGTTACATCATTCAGGTGAGAAGAGTTGTATGATAAGAGAGAGAGCAGTATGAAAGAGAGGACGTTTTTCGTTATGTTTTTGGTTATATACTAGGGAAAATTCCCATCTAACGTCAGAAGCACGTGGTATGAATAAGGGGATTCCAGGGGAATATAATAGATAGGGAATTAAAAAGGGATTGTTTTTGACAGATTTATAATTAGTTTAAGCAGAATTAATCCTTTTCAAGAGCGCGTGATGTAATAAATTATAGGATACTTTGGAAGAGGATCAGGAAATAAGAATGAACTCTTTACTTTTGTATTAGGGAATGAGATAGAATAGAAAGTTAAGTTATTATTTAGAGTAATTATTGAATTAAAAGTTAAATCATTACATATATATATATATATATATATATATACAATCTGTTAGTTAAAATCTGTAAATTACTTTAAAAGGTATATTCTTACCTAAGAAAGAAAATTATAATATTGTACTGAAAAATGAACAAATATTAATTGTATTGAAAAATGTGTAACAAAATGAAGATAAATAAGAAAGAAATTTTTAAAATAAAAATTATAAATAACTTCATCAGGTATATGGAATTAGAACAGGATAAAATATTACTAGTAATAGTTATATATATATTAAGTGCAATTATTTATCAAAATCTTTATTCTCTGAGTAATATTTACTGAGAAAATATATTATACATTCTTGTATATAAAGCTCACTTAATATAATGTAATATGACAAATTGCTTATTTTACGGAATATAGGTATGCAAGAATAGGTTTAATTTAAAATGTGGGATTAATTTCATGAAAGATAATCCAAACGAAACAAATCTATTATTCTTGTACAAGCTATTAAAACAAAAGGGTTAATTTAATCTTATGACTTTGTTATATTAATAAATGATAAACTCGAAATATCTTAGCATTCCCAGTTGATGACACCTTGATGCTACAAATATTAATTATCCATATATATTTTTAACCAATCGTACAATCATTCGATATCCATTGGGATTTTCTTGTCCTTTAAAGTACTTCCGAATTGTAGGAGTGTTTTTGCAAATTCTTTGTAGTGATAAAAGCAGACTTACATTACAGTAATATGTTTGAATAGTTTACAGTGATATATTATTCGGACGTTAGGAGGATCACGTGCTCTTAAGTGTAACTATTGCTTTAGGGGCATATTTGATCCTTACAGTCTCCGAAAACACTTCACAATTACCATTTATGTCAGTAGGATATGCATTTGTACCATTCTGAAAATGAGTATTTATTAAATGTAAATCATTGCTATCCCTATATACTAATGAAGATAGTAGTTAAGACTTTTTTAAATATATCACAGAAGGATTTGAAGTGGGTGAGTGTGGGTGTGATTGGCATTTTGTATCAACTCTCTTAATTCCGTTTGATATAACTTGAAATCTTGATTATCACTGGAATCGTAAATGCTACGATTAAGTAAAGTTTATGTTAAAAACATTCACGCTATGTGTATCGTAGGCGCTGTTATTTACCAATCTTAATATTATGACTTTTTGGTATATTAAATTATATTTATCTTATAAATCTCTTAGGTGAGGAATACATCAGATTTTCTCAATAAACTAATAGCTGTAATGGTTTCAGAATATAATTTAAAGTAGAGAATTAAGAAAAAATAAATTCACAGTTCGAGTTTTGTCTCAGTACCTGATCAAAAAATGTGAAATTAATATGCTGTAACTTTTCGTGAAATATTGTTTTGCTTGGGAAATTGTATTATACAAAAAGTACAAGCTGCGAAGTACTCTTTGAGGGATCGTCCTTTACTAACAAGTAATAAAAATGTATTTGAATTGATACATTTTAGCTCAAACACCCAGGATTAAAATGTTTGAGACTTCTTACTTGAGCAGGTTTGAGACACATTGGGGACTTTTCGTAATTTGAATCCCATATTATTATAACTTCTCGCAAATCAGATGAAACGTTATCTGCTAAAATAGGGGGAAAAAGAAATATAGGGAATTCAATTGGAGATAGTGATCTATAAACAAAATAGAATTGAATGGGAAGAGGAAAGAAAGGATGTAGAGAATAGCGACCGAATCTAACAGATAATTGTGGATCGGAATGAATCATCATTATTAATTGCTTAGATTCAAATGATTCGGAAACTTTTTAAAACGATTTGAATCGGTTATATTTAAGAATTGCTTTAATCGAAAGGAGAGTTCTTGTAATCTGATTCTTGCAAAGACAAACGGTTTATGTGTATAAGGTTAATTGAGTTAAAAATTAACATATCAGATATCAACGCATTTTAGTGATTTATTAACAAAATCAAATAAATGAATTATACGCCTCTTTTTCAAATAGAATTACGAATATTTTTTTTTTTTTTTGCCGAAAAAAAGATGGGAAAAAAACGGAATGTATTAATATTAATAATCAATCTAAATTAGAATGAATCAGTTATGTAAACTATATATCAGAGAGTAACATAATAATTAATGTTGGCAAAAAATTTTGCAATTTCACACTAGTTTCAAGAACAATAATCGCAGATAGCAAGTACCTTAGAGAGATAATGATGCATTGGTACAGTTCAGAACAGCATGTAAACCTTTCTTCAAAATCTGGGAGATAACAATATTTGGTGTCTTCATTATAAAATTTTAAACATATAATCTCAAAGTAGAAACAACTATTAAGTTATAGACGAAATAATAATAGTAGAGAACAAATTAAGACAAAGAATATACGTAAACAAATGTGTCGAGAGTCTATAAAGGAGAAGTTGGAAACTGCCAAGATACTAGAAGGTTTTTATAAGGCGGTAATATTCACGCGTCATTGGCATGAATTCCCAAAGGTTTAAATGGACATTGACTCTGATTTTTAACCGTGACAACATAAGATTTGTGAAGGATAAGAGCTTACCGAATTTAAGAAAAAGGGCCCTTGTCTTATTTGTACCATAAAAAATAGTCTGCCAGATAACTAGCTTCCAATCACATATTCCGTAAACCAAAATTTAATGTTTGAAGCATAAACAATTCGAAAACAACTTCGTCAGATTTCAATCAAAATATTCGTGTGGTAGAAAGTTTTTCATCGGTTTTCTTTAAATAAACTTAGATCTCACATATGCTACAGTAAATGCAATCATATATGTTTTTGGTTAAAAGCAAAGCCGCAAATTATACCAAAAATACGTAAAATTCTATTTTACATAGAATTCTAAGAAAGCTAAAGGAAATTTCAAAAACTCGTTTCGATCTGCACCTCATCCCTCCCCCTTCGCTTTACGAAAGTAATCTTCACATACAAATTCTTCATTTGATTAAAAAACATTTCAGACAATTTTACCATTATACTAAAAATGTAATCAATGTTCAATAATATTTACATACATTAGACATTTTGTCTACAAACATTTAAGAAAAGTGAGGAAAGCTCTTGAGTAATATTAATTATTTAGTGCTGTGAAAATATTATCACCTGGAAGAGCATCAAATCTAAAATTTTTTTATTAAAATAAAAAATATTATTAAGATTTATCCCGCAATGTATATATACACATACAGATGTTATATATGAAGACGGACGGCTTATGCCCACACATGTGTCATTGATACATATGACGTTTAAATGTATTTTAAACTCAGTGGAATTCGAAATTTGACTGATGTGGAAGCAAGGAGAAAGCTTACGATTATGAATTGTATTACACATGCTTATTTTTCCATCAAACAGTTGCGCTAATTCGACCTTAAATATTTGTTGGAAAAATCTTTTGCCACCAACAGAAGTAGAAGATAAGTAGTACAAAAATCAGCTGTCTGTTCTGAAATTATAGCTCCATCAAATACAACTGGTGGCGAAAGTTTTAAAAATGTACAAATGGTTTACATCGAAGAATGGATGCTAAAAAGCCCTTTAGATTAGGGTAATTTGATCGAATTTATAACACTTTATGACATGGGTGTCTAAACTATGACCGTTTGAGCGCCACATTGCAAAAAAAAAAAAAGAAAATCTTTTTACCGGGACACACATATAATATTTTTTCAACAAATTTTAATAAAAATTAACTCTATGTAGTCTTATTAAAATAAATTATCTTCTTTTTATAATATTTTTATAAAATTTGAATTAGATATGTATAGGTACATATTTATTTTAAATTTATAAAAGATTCGTTTCATTTAATTCGGGCTTCATAAAGATGAAAAAAATAAAATTAATGAGATAGATGAATTTGCTTTAATTGAACAAGCAAATTGATATCGGGTGCAATAGACGAGGTTGCACTTCTTAATGCATTTTCAAGATGTTTGTCAGCGAACTTTGTCCTATTTTTGTTTTTTGTATGCTTTATTCTTGAAAATATTTGTTGTCAAATATAGTTACTGCCCAAAGGTGAAGATATTAATAAAGCATGATTCTGAAAATTAGGATATTTATCGCCTAGTAGATAAACTTTTTAAAACTCCTGTAAGGAAGCATTTCCAAATTTTTCTTTCATTTGAATGTCACTTTGCAGTTCAATGCATTCAATGTATTCCATTTCAATGCATTCAATGTATTCCATTTCAATGCATTCAATGCCTTCCAGTTCAATACATTCCAGTTCAATGTATTCAATTCATTTTGAAGATTTGAAGTAATTTCTTTATTTCTAGAGAAAATGGGGTAGAAAATATGTTGAAATACTTTTCATTTTTTCGAAACTCTTGAAATTTACTTTCACACTTTTGAATTAAATCAAAAAATAATGCAGCATATTTTGTGCAACTCACAGGTTATGTGCAGCCAAAGTTCTGAAATGTGTCAAATATTTTACTTTTATTTAATTGTGCAAAAATTTCCTCTTCCTTTCAAATGCTGTTATTTTATTGAACATATTATTAATAAATTGATTTTCCCCTTGAAGTCTCAAATTTAAATCATTCAAATGTTCTATTAAGTCTATAAAAAATGGTAATTCTAAAACCTAATCTTCGTCTTCAACTTCAGTCATAGGTTTCTCTTATGTCTTCATAAATATTTTTATTTCAGATTCTAAATCGTAAAGTCTTTTGTGAATTTTCCAGTTACTGAGCCATCTTACTTCTGCATAATACTAAGATATGTAAGATGTCTTACTTCTGTATAATACTAAGATATGTAAGATGTCTTACTTCTGTATAATACTAAGATATGTAAGATGTCTTACTTCTGTATAATACTAAGATACGTAAGATGTCTTACTTCTGTATAATACTAAGATACGTAAGATGTCTTACTTCTGTATAATACTAAGATA
>BMAW01086668.1:48126-60493 GCA_019974015.1 Nephila pilipes
AATACTAAGATACGTAAGATGTCTTACTTCTGTATAATACTAAGATATGTAAGATGTCTTACTTCTGTATAATACTAAGATATGTAAGATGTCTTACTTCTGTATAATACTAAGATATGTAAGATGTCTTACTTCTGTATAAGACTTCTGTGTAATACTAAGATGTTTTTATTAAAAATTTTATTTGAAAATAAATTTCAACGAATTGATTATATATGAAAAATATTGCAGACATTTATTTTTTTAATAAAAATGTGTAAATTTAAATATTTCATAATTTACGTTTGGTCTGTATTTTAAAGACTTTTGATCCGCACTTTAGACAAGCATGCTTTATGATAATAAAGAAGTCGATAATGTTGAATTCGAAGCTATTCAGCTATTAACAGCTGATTTAATTCGCGAACGCTTGACATCTGCCACAAGTATGGAACAGTTTCTTACTAATGATGCTGACATAGAGCATGCATTAAAATTTCAACGTAATCTGAAGTTTTATTTATCAGGATATCAAGAATTATATAAGCAACGAGAACTTAAAATATAATTAATAACAGACTTTGAAACAACAAAAAAACCCTCAAAAATAACTTTAATAACTTACGAAATTCCCAATTTGAATCAAAGCCTACAGGTGTGCTAGACATATCTGCCACATCTACTGATGATATCATTTTTGATCTAGTTCGTAATGAACGTGTACGCATGTTATGAAGTATGGGCAAATAATAGTTAGTAGTTTATTCCTAATTTCAATTTGAATTTACATTTGTTGTATGTACCTATAGATAGAATTTTCGCTGTACACTAATTTTAATTATTTTTGTTATAAACATGAATTATTTTTGTTTTACAAATCTATAATATGGATTTTATTATTAATTTTTTGCATGGTTTTTGGGAAAATATTTAGATTTTTTTTTTTTAACAAACATGATTTTTTAAAGTTGTGGAAGATATCCCAAAATTTACCATATGTCGTATGTATACACGAATGTTTTTTGCACGTTTTTCTGAGGAACGTATCTACCGTGTAAAGAAAAAAGAGTTGGATGTACATATATAGTATAATATGATATTTATACATGTTTTCATATATATAAACATGAATAAATTTAAAAAATATTGATATTTTTTTTAATAAAAACAATAATAAAGAAAATAACATGGATATGCATTACCAACTAGCAAGTTATACATTGACGATTCTACAGATCTCAGGTATATTTTTTTCCACAGTTGCTCATATATAGAGATAGATTTACAAGTGTTTGTATAAGATATAGAACATTAAATTGATGAACCTATAAGGTTTAAGCAATAAAAATTCTATTTAACTGATTTTTGTAAAGAAATAACATTTTTCAAGTACACTATATTTTAAAATATTTTACTTAGATATGACGATATGCTTTTTTAACATCGATGAAAATTATGATAAAGTATAAACGGAAACTCATTTCTGAAAAAGTCATTGAAAGAATCTTATTCATCTCTATAAAGACATTTAGTGAATTCAGTTTAGATACAGTGATTAAGAAGATGCTGAGTTTGAAAGTAAAAAGCACTGAGACTGCTTCGACAAACATCGCATACACCATTTCCTATTATCAAATATATATATTTTTACTGTTGAATTTTTTTATGTGTGACTGCATTTGTGAGTTGAGTAAAAAAATTAAAAATGGGGTTCTATGGCTTTCGTATTCAATTTACCTTAAATGTGATGCTTGTTTACCGTACTATATTTGAAAATGCTGTCTTCTTTTCTGATACGTATAAGAATCGAATTCCTCATTCAAGTCAAATGACGTTGTCAATAATTTGGCAAAGTACTTCTGTTAGAGCCACAAGAAAATATTAAAAGTAAATTAGAGGATGATTTTTATGTTTCAAGGTTATAGTTTCATTCTGGAAATTTAACAAATACCTAATAACGCATTTATGATTTAACAAATATTCACTGAGAAAACCAATTAAATGACTCTCTTATATCTACTATTCACTGCTCAGCTATATTGTTAACTTATGTAATTGTGGAAGTAAGTCAGAGTTAATCCTTTGAGGAGCAGTATATAAAACAGCATTAAATTGTAGTTAAAATTCATCTGATATGAATTAATAATAATAAAATAACATAATATCAAGCGGTAATATTTATTTTAATTAATTTCTTGATTCTTAAGACCCGGTATATATAATATACCACAGCGCCTCTAAGACATCTTATTTGTACATTAGTTGTTTCGATTTCCTTCGAAGAAATGATAAATACTTTCATAAAAAAGTATAATATTTTAGTTAATTTGAAAAACATTAGGATCACTAAACACTTTTAAAAAGTTTAGAACTTTATGCTAATTTTTTTTATTTCTCAAAGTGATAATTTTTACGAAAATGTGTGTTAATTAATTTAAATATAACTATTTTTATACATATATGATTTTCATAATTTATTCATAAAACTATATTATATACTAAATAAGCCTCATTTTTTTGTAATTTAATTGAAATTAGATTTTATGTGGTTACTATAAATAAAATTAAGAGTAAAAGTTCAAAAATCAGCCGTCCACTGTAATTTTTCAAATTCGAAACATACCCTCTTACATATGTGATGGACAGACACATATGTGAGAGGTATTACAAAGAAAAGGAAAAAAAATGACAGCCCACTTTATTCTGAAGTATTTATGGATGTATACTCAATTATTTTCCTTTCTTTTTAATCACTGCTAAAACGGTATTCTTAGATCTTTTCAGTTTTAAAGGAAACGTCCTTTTATTCAAGATTCACATCTAGTGCTCTGAAGGTCCTGTAGTTCTTAAAAAGTGGGTAACTCTTTTAGCTGTATTGTATCTTTTGTAATACATTTCTTCAATGATTTACATCTTTGTTTACTTAGATTATTTGATACCGTCTACCACTAGAGGCAATTATACCCTATGTCGTCCTTCGATTATCATCTATTTTTATCTCATGCTTACACTATGATGTATCAATTATCAACAACAACACATTCCAAATCTTCTGTCTTGAGCCAGTTCTATCTTAAATGCTTTTGAAGACTCTCCTTCAGTCTTTGCTCTGTTATATATATATATATATATATATATTGTAATAGTTTTGGTTTTGAGAAATATTTTTCTCCTCTGCACTTCTGTTGTTGTCTTTTCGTAGGCACGAGCAACGTTGATAAATTTTTATTAGCCACTTAAGGGGCTATTGTTTTAGGAGAAGAGTTTTGGTGTTCCAGATCCCTTTTCAATTTTATTTTCTTTTGCTTCATTTTTAATTACATTTATCTGAAATATATACAATTGAATAATTTTCGTTTGCTTTAGTTTTAATTACATTTATATTCAAATATGCAAATATATTCAATTTAATAATGTATTGCTTCCTTTAGTTTTAACACCGGGAAAGTTTACTATTGACCATTTCTCTATATTTCATAATTTACTTTTAATTCTCTTATTTAATTGAGTAATTTAATAATATTTATAAGAAAATGCATCTTAGGCGGATAAATCTGTTCTTTCTAAAACTTTGCATTGAACTTTTTTTCCGGTTTTAGATTTAATTTCTATGGAGAATAAATCAGATTTTCGCCTCACTGGACCTTTATAACAAATTTACGACCTCTGTATTTCATTGTAATTAAGTGAACAGTCTAACATCACTCTAATTCCAAAATTTTAGTTTTGCTATATAATCCTCTGTGTAATCAATGGTATTAATTTTATACCACTTAGTTTGAAGTAGGAAACGAATACTTTAAATATTTTGTTTTGAGTATATAGCAATATTTACTTTAAGTTTCAACATGTAGATTAGTTACTGGATGAAATTAAATTTTTCATTTCAGTTCAAAAACATTTCTTTAAGGAATAAAGTATCCACTTGTTAGGAACATACATTAGATTCAAAGCAATAATTTTTATAATCATTCTGCAAAGTTGTGCCATCTAATTTAAGTAAATTACACTATAAGGTATCTTTTGAAGATAAATGTTTGAGAGAAAAAAGTATTTTCAGAGATATTTAGGGTGCAAAACTTGTGGTTAAAAAATATAACATCACCCATGAAAGAATTAAATAAGAAAACATAACTTTTGTCCGCTTGACACGTCAGGACAGGTAACGTTGATGAGAACTTAATTGAAGTGTGTATATGTAACTTAAAAGAGCTATTTAGATGAGATAATTCCTTCATTGTACCAAATTAAACTTATTTTAACTTTTCTTCTTTACTTTTTTAAAGTTTTTAATCCATACATACTTTAAATTTAATTATTTAATCCCGATTATTGTAAGATTGGATCTTATAAGCCCAAACAGAACTAATTCTCTTAAATCAACGTAAGTAATACTCTGACAGAATCACTCTCCAGTAACTAACAGCAAATGCGTTTTCTTTTAATTCACTAAACTCTTGATCAAGTCATGTAATAAGTTTACAGCTCTCACTTTCAATAGAAACCATAGCAGCCAAGAGGAGCTAAGCATCTACCAGGCAAAAGCCAGTAGTAATTCAGCTTTTCATATCACGTAATACAGCGAGAGAAATATTTCATTCTCTCTCAAGCAACAACGGTGATTATTTTATCTTTAATAGATAAATGTTATGAGGCCAATGTTATGTAGGAAGAAAAAGATGGTTCTTGTATAGAATCGTTAAGTTACACTTCTAGAAGCTCTAATAAATTTAAGTTTTATGAATAATTATTAATGTTTATATGGATAATTACTTCTAAATAACGATATAGAACTTTTAGTTCAATTACATGCAATGATATTATCTTCAATAAGCTTTTAATAATTAAAACTTAAGCAAAACAAATATATTGTCTAGATAAGGCCATTCCAGTGAATCATCTAAGTCTATCTTCCAAAAAATTCTGTTTTCAAGTGGGGATCCTGCAATTGTTACCTGAATTCATTTATTCATACCGAAGAAATACAACTTCAATTTCAAAGAATGTAGGGCAGAAGGATGAAAATGTCTTTATGAAATAATATCAATGGGAGCTTGAGCTAAGCACTTCTTTCAAACTGAAAAAGAGTTTAAAAAAACCCTCCCCCCCAATTTGAGTTAGTTCTATAGAGAGAAAATAAGAAAACCTTCGATTATGGAATTTCTTTTGATAAAGATAATGGCATGACAAATATTAATTGATTTATAAAAAAACATTTTCACATTAGAAATAAAAAACATTTTTATAAAATCATTTTAATATAAAATTAGCTAATTGTTGTTTAATGAGTCGTATATATTTTTTTTTTTTTTGCATTTTCATCGATTTTGATTATGTATTCATTTTACAATCCACGTATCATAGGATATTTTTGAAATGAAAGGAATAAAATAAATGATGTCATGGAAAATTTAACGTAAACTGTACAGCCCAATAGACTTGCGTTTTATTAATAAGCATTTACATTGAAACACGTACCAAACAAACACTTAAAATAGGAATTTAAAGCTATTTATATAAAATTAAATTTTTTTTCTTGCCTTACATGCATCAAAATAATTGTTTTGTCTGTCTAATAATTGGAAATCCGCCACTGGGGACGACGGGTGTAAGAATTTAAAGGAGAATGATATCCAGAACATTGCTTTTAGAAACGTAATGCGTCGGTAATTTACTCTATTTTTCTCTTAAAATAATCCAAAATGTAAATGAATTCCATAATTATTTTATTATGTGTAATATAGTTTTTCAAATAAATTTCAAAGAAGGCTCTAATATGTTCAGATCTGATTACTTGTCGGTTAATTTCAAGGCTTCACAAAAATGCGCACAGGAATTCAAGATGCAATATCCCGACACCAGTGTACGAGCATTTCATCAGCTAAAATTTAAGATTCAAACAAGTGATCTAGGACTTTGCGCCCAACATGATGATTTTCAAGTGCAAAAAATAGTAGGAAAAACATATGATCTGACAATAAATAACCAAATTCACTTAAATTAATTAACTTAATTATTAAGTTTCCCAGCCAATGAAATACAAGAAGGTTAAATATATCAGTTGAATTTAACTCTAATAAATATTACAGTTGCAAATTTATCTTATTTCTACTGAAAATGTTGTCAATTATAGCAATGCTGTTTGTAAAGATCTGTTTTAAAATTAGTCCCACGATTTTCGCTCAGAAACAGAACATATTTTAAAAACTATTAGTCACCCATGCACATAATTATTCTTAACCACTTTTTAAAAATTGAAGTTATAAACAAAATGCAATGAATATTGCGTTATTTCAAGACATTCTTTGGTAGAAAAATACTATAAATAAATCATCGCCTCTTTCTTGGAAGAAATGATGTGTGAAATCGAATTACCTTACAATAATTTATTCAAAAATTTGGCACCTGATTATAAATTAACGCGCATTCATTAAGCTGTAAAGTGCATATATATAGATAGATAAATAAACTGGGGATTTTACAATTGATTATACACCTTCCTTTTCCGGCATTAAAAGTATACATACATACATAAGATGGTTGACGAGCGTCAGATAGTATTCGCTTTTGCTCAGAATGTATGAAAAAGTGGTGATTGAAAAGTTCAGCAGATGGCGCCCCTCGGCGAGATGAAGTAGTTGGAATTAATGATTGAAGAAAAATAGATCAGAGAAGTACCCGTGATACCTAAATAAAGCACCCTATCGTCCAGTATTAATCAGTGATATCTTAGGGATTGGTAGTTCAATGACCATTGCTGGTCATTTATTTCAGGACTCAAAAAGAATAAAAAGCGCTGTCCAAATTATCAACCACCTATTTATGATCAAGGAATATCAATATATATAAGTCATTTTCCATAAAAAATAATTATAATCACTGAAATAAGGATATATAATTCTATATCCGACGATAATAGCTAGTTTCAAACCATTATTGTGTACATATTTAACTGTTCAACGATATGTCAATAATGTCCTTCGTCCGGTTGCACTGTTCTACATAACAAGTCAATTTTCCTCAAAATAATATAACTCTCATATTTATGGACTATCTCTATGCTTTTGATAATTTTCTTTGGCCAGTTCTGATTCACTTGATCTTTCGCCAATTGAATATGTATAGGACGTGGGTGATCTGTGAGATTAGGAAATTTTTCTAGAATGCTGCAGATCTGCAGCAACACTTTATGAATACCTGAGAGAATGTATCGCGAAGTGAGTTTAGGACTATGTATATATTCATTCATCAACGTATGCACACATGCATCCTATTATTGGATAATGGATCACAAATTACGGATTTTTATATTACATGTACATAAATCAAGATAAAAACAACGTTTTTATACGGTGGCAAAGTTTATTAAAATTTTTTTTTTACCAAACGTGGCTGCTCTGGTTGGTTTCGAGGACTTCACGAAAGTAAATTAGCAAAATTTGGTAATTTTTTAAATTGCGCCAAGTCGTTGAGTTAAAATGCTTTATTCGAAAAAAGAATATTGAAATATTAGTTAAAACTGGTCTCAAATGTCTAATTATTGCATTGTTAAGCAAGTAAGAACGATTCCGAAATTTTGAGAGCTGTACCTTGAAGGGAAGTTGGATAAATTAACGATCGAAAATTTGATGACACACACACACACATACACACCAAGTGAAATACATAAAAACGTTGTAAAATGAGAGTCGTCGAGAGGTGTTGCAGCATTCATTTTTAATAAAATAACTATCCATATCTACGCATGATTTTTGCACATATTCAAATTTAATTCAAAAAGTCTCTTTCTTTTTGATACTTCTTGTTTTTTGTGCATTACAATACAGTTCATAAAAAATAAGCTATACGTCATTCTGAATAGATATTGTATTACTATTTAACATCAATAGTTAATTCCAACTTTAAATTGTTTTATTCACTATATGTACATCAGGATATAGTACTTTGAATCACTATATAAAATTGAATTTTATTAATAGCTTATGTATGAAAATAATGGATAAACTATATAGTTACAATGTTAGTTAAACTTAACAGAATATTCTTTTGATGTCATAATTTTGTCATTAATATACTAAACTTATTGTCCATTAAGCAATTTATATCAAAATCATCCTCACAAATTGCTTCGAGAGTTCAAAATAAAAACATGTAAAGTAATTAATGTTGCAAATTGTTCGAGCAATTTTGTAGAAGCAACTAATTAACAAACTTATGTAACAAACTGCTTCTTTGTTAGAAGATACGATTAATGATACCAATACAAAGTTAGGCTTATATCTACATTACACTAAACAGATATTAGCGTCAATAAAAATGAAGTACACCGTATTAACTCTATTATTAGTAATTTTCTAATTAAAATAACAATGCTTTATTGATCATCTTTATGGAAAATATAGTATGTGTCAAATTTAATCGATCCATTAATATAGATATACATATTATTTACTTTAGTGTTAGGGAAAACTTTAAATATAATTTAATTTCGTTTCAACTTATGATTTGTACATTTTTCTGCGGTTACTCTAAATGAATGCTAGTGAGTTTGTGTAATTTTGAGAGGACATATTTGTATAAAAAGGTTACTTTTGTAAATTACGATATAATGTGTTAAACTACGATTTTCCTAGTCATGTTTAGATTACATGTTAAAAAAAATAGAGCTACATAACTATTATAATTTTTATTTTAAGTCTTTATAATCTACAAGTGCATTTTCCTCAGGATTTTAATTTTTATCGCACAAATGTTTTCTATTCCAAAAGATTAATTTTAAACCACAGTTAATAACTAAAAATATTAAACCTGAATACAATGTTAAAATAGTCCAATTTTCTATATTTTTAATTTTAAAACAATGATAATCCAAACTAACTTTTTAGAATCAATTTGAGGCATCTCGTGTTTTTTCCTTTCATCCCTAATTTACATCGTAGCAATTCATTAAAATCATGCAAGCATGAGCCATAATGGATATCAACAGATATTAATTATAATTTTATAATGATTCAGATAAAAGCATTGGTACTATGGATATAGATCAAAACCACTCATGCGTACACTACAAAATACTAATATCGTAGAAAAATTTATCCGACTGTCTGAATGGTGGATTCGAGTCAGTGTCTATTCTAAATCTAATTTATTCTTTCTTCTCGTAGTAAAAACATGTCTCACCTCATAGCTTAAACCAACATAGTGCTCTATCTTTCTCTCTGAACTACCACAAGTATTACTACAACTTTTGAATCCTTGAACCACTTCGATCTCTCTATAAAAAAATCTCTACACTCATATCCATTAAAATTATATAATACATAATAAAGCGAATTTAAATTATCTACAAGTTGAGTTTTCCATTCAAATAACGTCATAAAAATTCCATACATTTGATTGAAGGGAAATAAATTTGATAACCAGTTACAAATTAAATAAGATAATTTCAAAAGCAGATAACTAATTAGTTTTAATTTTATTGACCCCAATTATTTTGGGAGAAAGGTGTATTATGCAGCCTATTTTTTCTTGTGTAGGAATATTTATTTTGATTGAGATCGGTGTAAGTTGCTAACTAATCATTCATTTTTCAATCTTAATAATATGTTCGATTTTATATGCTTCAGTTTTAAATAATCTAATTAATGATTAGTTTTCTAAAAACCTTTTAGAAATGATGCGGATATCATATATAAAGACCCTTTAATTTATATTTGGTAATTTCTTATCCTACTCCATCTTTTGCTCATGAGGTTAAAAATTATTGTCGATGTCCATTTAATCATCCGAGAATTCATGCCAATGACGCATCAGTATCGTCACTTTTTGGAAAGCTTCTAATAGTTTGGCGAGTTACAGGTTTTTGTTTATAAATATGTGCTCCCTATAATCCTCTACACATTTGTGTGCTTTAACTATTTGTCTTAATTTTCAGGACACTTAATAAATCTTCTCTTCTATTTTTAGTTCCTCTAGTCCTTAATAGTTGGTTTTACTTTAGAGATTTCTTTTAAATCTTGTAAAGTATTGCCACCACCACCACAAAAAAATTTACACGTCTCTAATCCTCAAATGTTCGTGCATTCCGTAATTACTGTTCTTGAAACTAGTGACGTATTGCAATAATTTTTGCCAATACTACCTGAGACTTTACGTGCCGGTGAAAAGCTTAAAAAATAGTTATTTCTACTTTAGCTTAATTATGTTGCAACGGCAGCCTAGTAGTCATGGTCGAGGACACGCGCCAGTCGGTTTTCGTCCAGTCATGAGGTCATGCCCTAATGCTACTAAAGATATCACCGTGTAGTCAGGATTGATGCACGTTAAATCTATTGGGGCTCAAAATCCTTCCATTGGCATGGTGTGAAAATTACGAGATGAAGTCCCAAGCTCAATATTGTCTTTGACATTTGACTGAGGCTCAAAATTATGAGGTATATCTCCAGTAGCCTTGGTGTTGCTTCACAGTGAGCGAAACTATGAAAACCCATATCACAACATATTAGATTCATTAATTATAGTAATACATAACAGAGCACTTCCCAAAACACTATTCAATTAAAATAACACTTTATGATTCTGGAAGTAAAAGAGGCGCATCAATTAAATCTAATCAGTAGCTAGACTTGTCAAACATTTCAGAATGAATCAAAATGTTTCAAGCCATTATGTTGGACTACTAAATTTAAATATAAATGTAATAATTTTATAATTGTTAATTCACGGGAAAAAATATAATCAATATACATAGAACTGTAGAATGTTAATCGTATGAAGTGTAATATGGAACTGTCTTAGAACGTCGACGCGTGGATGTTTGCTCAATTCTGACAACCTCTAATATTAGCATATCTAAGTATTATTCAAAATGAAGAGGTCGATCTTCGAATAATAGATTTCTGTGGGTATTGCTAAATTGTGGTTGATTTATCAGAAATGAATATTTTTTTTTACAATATCAATCAATTTATTAAAATGATTTCAATTTTTTGTCATTACTTCATTTAGAGATTCTACGAGTTTTTTTTAACTATAAAAATTGTAACATTGAAATAAAATGGATATTATTGAGAAAATAATAGAAAATATTACATTTCCTACTCAGATATTTATGTGATTTTCAAGACCACTTCAATTCCATCGATAAATTATTTCCTTGCCTCAAGAAGTTTGGCTAAAGAGTGACATTCTGATCGATTTATTATATGTTAGTATAATCGGAGCATCCGATTGTCTTTCTTCATTTGTTGAAGTAATGCACAGACTGTATTTTACTCTAATTGTGACGCAAACTTCCAGATTGTGCTTAATGTTGACATGAAATTCTTGATTTTTTTTTTTAGAATTGTGTTTCTCAGTTCAAGTATAAAAAATACTAGTTTTAGATACATAAACTTTTTGCAATTATATCGTAAGTATCTGAAAAATTTCCAATTTTTTGACATTTATTTTCATTTACATAATTCTCAAATGAGTGTTCTTCACAGACATCCATTTAATTTTATGGAGAAATTAGCAAAATGTTAAATTTAATTAATGTGGAAAGAAGTTAAACACACATAATAATTGAAACATTTTTAATTGAGTCAAATGAGAAATGTAAGAATCTTATAAACTCTGTTTGATTTCATAAATATATAAATTTAAATAATTTGATTTTTATTCTTGAAATGAAATTTTCTGTTGTAAAACAATCATATCAAAATCATGTCTCATTTTATGTCCTTAATTTTCTGTATCATCCCAGAAACTTTCTTCAATATTCTGTACAGTTAATAACAACATAAGGAGTTCCCATTGAAACAATGTCGGTTTATTTTATTAAAGAATTTCTGTGGTTTACTTTGTAAGAATATACTCGCAAAGATTGATGCATATAGTATAGATTAATATATGTATGTGTATTAAGTTTGGATTACTATAAATCGTTTCTACAGTTCGTAAAATTTAATGAGAAGACAAATTTTAAAGTGAAAAATTTCTAAAATCTTAAATATGTTTAAATAAAACATTTTGAAATGGTACAATCGCATTCACGACATCTTAAGAAACCGTTGTAGAAATCATATGCAACATGTTAAGTAAATTATAATTATTATTTTGTTTTTTAAAAAAAAAGAGGATGAAAGTGAAAATAGTATACCAATAAAATTTAATGAAAATATGTTATTTTTTTCACAGATAAAAACTAAATATAAGCATTTTAAAATCCACCAAAATCTTTAAAAATTAACCACCTGCTTATAGTTTAAAATTCTGCACGTCGAAATTGTGTGATTAGATTTACATTATCTATCATCAAAGTGACTAAATGTCAAAAAAAGTCCTAACCAAATATAAGAAGGAAGGCGGAAAAGTTTCCTACCGAAAAAAGATACAAGACATTTTT
>BMAW01086668.1:77861-95076 GCA_019974015.1 Nephila pilipes
ATTTATTAGGTAATAAAATTAATGATTATATTAATTTATTAGGTAATCTACACAGACACATTCCCGAATCTAGATATTTTGAAGCCCTTGCTAGTAAAATTCAACATAATTATCTATATCTTATCATTAGATATATATTGAATTTATATATTCCTGAAATCAAATAAATCAATATTAATTGAAATAATTTAGAACATTATGCTCATAAGGATAAATTAATTTTCAGATATTTCATTTACTTATCAGCAGTAATTGAATATTTATTCACCTTTTCTTTACTCATATATTTTGTTGTTCTACATCTTAACAATTTTGTTTCGATATTATACAGCTAACACCAGTTATGATGGAAACAATGCTACTCATATAGTATGAAAAGTTAACATAATCAACTATAATTTTCTTAATTATGTGATGTTTTTGCGACGTTTTCAAGTGTTTAAATCAATAACGAAATTATATAAATATGCATTAAGACAATTTTGCTTCAATATTATATATTACAATTTATCTAATGAAATATACATATATCAACTTTCTATGTTTCGCTATGTAACTAAAATTAAATTAAAGATATTATAATTCTATGACCGCATACTCAATAATTTTACTTTGAAATAAAACGAATAATTTTATTTTAGTTATAAAAACAAATGATTCAGAGATTCATTAATGAATTCGTTACAAAGAAACCACTTAAACTATGTTTATACTTCTTTTCAAATCCTTAATTAAATATTTTGATGAATTTTTTTAACTTCGATGAACGGATGTTATGAGAGGAAATACATGGCCTATATAACTTATTATTAAGGGTCGCTGATTTACTACCGTCTTTGTTTTCGTAAATTCATTGTTTCGAATTATGATGCTGTTTAAAATCCATTAATGCTCTTTAAATATGGTCTACATCTCAAGAATTATTTTGAGAGAACGAAACCTGTTCTTCGTCATTTGATCGAAGTTTAATATTACGAGATCCATCGAAAGTTCATAACGAAGTTCATAATAACTCAAATCCTGAAAAGAAAAATTTTCATCTCGCAATCAATAATGATAATTGGAAAAAAAAATCAAAATTAAATGCTTCTATTTATCTTTTTGGACTTGTCTAAAAGGTGAATACATTATATTGCTTTTGTGGTCTCCAATATTCAAATATTGAGGAACAGTTAACTTCTTCGATGGATAAGCGTTCGAATAATATATTATAATATTAAAAATGAAGTTCCGAATCGAAATAGGAATAAAAGGACTGTCCAGACACTCCGAAAAAGCAAACACAGAAAATAAAATTCTTAAAATTTATCCAGATAAAATTTCATAACTAAATACCTAAATTACCAGATTTATATTCCAATGTTTCATAGGTACATTTCCTAGAAGTGCAGAGGGAACAGAATTTATAAGATCACAAAACGTGATTTAATACACTTTGTGGGAATAATACTTCCGAGAAAGTAGTGTTACACAATGTTACAATCGTAATCTATTTTAATATAGTGCAAACAGCTGTCAACTGGGCACCACATGTCTCAAATGCTACATGGCTCATTTCACAAGTTATGTTAAATTAAGGAAAAATATAACAGAATCGTATCAACTGTAACGATCAAGACCCTATTATCTTTGAAAGTGGCACGTCTTTTCAAAACAACCCAAAATGAAATAACCTTCTATAAGGAAATATATGACCTCTCAGTGATATTACACTTTGCAATAATATCATCAAACAAATCCGATAAGAATATAGATCAACACTAACTCATATACATCCCATAATGTCGTGTGAATTTTCCGTTACTTCCATGGAATCCTTAAATACTTTCCTAAAAATAGAAACACGTGGTAACTTTTGCAAAAATTTTGATGTTTCAGCGATACTTCCATAGCTATAAGCTACTGCAACAATTCCGTAATCCCGTTTGCGATGTGTGTAAGTTAGGAGAAAGCATTGCCAGCTCCTAGCCACGTTACCGAGGTTCAAAATTACGATGTCCGTTGCTAATAGCCTTCATATTGCTTCTTGTGTGACTTTAAGGCTACACAGTACCCTAAAAATGACAAATTTATCGAAAAAATTTTTTTTGCATTTTCCTGTAGCCCATACATTTGGGAATCTTGGCCCCAAATTTTAGATCTATTAACCAATTAGTTTTTTAGATATTTGAAGTTTTCTGAGCATTGTCAGTCACTATTTTTGACAGCTGAGGGGGGCGTGGTTAGTTTCGGTTTCATTTTAAAGCATTTTTCCATTCTTAAATTTAATTAATTACTGATATTTTTTAAATAATATCGATACTTGCAGAGAAGTAGATATTAACTTCAACTTTCACTACTAAAATCATTTATGTTTGTTTATATTTTGAGTTCTTGATGTGCTTATAGTTACTTAGCCAAAATTGATAAGAAAAGGTATTTCTCAAGACCAATATTTATTCTGCATATAATTTATATAACTGAAAAGCTATTTTAAATTGTTTAAGTGAAGTTTTTTCTGCTGAGAAAATGCCATGGACAAAACTTTCGCAGCTTGAGAAGAGAATCAACATTTCTAAGAGATGGAGTACTGCTGATAATGACAATGCTAAAAAGCTGCTTTAGTGGATATAACTACAAAACTTCAAAATACAAATGCCTTTAATAATTCTGCTACATATAAAAGTATCTTTCAAATTACATTATAGTGGATACTGAATGTTTGTTTACAGATAATTTTGGAATATTTTTAAGCAATATTTGCCATAGTGTATCTTTAAAACTTTGCTATGGTCAAAGAAATAGAATTGCATATAAAGTGAATGTTGTATGTGTTAATTGTGACCAAACATAGAGTGAAACATGTTCATAACAATTAGTTGATGCTATATTACATCAAATATCAAATGTTAGCAAGCATCAATTTTTTAATGTTCCATTTGATGTAAATATGAGATTAGTGCAAGGTATGTTAAGTTTGTGACTTGGCTACTCATTGTTGGAAAAATTCTGCATGCATATGAATTGAAACATAATGTTTAGTAAAACTTTTAAAATACATTATAAGCCAAAAGTTCTGATTGGACATCTTGTGGGGTCAAATCAGCCGTTGCTTTATATTCGTAAAGATGTCATTGAGGCGTAGGGCTCAAGGAATGATAAAGATATAGTCGGTATTGGAATGTCATATGATGGAAGCTGGTTGACAAGAGAACATACGTCAACGTCAAATATCGGAATAGGATATGTTATCGACTTGCTGACTGGCTTTGTGATAGACTACAAAGTAATGTCAAAGCGGCGTGGAGAATGTGAACAGACTAAATTTGAGCTTGGAGAAGAAAGTGCTCAATTTCGTATTTGGTACAAAGGACAACAAAATGTTTGTAGTACAACACATGTCGGATCATCTAGTGCAATGGAAGTAAATGCAGCTGTGAAATTATGGGAAAGATCTGAGAGTATTAGTTTCCGGGACACAATCTTGCTCTTTGACTCTTGGTGTTTTTACCAGTTATCATTAGCACGTGGAAAAAAATCAGGTATTCACAAAGATTGGGTAAAAATAACAATCAACGAAGAATATTTGCCCAAAATCTTGCCTATTTATCAGCGATTAGCATCAACTGAATTATTAAGCACATGTGTCAGAGGTTTGACACACAATTTTAATGAAGCATTACATTCGATGATATGGGACAAATATTCCAAAGAAAATACAGCTTCTAGGAGTCGTGTTGATTGCCATGTCGAGTGCAATACCTGAATTTATTGTTGGAACATTAAAAACTCTAAAAACATTTCAGGATGCTAATTGAATTTGTAACAAGTTTGTCATCAGAACATTTAGTGTACTTTATTTATTGTAGGAGAACCTATTTCAGAAAGAAAAGGAAATCTGCAAATTTTAAAGTTGCGCAGAAAAAAATAAAACTTGATAAATTGCGTCGATTTAAAATTCAGAAAAAATTAGGTGCTATGTACAAACCTGGTAGTTTTTAACTTTTTTTAAACTTTTATTTATATCATTATTATTTTTTATAAGTGTATTGTGTTTTAAAACTTTTGTGAAATTATTATGTTAACTTTAAGCTGAATTATCTGTCATCGTAAAAATGCTATATCGATATTTTGCAAAAACATATTTTGAATAAATAAAAATATTTGCCATAATATTTAATTAAAGTAGTGTTTTCATATATTATATAAGTAGTTAAATACTATATTAAAAATTTAGATCTTTGCAAGTATTATTAGTTTTTGTTTTATGCCTTTAAAAACTTTAAATGCATTTTTCTCAGACTTTTATTTTTGAAGATGTAAGTGTTTTCTAATCCCTAAGGCTTTTTTTCTGTTCAAGATAGAGTCTTGAAATTTTTTATACATACTGAGATATATGTGTTCTATAAAAGTTAGTATGGATTTAGGTCTGGGATCCCTAGTTATTTTTTTAAAAAATGTTAAAGTTAATATTTTAAAAATTTTCCTGTTTTTTCCAGGTTTAGCTAGAAAAATAATTATTAAAAATCAACAAGGGAACAGATTTTCAAATCCATACTAACTTTTGTTTGCAATAATGTATGAAATATAAATCACTCAAAATAATTAAAAAATTTCAAAAATTGTGTATTTTATAAGGGTTTAAAAAAACTTCAAAATTTTTAATTTTTTTTAAATTTTAAAATAAGGACTAGTTAAATTGACTTTTTATTTTCAGAATCAGTTTAATAATATAGTATGAAAACAATACATAAGTTACTTTTAATATTACTGTCTCCAAAAAAATTTTTTGAAAAAGAGTACCGTGTAGCCTTAATAAGAGTAAAACTAAAACCAATAGACGCTACAATTCCACGCATGGAATTTAAATATTTAACTGACATTATACACTTATCATTTGATTTTCTTCTCTATAACTCTAGAATCTCTTCTAATTCAGCTAGTGTAAAGTATATTGTGATTATTATAAAATTTAGAGATTTGTATAAAACAACATTATTTCCTGAACTTTTCACTGATTAAAACATAATTCTATTGAAAATTCACGAAAATTCAAAAAAATACAAAATATATAGCAGACTCCACCTGCTGCAACAAATTTGTGTTTAACTATTGTTTCTTTCTTAAAAGAAATATCATCAATTTTCACAGGATTTCAAAAATTGTATCAACTGTGTTCCTTGACACAATGTTTTTCCTATTAGATTACGAATCGACGAAATTACCTATAAAATAATTACCAGTAACTATTCCAATTCCATTATTTCACATTCTCTAACCCTTTTTATACGCAACTGCGTCTCGGGTCGAAGTTTTAATTATTTCATTTACTCAAAAATATTTTTTCAGTTAATTTGGAAGCATTTTTAGTCCAATGTGTTTCAATATTTACATTAATGACTTTCTATGACACTCATTAACAAACACAAATATTTACTCTGATAATACTTTTGTGCTTTCGTGCTTCGAAATACAAAATATTTCAACTTCGCAATAAATGAAAACTTCCTACTTTAAAATAAAATTCTTGGAAACTTTGAACAATCAACAATAATGTTGAAACTCCCGTCGCAAATTTATTTAGTGATAAATGAAATATTCCCCAACCCTTAAAAACCCACAATTCCCATGGTTTTAAAACATAAAATACCTGAGCTTTAAGATTGAAATGAAAATAACATTGAAAAAATATATATTAAAAAAATGCGAAAAAATCCGATGATTAACTAGAACACTATATGCCTCTATTAATTCAACAGACTCTAAACATAAAATTGTTTCACTACACTTCCGTAACTCGTGAAATGAATACATATGCCTATCTAGTATGGGGATATATTGCATAAATAACGTAACTATTTTTGAAATAACCAAATCACATTAAGTGTAATAACTTAACAAAATAGTTTATAAAAAACGATGATATATGAATAGCTATCACAAAAACTACTTTTAAAAAGCACTTTCTAAAACTCTCACAAAATTTCAATTTCCTCCATAACGGTCAAATTATTAGCACTCAAAATGTAGAAAATTAACATGAGGTTGATAAAAAATTACACGCAAAATCATTTAGCACTTTTTTATATGAATTGCCATAATTCCACTCAAAATCTCGATTGATTATTTTTAAAATCACATCATATCATTTTAATTAAGAAAAAAGTGTTTACTACAAAAATTTCCTTAAGATTGCATACGTATTCCAGTGAAAAAGTAGGCACCCACTCTTCTAGTTATGGTCAAATTACACTTATTATAGCAATTTTATATTTCCAATTATTCCACTATTTACATTGTATTTTTTATTGTTCTTTCTCCCTATATATTTTCTAAAATATATTTTTTTTATAGTCAAAGGACAGGTAATGAGCCCACTCCTTTCTAAAAACTATAAAAGAGCCCTTCACGCCTTTATAAACTTACAGTTCCTTTTCATTATTCAAGAATCACTAGTAATATATCAACTTCACCTCTCAATGTCTCTGGTCTATAATTCAACATTACAAGAGATGTAACTGATTACAAGATACGTATTTGATGGCAGAAATTCAGCCGAGTTGCCCAATGAAATAAATCATCCATATAAACATATATATATATATGTGTATGTGTGTGTGTGTTAGCGTGCGTTTTTGTTGGATATTATTAAAGCCTTTTTATGTATTTCACTTGGTGTGTGTGTGTGTGTGTCATCAAATTTTCGATCGTTAATTTAACCAACTTCTCATCAAGCTAGAGCTCTGACACTTTGGGAATCATTCTTATTCTCTTAATAATGCAATATTTAGACATTTACGACAAGTTTTAACTAATATTTTCTATAATAATGCAGTTTAGACCATTCGCTTAACGTGATTTCAAAAATTGGCAACAAACTTGGCGATTTTTTTTCGCTGAACGTTAAGTCCATAAAACGGAACAGGTTAGCCACATTTGGCAAAATACCGCCAAATAATTCTTGTCCCCAAGAGTGGTTGGGTTAAACTGCATTCCAATTATTTAGTTTACCGGATGAACTAATTAGTTTTAGTTAGTTTTAATGTTTTTATGTATTTCACTTGGTGTGTGCCTGTTTGTGTGTGTATCAGTGGGTCATCAAATTTTCTATCGTTAATTTAATCAACTTCCCATCAAGCTGGAGTTCTGAAATTTCGGGAACCGTTCTTACTTGCCTAACAATGCAATATTTAGATATTTGCAACCAGTTTTAACTAGTATTTCACTAATTTTCTTTAGTAAACTTTGCCACCATACAAAAACGTTGTTTTTAGAAACGTTGGTTTTTATCTCGAATTATTTTAAATATAAAGAAAATGTGCATTTTATTGAGAAAAAATTGAATGAAATAAAACTTCTATTTTATCATTTGAAACAGAAGGTAGAAATCCAGTTTTTACAAACCGATACAATAATAGAAATTATAGAAATGATATATCAAAAACTCCTTGCAATTATAATTTAATGTATATAAATATATAAATAATTTGCACATTTTTTTTCTTTAATTTAGATGGAATCCTCAATTCCTCATTTACTGAAATGTGTTATACATGATATAAAAGATGAGCCAGCGTAAAAAATGGTGAAATCTCGACATCTTTTTTGAAAAAATTTATATCCTTTATCACTCAAGAAGGGACCAAATTTATGAGATATATAAACAAGATCAAGTAAAATTTTATTTCCAAAAATAAATAAGAAAAATATTTTTAATAAATGAAAATCTGAAAAGTAAAATATAAATCGAAAGAAATCAGAAAGTGCAAAAGTAAGACAGATATAAATGTATACAAATAAGATTATAAACCAAATAGGAAGAAAACGGATTGAAACTCTTATGAATTTGAATGTGGCTTATGCCTGATTTTACAAAATCAAAACAAACGCATACACACACAATCTCACACAGATTTATACATATTTATATTAACAATATTATTTGAATAAAATTCAAATTATGCCAATTATAGCGAACTTAAAAGCAATTTAGTCAGAAAAATAAAACTAATATACTGTAAAACTATTTCAAAGAATCATACAATAATTTAAAAAATTATCTAGAAAACAAATTTAAATGCTATGGTAATTTAAATATAAATGTAATGTATTCTGTGCAAAATTACAGAACAATTTATTTAATTCCTAATTATTAAATAAAATTATTCCTAATTATTAAACTAAATTCCTATTAAATTTAATTCCTAATTATTAAATTAAATTATTCCTAATTATTAAACTAAATTCCTATTAAATTTAATTCCTAATTATTAAACTAAATTTATTAAAAATATCACCAATATTAAAAACTAAACATATTTCAGTATCATAGTTAAAATTTAGATAAAAGCGCCATCATAAAAAAAAGGCGGCAATGTAATTTATTACTACTAAACAATTGGAGTAAGAAAATTGAGTTTAGACTGAGGAAATGTGATTTTACGCACACACACACACACGTATATATATATAAGTGTCTGATATCCGAACACTGTCTAATCCAAAAAATCATAGATGTCTTGTAATCTCTTTTGCGGATTCGTACCCGATACTTTTCGTCAAGGTGAGAATTTGAGGCTTTATGTCTTGTAAATGTTCGCCGTTTACCCATTTGGGAAGTTGTTATTAGAGGTTTAATGTCAAACCGTTAAAGTGGTACGGAAGGATGGAAATCGTGTTGACAGGTCTGGCATAGTTCCTGTGATATCATCGAGGTTCAAGATCACGTGGTTAAATGCCAATAGCTTTACCATTTCTTTTAGTGAACACTTATAGACTGGTCAGTCAATCAATCTAAAAATCAACAACTGATTTTATTCTTGAGGACACTGTCAAATTATTTTAAAGAATTAGGTACATTAGAGTGGTTATTTGCCAACCGATTTAGGAACATTATACTTATTAAATCCCTCAATTTGAACGCAAACAATGGTGAAAGCATACAAATTGATTTGCTTTTTCTTCACAAATTTAACGTTTATTTTAGATTACTTATACTATCTGATAGATATAAAAATAAGCCTTCTCCCAAATTAGAAAAGGCAAATTTACTAGATATCAAAAGCAAACTATGATAACTGATCTGACTAGGTATCAAACATAATGATAATTCCAGAATATATTACATATTTATTTTAAAACATATCGGTACAAAACAAACCAAAAATTACGGAACCTAACTATTGCACTCTAAATGCTTTCTTTTCAGATTTCTCAAATTCTAAAAAAAATCACTGTTGCCGTCTAGTAATCACGTTCGCTGATTCGCGGCCGTCAATTTCGGTTGAGTAGAAGGGTTGAGCCTTTATGCCACTAATGTTACGTCGTGTAGGCATGGTGGATGCTGTCTTTAGGGGTTCATCGGCCTGACGTTAAAGTGCTCTGGAAAAAAAGAAAACTAGGTGAAAGCTCAGGTGTAGACCTTATCATTTGATCGAATCTTAAGATTACGGGGCCCCATGAAATATGTATAATATAGCTTCTAATTCAGCTTTAACAAATCAATCAACGAAAATTTAACACTGGTTATATTCTCCAGATTACTGTCATCTGTTTTAAAGAATTTCGTGTGTTTGAGTAAATACTTGCCATCATAATTATTAACGTTATATTTATTAGTGCCTTAAATTTGAACTCAAATAGAGGTAAAAGTGTACAAACTAAAATGCATTTTATCGAAAATTTAATATTCATACAGAGATAACTAGATCATATGATTATAAAAAAAAGGTTCTTCCAAAATATAAAAGTTAAATCCATTAGATATATATGTTGTATACTTAAAATGCCAGGGTTCAAATAATTACGCCCTTATGCCAAAACTATAGAAATTTTATTTACAGACACTTTAACTATTGAAATGAAAACAAGACAAAAACATAGCGTCCCTCGCTCTTGAATATCAGTTGCTGAGTAATCCAATACACTTCGCGCGCTACTACTGCAGCGCCACCTGTTGCCACTAAGTAAAATACAAATATCTTACACTTATAATTTGGGATGCTTACACAGTGGATTCACAACATTCTCCCACCTTTGAGTAATATTCTTTACAATTTACTCAAACAATACACACAAACATTATCAAAATACACTATATACTTAGAAAAAAGAAATAAATAAAATACTTACAGTGAAATTCAAATGAATTTTTACATTACATAATTATTTAGCATACATAATTTTACATTATTTATTTTACATTACATAATTATTTAGCATACATAATTTTACATTATTTATTTTACATTACATAATTATTTAGCAGGAGTTTTAACTACTATACCACTACTGGTGGTTAAAGGAATCGGCTCATCCCAGTTTTCACTACAGGGTTTTCCAACTCTAGCCGATATAGTCTCTGCACTGGTCGTAACAACTCTGAATTCTCAATTGGTTGGGTATTATAAATTTTAATAGATTGTTGTCCTAACTGTCCTAAATATTGACTTAGAAATTGTGATCTTATAGTCTGGCGTAATCTATGTATGTATTTACATCATTTATTTAGTTTACTTTTATCAATATTATCCACATCAGGAACACCTGATATTGGTGTTTCATGAAGGAACTTTTCTGGTGTAATACTTGAATCCTCATCTAAGTCCTCTGAAACATACGTAAGAGGTCGGGAGCTTACAATTTGCTCGACATCACATAATACTCTTAGTAACTCCTCATAATCTAAAGACGCTCTGCCTAGAAAATTTCTTAGAATGGTTTTTACAATTTGAAATAAACGTTCCCACCATCCGCCCCACCAGGGAGCTGATGGAGGATTAAACTTCCATTGAAATTTTTGTTCTGCAGCCTTAAAACGTAGACCATTCCAGTCAACGGTTTGCAGAATTTTATCGGCACCAACAAAATTTTTGCCGTTATCTGAATAAATTGTACGTGGTCGTCCACGGCGCGCAATAAAACGTCTTAGTGATTGTAAAAAGGATTCAGTCGATAAGGAAGTGACCAACTCTAGGTGCACGGCTCGATACACCGCACAAGTAAATAGTACGATGTATGCCTTTCTACCATCTTTCAAATACAAAGGACCGGCCAGATCACACCCTACGACTTCAAGTACATTAGCATCGTGAACCCTATCATTCGGTAAAATTCCTGGGATTGTCTCACATTTTTTAGCCTTGAACCTTTGACACTTGAGACATTTATTTATACAATTTCGTATCGTCTTAAGGATTTTAAAATCCAATACCTCTCTCTTAAATTAGACATTAACAATGAAGTACCGGCATGTAATAAATCATTATGTACACTTATTATCAATAATTTTACAACAGGATGATCACTAGGCATAGTTACAGGAAACTTAAAATCATATTTATCATCCCTATAAACAACATTAGACTTAGCTCTTATAAGACCATGACAGTCAATTACTGGTCTTAGTTGTTTCAGTTTTTCATCATTTTTAACCTTAAAAGATTGTTTTTGAATCAGTAATATTAAGGTTCTTTCTATCTCGTACAAAGATAAATCCTTAGAAAGATTTTTATCTGTATTTTTTACATTATTACTGAACCTCAAAATCCAAGCAAACATTCTGACTATTTTCTTAAATGAAGAAAAATATCTGTAATACCAATTAACATCCTCATCATTTCTTACCAATGTTGTTATAATGGTTTTCCGAACTTCGGAATTAACTAAGTCTTCCCTCGGTGCTTCAGTAGTCTTAGGCCAGTTTTTCTCCTTCTCACGCAACCAAATAGGATCCTCCCACCATTTACGCTCAATTAACTGTTCCACAGAACATCCTCTGGATAGTAAATCAGCGGGGTTAAGAGTACTTGAAATGTGGTGCCACATAGAAAAAGTCAATAAACGTATATCAGAAACCCGATTATGAATGAAGGTTCCCCAGTTTTGGTTACGTTGTATTCAACACAAAGCTGTAGTTGAGTCATTCCAACAATAAACATCAACCTTAGGTAGATCAAGATCTTTAATTATACAAGTGAGTAATCTAGATCCTATGTTACAAGCTAAAAGTTCCAGACGGGGAATCGTAATGGGTTTTAAAGGGGCTACTCTAGACCTTGCTTGCACTAAACTAATTCTCACCTCATTGCCATCTTCCACTCTGATGAATACACATGCACCGTAGGCCTTTTTGCTACTATCACAAAATAAGTGTAAAGTTATCGATTTACTTGTCAATTTTAGTCCAAACCACCTACTTATTTTTATATCTGAAAGTAAATGTAAATTTTTATACCAAGACCTAAACTTATTAGCCAAATCTTCTGGGAGACTATCATCCCACTTAAGCTTAGAGTTCCATGTTTCCTGCAAAATCATTTTAAGAATTAACATAACAGGAGCTGTGTATCCTACAACGTCAAATATTTGGTGAGCTACAGACAAAACTATTCTCTTAGTAATTGTTTCATTTGAATTAATACTAACCTGTTCTATTTTGCAAGACAGTGTGTCTGTATCTGTGTGCCATTTTTGACCCAACACAGAAATACTATCTACATTGGAGGAATCTTCCTCAAAGATTTCATTGCTTATGTTTGACTTCCAACATCTGAGATTAAAATGCAAATAGTTTGCAAAAACACATCAGAAACTTCAACATAATTGTTGAGAGTGCTTGTTTTGGTTTCACTAGATTTAATTTCACTACCGCCATTTGAGATTTTCAGCTTTTTGAGAATTTTAAATCCGGACACAAAACAACAAAGTGTCATTTCTTACACAAGGGACACTTGTGTTTAGATTTACACTGACTAGCTCGATGGTTACATTTGAAACAAACAAAACAAGCATTTCTCTTCTTAATAATTTCTTTTTTACAATCTAAGCTCATAGAATAAGCCTTATCACAATTCTCAGATAAATGAAATACAGTATCACAAAATATGCAAACAGGTTTCTTATACTTAAACTTATTATCATAAAAATGATTCTTAGCATTATTATTAGCATTAAGCAATTCACAAGCAGTAAGAACACTTTTTACCTCAGTATCGTACTTATTTTTCTTAACAACATATTTTTCAGGCCTTAAAACTTCACGAGTAATCTTAATTCTAAATTCTGTATCTACTTCCTTTTTAACAAACTCCATTAGTGATTCCAAATCACTCTTACCTGTTTCCGCAGCGGCATTTTTTTGTCTCTCCCATATCTTAATTAAATCGGTTGGGAGGGCAGATTCAGCCAACGGGAACAACAGGAAAGCATATTTATCTTGAGTAAGTCCTAGGGACTCAAGGGCACGAATTTGAGTTTGTAGTTTGTCGTACAGAGTCAGGAAATCTATCTTCGCTTTGTCAGTTATGACCAGTTTCAAGAGTTCTCGCACGTATATTTGTATCAATACGCTCTCTTTTCCAAAACGCTCCTCTAAATATTCAATAGCTTTATTGTAGTTGGTCTCCGTCTCTGGGAAGGATTCTACTATCTGCTTTGCTATGGAGTCCGGCTTCATGGATTGAAGAAGATATTGAAACTTGTCGCGTACATCTATTCTTAAATCTTCGTGTATTTTGTTGAATTGAGTCCAAAATGTCAACCAGTTACGTGGGTCTCCATCGAACTGAGGTAGTCTAATTTCAGGCAAATTCTGTTTCGCTTTCGTAGTGGCATGTACACCGTCAGCAAGGCGCCAAGTAGGGTTAGGAAAAGCGGAACTTCCGTCATCGGTTACAGCCGAAACTATTGCTTTTTTAACCTAGATAATAAACGTAGATAGTTTCTCATAATAATCCTGAGCGATTTCGTATTCCTTTTCATACTCAGCTTGAGTAATGCCAGCTTTCGTTTGAAGTAAGTTGAGGAATATCTCGTCCGATGACTTTAAGTCCTTGAACTTTTCCGTAAGCTGATCAAGGTGAATTTCTAAATCATCTAGACTTTCAGCGGCCAGTATTTCTTGTAATTTGTTGACTGTCTTCGAATTCTTAGCTCTGGCTGCTTTCCTCTTCTGTTTGGCAATTTCCATTTCAGTAGTCATTTTCCACTTTAGTTTTTGGCTCACTTAAAGATCGTTGGTTTATCAACAATCAGATTGACGTATCGTAAGGATGAAAAAAACTTCGCCCAATCCCGGCAGAGATGCCCCTATATTGTATTCTTAAAACGCCAGGGTTCAATAATTACGTCGTTATATGCCAAAAACTATAGAAATTTTATTTACAGACACTTTAACTATTGAAATGAAAACAAGGCAAAAACATAGCGTCACTCACTCGTGAATATCAGTTGCTGAGTAATCCAATACACTTCGCGCTCTACTACAGCAGCGCCACCTGTTGCCACTAAGTAAAATACAAATATCTTACACTTATAATTTGGAATGCTTGCACAGTGGATTCACAACAATATAAAAAGTACAGTGTGGATGTTTATTCCAGGATATATTAAATATTTATTTAAAAACATATTGAACAATTGATAAAAACATACTGAGAGAAACCAAAAATTACAAAAGTTAGTTAGGCACATTAAATACATCCTGTGTAGGCTTATTAAATTTATTTCAGAACAAAACATACAAAACTCCCTTACACACACACAAACATATATATATATACATACATATATATAATCAGACTTGCTGGGTTCCATATTTTCATTTATTTTTCTTTCATTTTTACATTTCTCTTTGGATTTTTGTCTTTTTAAATATTTTAAATTATTATTTCATAAATTTTCAGTATATATATATATATATATATATATATATATATATAAATGTAGAATTATAACTACATAAATGGGGAACACGGCTCGTTTTAAAGATGTGTAGGGGTTTTCTGCATTCAATAAAATAGCGGATTTTTAGAAGATGACATTTAATTAAACCATATATTATTGTACAGTATTTATTGTATAACCTTATATTATTGTAAGTTAAAATAGAATTATTGGTTATACATATTAAAGAGCTATCAGATCGCACGTCTTTCTCTGTTGGTCGCAGTCTTCCATTTGCCGTTACTCCTGTAGAACCTTTGGAAAAAAGTCACAAAGTAGAACCGCAGCTCGTGGCACTATCTAGTGTTGCAAGGCGTTTTAAAATGTAAAAATCCTACAGTTCGGGCATTTTTGAGCGTCAATGACCTCAGCGACATCTGGTGATGTTCTTACAATCTTATCGAACACAATTTTACGGCTATAAAAACTAGGAAATATAGATATCATAAAAACTTTAAAAAAATCAAAAAAAGGTTTGCTAATTAGAACATAAGGTTATCTCATTTTATCGGCACAGTAGAGTAGTATTTCATTAGATCAACAGAGTTGGTAGTTACATTCAGGCCTGTGTGATCGCCTACTTTCACTATCACATATCGATCTCTGGGCTTAATTTTAGCAACTCGATATGGTCATAAAATTTAGGTCTTAATTTGAGGCCTGCACCAAATTGTGTTCGCTGGACCGCTACTAAATCAATAATCTGGTACTTTGAAGCCTTTTTGCTTTTCTTATTATATGATGTTTGGTTCTCAGACTGAGTTTCTTAAATACTTTCTTTTGCTTCTGGGCGGATGCTTTTTTTTTATCTTGGTAATTTTTTCCCTCATATTTGTGGAACTCGACACCCTCATCGGTAAACCTTAAAGAAGCTTGTTCCGAAATGTCTGTGCCTATGATAGCTTCGAAGTTTAGATGCTTAGTCGGCACAACACAACATGTTAAGGAATAATGGTCTTAATCTATGACGATATCATGTCTAAAAGAACCTTTCATCAACACATGCGAATTACCTATTCCAGATAGAATATTGTATTTTTATGAAAACTTTTGTTGGACTACAATCTTCCTACTTACGTCTTCACAAAGAAGACTAACTGAACGACTAGTGTATATCAGAGCGAAAATGGTTTTTTCACCAAGGGTAATATCTTTAAGATGTAGCCCTTTTTGCGGGACAACAAAATAGGTTTGTGCTTCAGAGTTCGATAGTTTCTCAGGTTCCGACTCTTTCTTTATTTTAGGACAATTATAGCGTAGATGGTTAGCAGAATAACAGTTAAAACATTTTCTAGGCATTCGTTTTTCAAAATCTTTACTCTGATGAGTTTCATAGGATCTTCTTTCAGGACTGAAATTTCCAGTTCTCCTGTGCCGATTCTCGCTTCTTCCGAAATTAATGAACTTCTTCTGGCTTCTTGCTTCCGAAAAGACTTTGTGAAGCATAGTTTTTGCTTCAATGTCCTCTGGATATATTCAAATTCCTCGAGTTTCTCGGCTGAATCCTTTGACGAGTATGCAGTAACTTTAAACGATTATCTTTAAAGGTGAAAATCCATTACTGGAGCTTTGGATGAAGAGTAATGGATGAAAATCCATTACTCTTCATTACTTTTTAATCTGAAGGCAGAAATAGCGAACAAAACTGCAAGATTTGCAGAAAACGATTTCTGTTTCAGAAAGACAGTGAGCATCTCACACCTCATTGGTTTCCATGGCGAAAATTCTCAAATTCCGGTTTGAACTGCTTGACAACTGTCCTTATTCACCAGATATCGCTCCAAGCGATTTTTTTTGTTCTGTAATGTGAAAGATGCACTCTCTGAATAGGGATTATCGTCAAATGAGGAGGCCATCACCTTTGAAAATAATTATTTTGCAGAGAAACTTACCGAATACTGTTTGGACGAGTTAAATATACAGGAACATCGCTGGAAGAAATGTGTAGAATTTCGAATAGAATTTGCAGAAAAATAAATATAAATATAAAGAAAAATGTATTTTCTTTTTGTTAATTCCTAAATATATAATTCAATCAACTCTCTCATATTTGCTGTATTACTCATAAGGTAACTAAGACTCTGAAATGCTGCAATTTTCAAAATATTTCTTTCGCAGTTAGATAACAACACTATAAGCTCGTAAAAGAATTGTTGATGATGATTAGATAAAAATTAAGTTTAGAAATTCATTTTAAAATTATAAACAAAGTTGAGCTCCAGTGATGAAAAAAATTGTAATTAGTTTTCAACAAAATGGATGCTAAAAATTATGATACACTTTTAACATTATCTAATTTATCTGAGGTCATGATAATTCGAAATGATATATGAAATAAGGATACTTTTTACGCAGTGAAAACAGTTTGCTTTTTAGCACATTCTCGCAAAATTAAGTATTTAAAAAATATTGTATGAAAATAAAAGAAAGAGAAGTATTCTATTTTTTTAAAAAAAATTAATTTAATTTTAATTTGAAACGGTAATAATATGTTGCTTTATATACTATTAAG
>BMAW01086676.1:0-46770 GCA_019974015.1 Nephila pilipes
TGAGGGGAAGTTACGGCTGCTAAAAATATTTGAGGAATTGAATTGCACTTAAAGATGGCAATGACTGCAATAATGAGATTTTTATAAAACAATGATAGTTTGAGATGATGAACGAAACGTTAAGGAGATTTTACAATCACTACCAAGCAATAAAATGGATATAAAAATGCAAATGAGAACGAAAATCATAATAAAACTGTCAAATAGATGAAAATGCCAACGCATAAAAACGTGTTTATCTCAATCATTTTGAAGCCGAAATTATAAAATTTACATTTACTAAATTTAAACTTAAAAAGAAAACCTTTCTAATCTGATACATGTTAACTAATAATGAAAACGACCTAACGCAAAAGTTCTACGCTGGAAATGGAAAAATTTGAATAATAACTCATGAAACGGAAATTAATTTTAACAACGCTAACCTGTCCTTTGTACAACAACGATGATCTGCAAACGTCCCAGTATTTAAATGAGACTGATCATCAACTCGTGATTCCTTAACATTGAAAACAACATTTTGTAGCAACTTTTTGACTCCATCAACATAATTTTTGATAATCACCTTTAGGGTGATAACTGAACCAACGCTTTCTTTTCCAAATCTTTTTCCAAAAATTTTTCTTCTTTTTCGCAAGAACTTTTCGTTGGTGAGTAATAGCGATAAACGCCGAATCATCAGATTCCTTGTTGCTGCTTTTGAGTTCCATCGGCAGCCAACGTTCTAATTTGAAAAACCTTTCTTTTTCATACTTCACTTTTCATGAAGGATGGAGAATAATACATTCTATATGATATCTTCCGTGTCATCCCCAGCAACTTCACGGATTTTCATCTTATTTTCACTTTACGATCTTTCATTATAATTTTTGTCACTTCACTCACATTTTCCGGTGTAACGGCTTCCACAGGTCTACCCGAGCGTTCCGCGTCATTTGTGTCGGTACGACCACGTTTAAACTCGGCAAACCACCGACAAATCGTTGCTTTTGATGGAAAAGAGTCCGGGTAACATTTTTCAATCCATTGTTTCGCTTGCACGGTGTTTTTACCCATTAAAAAACAATGTTTTATCAGAACACGAAACTCGGTTTTTTCCATTTTTTAAACAAACTACAAAACGACTTTACTCCAACCTCGATAACTCAGCTGTTTCTGGTCCGATCGACATAAAATTTTGACACGTTTCAAGAAAAGGTTAGTATTCTAGAAAGACCTGGTTACTGGTTTACTACGAGCGCCATCTCTGGGTTAGTCTCGGGAGTTATTGATTGATGTGTTAGGTAATAAGAATTTGCGTGGTATCTGGAGTAGTGCAACCGTGATTAATGCATTTTTTAAGGAGTCTTCACCTTGGACGCTGCATTTACTAACATTTCTATCTAATTCATCCCATTAGTATTCAATGGGATTAAAATCTGAATACTGAAGAGGAAAATGGATTTTTGAAGGTGATTTGAAAGGACCCATTTCCTTTCTTTGAAAAGGATCCATTCATTCAATCTTTGCTTCATGCTTTGAATAGTTATCATACAGAAAGATTCACTAGCTTTCAAGATGTTAACTATCAATAGATACCTGCACTTTATTTTGCAGTATCTTCAAGTATTTGAAACGATAGATTGTACCTTCAACGAAGATTAATTCCCAACACCAGCAGTCGACATTGACCCCTAAATCATGACTCCTCCTGCAACATACTTCACTGAAAGAACGACTTTCATGAATTTCAATTCTTCGTTTTTGCGCCGCCAAATTTTATTACTTCAATCAGTTCCGGAAACATTTTACGTATTTTTCTCTCATCGATAAAAAAGACAGTTTTCCAAAATTCAAAATTCTTTTGGATATGTTCATTAGCAAAAAGAGTTAAGCTTTTTCCTTTGCTGGATATGAGTGGTTTGCATCGCGAAAATCTGCCAAGAAAAGCTTCAAATCTGAGGATTCTTCGGATTGTTTCCGTATTAACTCTCTCACTACTTGTCGCAGCAACCTATTCCGTTAGTTGAGGAGTGTAATTAAAAATTTAACTTCTCTCTCTCTCCCATTGACTCACTACTGTTCACGCGTTCATTCAAAATCCTTCACCATGCACCACGAGATTTGTTAAAATATGTTAGTTGTTTTGTAGTTTCTTATCGTAGATTGGACAAAAGATTGACTTTTCCCATCGTTCTTGCAATTTCAGCGAACTATTTTTTTTTTATTTATTTCTCCTTAACTTAATTATCAAATTCCGAAAGTCAACACACAAATTTCCTATCTTCGAGCTATTTTTGCTGTAATATTAAAAAAAACAAAGCAAATTGTTTAAAGCATACTCAAGATTCACTTTTCAATAATGTCGAGAACCGTATAGGGGGGGGGGGGGCGGATACACGTAAAATTTAACGAGGCTCCAAGTTCTCTTATTGGAGTGGAAGTTTGGAGAGGCGGTGCCAATTCAGGAATCGTGCTCGTCATTCGACCAAGACTCAAAATGACGAGAACAAACCACGCAAGTGCTTCTCTGTGCGACGTTAATAAAATCAATCATTCAATAATAGCATCAATGCTGTTTCGTTCCTGTTTAAGTTAGAGCGAAATCGAGTGACGTTTTACAAAAGCACCTTCTGAATGTAGATTTTTGTAACGCGAATTTTGCAGCTTTTTGTATATTCTAAGGGAGGGAGTTAATTTAGTTTTTATCACTTATTTATACAAAATAATGTTTAACTATAATTAAAACATAACATTATCGTAAGTTTATTTTTTTAAAAATATTTATAATTTCTTGACTATCGTTATTTTAATAGGTAAATACGTTGAATAGTAATATATATATATATATATATATATATATATATATATATACTCTATAACAAAAAAAACGATGCACCAAGAAGGAGTTGTAAAAAAACACTATACGTCCCCAGTCAGCATCATTCCAACCTGATCGAGCCAAGCACCACTGTAATCTGGCTCGACAGTGTGCAGGTGTGAGTAGCAGGTGGCATAGTGGTCGGTACGAGCGTAGATTTCACTATACTGCCGTTTGTGAATGGTCATGGCGGACATTCGTGTGAGGGGCGCACGTCTGATGGTTGATAACGATGAATCAGCCGCTGTGACAGCTGATCTGACAATCACTCTGCCCTTCCTATCTGCTATGGCCCTAGGTCAACCGCTACCTCATGACGCTGAAATCTGCCATTGTCCCACCATTCTTGCCAGCGTCTTTAAATCGCCGCATCGCTTCGATCCAGATGACGATCGATTCTCCGATTTGCCCAACCTGCCTCTTTCAATCCAATGATACGACCGCTTTCAAAACCTGACAGTTGCTTGTAATGAACTCAAACCCTGCGTGATGCATTTTTTCAGTCGTTGGAAGGTATACTAAATCACAATGCAGCAGAAAAATTGACAATCAGATAGAGAGTCGCTTCTTATTGTTATCATATCGCAAGCAGATCTCAACTGGTAATGTTTTTGAATTACGTGTCATCGATATGACCTCATCCCCCACATCTGGCAATGAGGAATCAGGAATTTGCATTCTGTTACGTCATGCGAAGTTAATTTCGGATTGGATACCGATTCTTAACTGTCAAGTTGACTGTGTCGAATGTAGATTCCGGATGTATATAAAGAGAGGAACGAAGTTACTAAAAAACCTTGACTGTGATATTGTAGACTTTGGCTGATACTGTAATGATACTGATGCTGATCAGAGGCCTGTAAATATGTAAATAAACCTTTTTTTAAAAATCAATGTTTGTTTCACTCTGCTTGTAGCGTTAACTATTATCAAGGGCCAACTCAGGCCCGTCAACCTGACAGTTGCTCGTAATGAGCTCGAGTCCTACGGTGAGGCATTTTTTTCAGTCATGGAAAGATATCCTAAATCGCAATGCAACAGAAAATTTGACCAACCGATTGAGAATCTCTTCTTATATACACCTGCTGAGTGGGCAGTTTCGATACGCTGTAGCTTCCTCTTTTCATTCATTGGACTCCAAATTTTAATCATTTGCATGTTCGGTCCAAATGTCTTTGCGTACGAAATTTCATTACAATCGTCAACTCCTTCTTGGTGCGTCGTTTTTTTTCTAGTGTGTGTATATATACACGTGTGTCTGTGGCAAAATTACATAGAAAAGGAGGACTTGCTAAAGATAATGAAGAAACGGTGAAATGAATTTTAGCCAATGTCTATCGAATTAATTCACAAGTGTTTAAAAAAAAGAGATTAAGATTATGCAATTCGCGCGTTATCTTACTCGAAGAGAATTGTTGTAATAAATTTTGGAGAACGTATGCTTTAAAAACCAAACTTAAGATCGAATTATATGAATTGTTGAATTACAGCTTTGAAATTTGTATAACTTTACGTTCCATAACCTCCTTTCAGGAAGACGAGAATTTCAGGAATTGGAACTATTGGTGTGATTTAATTTTTATAAATGTGTCTTCATATCGATTTCCCTGTCTTGAAGCTATTTATTAGTACCAGTGATTATATCTAAAATTTAAGTTTTGCTTATTATTTAAAGGAAGTTTCCAAAAACTGTGTTACACATGCTTTTATAAATAATGAATCTGAAATTTATAATTAATGATTAAGGAATAAAATATAGTTTTACTACTAATTTAAGTAAGTATTATATGTTTCTTTTTATTCGAGAAATAAATATTAGCTACTTCTTTTAACTATTAAAATGCTTCATCAATTGTTTATTTTAAACTGATATCTGAGGATAGTGCGATTTTTAAGGGAATCGTATATCATCAAGTAATAAAATCTTATGAATTCTTGATATGGTTATTGAACGTGAAGATCCTTTTACAGTATCCGTGTGAGGTGTCAGCAAGTACTCGAACATCGTGAAAACATTAAAAAGAAAGCTGAGATGCACAGACAACTTCTTTTGGATGCATACGAATTTCAAGAATTCAGAGCAGATGCCCAAGAAGTAAATATGATTTCATTATGATTCGTCAAATATTAATTATAAGGAAAGACGAGATATTTTTTTAATATGAATCAATTAACACTTTTCAGTTGTGTTATCTGTGAACACGTACTGTATTTTTTGCTACACTTATATTTGAGAAAATAGCATTATTTATGTTATTACTTATTATTACAAATGTACATATATCACTAAAGACGACTGTTTACAATTGGCACAAAATTACATACGTTTTGAAAAGTATTTTTTATTATATTGTATGCCAATATGAAAAGCACTAAAGAAATCATTCGTGAAAAACCAACGGCAATAAGTTTCTGTTATTGAATAGAACTTCATGTTTCAAATCCGAATATATATATATGTGTGTGTGTGCGTGTGTAATTTGCAAAAATATTAGAGCGAAATTGTAAATTTATATTGATAAAAACTTGAGAATTCAAAGAGACTTCAGTATATCCTATTGAGGTGACAGTAATAACAGGCTTAATATAATTATATACTTACTCCATATGATTCTTCAGCACATGAGTCGTATGGATTGTTCTAGGGCAGTCATGGACAATTTAAGTTGATTCCTACCACTCCTTCAGCTGCTAGATTGGTAGAAAACCTGGAGATTAAACGGGCCAATAAAAAATATCGATCTACACGAAGCTTTCTTGGAAAATATTTACTGTTTTGGACACAGTGTATATATATATATATATGGATGATAAACAAAATACGTACTCTGGTACCTTAATCTGTAAACTAAAAATCACTCAATGAATTTTTAGTGTAACCATGAATTACTTAGAGTTGATGAATTCATGTTTTCTTATATTTCTCTAAAAGTTATATAGAAGTGATGAGAACGCACCCACACACAAATCTAATTCCTTCCATCTCTAGTTCGCATGATATACATTTCAGTTATTATATTAATAATAAGTTTGCAGTAAAAAATTACGACATATTATCATAACTAATCTTATGCTTAATTAAAAGTTTAAAAATTATTTACACATACATAATATTTGATTCACATGTAGAAAGACCATATGCAAACTTAATGTGTCCTTTTATTCAGATATGTAAAATAATGAAAATAACTAAGATATTAAGAGCTTTTTTTTTACTTTGGAAATCTTTAACAAGAAATTATGGAAGACCTCTTCGACTCACTTATTATAAAACAATCAAGCTCCAGGTGATGCCTTTATCATTAAGGGAGATAGAGTTGTCCAAGCCATAATTTGTAGACTTACTAGTGGATACTTTCCGAGTCTTACTTTTGGCAAAGGGTTGAAAACATTTCTGACCTGCACCATTTGTAATTCTGCTGTCTCCTGTCCATCTTTTAAACTGTATGGGGCTTGAGAGAGATAACTTATTTTCTACACCACATCTCTCTTATGATTTTTTGCTGATTTTTTATCTAGTGTACTTGGTATAGCCTTCAACTAGACCATTTAGAATAAGTCACAACAACACAGGGTTTTTATTTCATTATTTATTTAATTATTATATCATTTTGTGTAAGAAAATTGAGGACTTATTCATTACATTATCATAGAAAATTTAATTTTTATTACAATTTGATACACAGATTTTTTTTTTTCGTTTCGTCCGATGCAGTTCATTTTATTATTTTTTAGATGTCTACATGGATCACAGAAAAAAGTAAGTTAGCTAATGATTTGTCGCAGAAGGATTCTACATCGAATTTACTATACAAAATGAAGCGGCAAAAAACTCTTGAAGCTGAAATATCTGCAAATGAAGAAAGATTGCGAAATACTTGTGCAGTAAGTAACACTTATTCTCACTAGTGCATTTTTCAGGTACTGTCTTTTAAGATTTACATGCATTGTTTTTCTTTAGAGAGGTCAAGATATTTTAAGCAAAGAGCCCAACTCAAGTTATGATTCAGTTGAGCCAATCTTGGAAGATCTCAGCAAAGCATGGAATACTCTATATGATTTATTGGAAATTAACCAACAGACTTTAAAACAGGCAGTTGAACTTCGTGATTTCATTCAATCTGCCGAAAATGTTCTCAAGAAACTTGACGATATCTCTCGATTGGCAATGTCCACGAATTTAGGAAGAGATTTAAGGAGTGTAAAAAGTTTGATTAAAGATCTAGAAGTAAGTTTTATTTTCCCAAAATGATTTTTTCTTTAAGATATGCAATCAAAATAAAAAAAACATGGTTTTAATGTTAGTGATTAGCAAGTAATCATAAGAATCGTATATTCCGGTTTATAACGTGCACTTTTAATACAAAAAAAATTAGATCAAAAGCGCGAGTCTTATGCCGATATAAAAATGATTAATTTAAAAATAAGGGAGAGATAAACATAAAAAAATTAGATTTCTATATGTATTTAAATGTAGTTCATTTAAAGGAAACCACATATCTTATGAACTTAAAATATTTTCACTACCTGATAAAATGAAAAGTTCATCATATTAGACTTCCGTTATTTCTTTATGCATTTCCTTGCTGCAGCACGATTTCCATTTTCTTTCTCAAATTGAATGACTTCAAAACTGAAACCAGTTCTATATTTTTTTTTCATTTGGTGGGACTAATATTTCCAACTTCAAGGAACACTAGATTAACTATATTTCAATTAAAGCAAATGCGATTTACTAAAGCCTTCGATATTCACTTCAATGGTTGGAGAAAGAGGAGAATCTGAATCCTAATTCCATGAATTCATTCGGGGAAGAAGGACTTGTTCTTACCCCAAATTGTGTTCCTCTACTCTCGAAAATCTAGAATAACATTCTTGGGTACATCTGTCTTGAAAAATAATCCACCCTGTTTGCAGAGTTATTTACTCTCTGAAGCATTTCCCGACACATATATTGTTCCCCTTATAGCTTGTATAGCCTTATAGCGAGTATCGTCCTTCGCCTCCCAAAAAATAGTTTCCAAAACTTTTATCGCTTTTTTTTGACCGGATTCACAGAAAGTAACGCGTTGTTTTAGTTGTTTCTAAGTTTTTGATGAATAATGATGAATTCGTGTTTCATCGACGGCGACAAATTGATACAAAATGATTGTGACAACTCATCTTGGCATCAATCAAAACTGACCTTTTTAATTTGTTTGGGAACTGTTTAACAAATGGCAGCACAAAATGGAAAAAAACATTAACTTTTTTTTTCATCCTATAATCCCACATGACCACAACAACATACGAAATTCATCTAAAAAGTTTCCGATCTTAACGTGTTGATGGCAACATTCGTCAATAAAAGCAAGGGAATATGGTTGCTCCTCTTTGGTCAGGTACTCACCACAATTTCAGCCATTTTGGACGTCCAGTTGTTGCTTAACAATCGCTTGAGCGAGTCGATATGAGTGTTTTTGTGAAAATGGAAAAAAAAATCGAGTATCGTGCAGTTAATAAATATTTGAATTTGAAAGGCAATACACCTACGCAATTCAAAGATGAGTTGAACGTTGTGTAAGAAGACCCTGCACCATCTTTTACCACCATGAAATTTTGGGCAGCTGAATTCAAACGTGGTCGTATCATCTTGGGAGACGATGGACATTCGGGACGTCCAAAAACTGCAACCACTGACGATAACATCGTTCAAAGTTCACCAAATGATGCTAAACGGCCGTCGAAATAAAGTGAGAGAGACAGCAGAGGCTATGAATATGTCCCAAGAGTGTATTTGTTACATATTGCTTCAAGATTTAGGCATGAGAAAGCTGTCCGCGCTTTTTTTTTTTTTGGGGGGGGGGGGGGTGCCGCGTTTACTCTCGTTAAATCAGAAATGTGTTCGAATAAGCATTTCCAACGCTTTGTAGGCGCAATTTAGGTGCAATAAATTATAGTTCATTGCCAATTAATTATGAGAAGAATGAAACTTGGTTCATTATACCCGGAACAAAAAATACAGTTAAGCAGTGAACTGCGATGTGGGAATCAGCACCAAAAAAAAAAAACACTGTTTGTTTTTCGGCTAAATGAGGAAGGTTTTTTTTGGGGGGGGGGGAAGGGGTTAGACATGGCGGTATCTTAAATGATTATTTTCAAACAGTGCACCGTCTCACACCTCAGCGGTTGCAATGGTGAAAATGCATGAATTACTGTTTTAACTGATTAACCACACTCCTTATTCACCAGATCTAGGCCCAAGCGATTTTTTTTGTTCCCTAATCTAAAAATTGCCCTTGGAGTACAGAGGTTTTCACCAAATGAGGAGGCCACCACCTTCGTAAGCAATTATTTTGCAGAGAAAGACGCCGAGTACTATTTGGACAGGTTAAAGAGATGGGATATTGCTGGGAGAAGTATGTAGATTTACAAGGAGACTATGTAGAAAAATAAAAATAAATTCAAAGAAAAAATGTCTTGAATCTCTGTTAGGTCGGAAACTTTTCAGTCCACCTCGTACATGTGATTTGTAAATATTTCTGATTGCTTATTCTACATTATTTCTTAAAAATAACTCTAAGGACAAAATTTTCATTGCGTTACAATTTTCACGATTAATTTTTCTCATTTATAATCAGTTATTTCGGTGTTATGTTCTGCAAACTATCTATTTTACTAACAGCGAAATTAATGTTTAGATATATAACAAATGTAGTTTTTTACTGTTATTGACTTTGTATACCTAGGGGAATTACCATTAAAGAAAAAATATGTCATTTGGAAACATTAAGATTACTTTTTATGAGGTTAATAAGTATATGTGTATGGGTAGGATGCATATTATTGTGCGTTTATATTGTCTGGATACAATATATATATATATATATATATATATATATATATATATATTCAAAGGCCTCGGTTCGTCTACTTTGGTTTCTGTTTCAGGTGATTTTCACCAAAAAAAGTCTTTCTATTTTGTAAATTTAAATCATAATCATAAGAATTTGTGTTTTGAAGCTTTGTGAAGTTTTTTTGTACAGCCCAAACAATCTCCGTAGAAGAGAGGTAATGAGATTCATCTGTTTGAAACATGAAGAGTCAAGTTATTATTTTTAGATTACAATAGTGTCAAAATTGCTAAATACATTATAAATGTGCAATAAAATTTTTCAGTAATTAAAGAAGAAACAAATGGCTAACTTTCTATTCTATCAGTACTGCTACGATATGAACAAAAATACATGTCTCCATAATTTGCGTATCATCTGAATTATTCACATTATTTGATTTAATAAAATTTATCAAAAAAAATTACATACACACATCTGATAAATGTAGATTATTATTGTTGCTGTTTTCATTTATAAATTAACGATAGGAAAGATAGGCATTTGATTAATAGGCTCTTAATAACTCCCTCTAATAAAAATACGAAATCAAAATCTGAGAATTATGAATAAATATTCACGCAATTTTCATAGTCATACAAAAAAAAGAAAAATTATAAATTTCATTCTTAATCATCATAAAATTACAAAATAAATCTGAAATACCATCTTTATAAGAAACAATTTTAAAAATTTTTATATGCTCCAATTTTAAACTAAGAAGTTATATAGAATGCTCTTCTCTAGCAATTCTTTATTTCACTGTATTTCACAGATAATTAAAAGAGGACATATTAAAATAGCTTTTCATCATCAATAAAGGCATTGTAATAAAGATTGCTCTGATATAAGTACTAAACAATATTCTAATTACAGTTGAGCCTCGTTATAAATTGGTCGCTTTTACGTCCGCATATATATATATATATATATATATATATATATATATATATATTAATTTGAAAACCAATTTACAAATTTCTTTAATAACATTTATTTGTTTCATCCATGTGCTTTGAAAAATTCTCTAATTTACTGCAATCATCTAACAGCTATGAATATATGAATAGAAAGTGGGGAAGGAAGTTTACAAACTTTCTATATGGAAATTCAAATAAACTTCAATTACTCCCTTACATCGGTGGCAAATGGTATACGGTGCAACATTGTCTAAATAGAAAATGCTGTAAAACAACTTTAAGCTCACTCCTATTGTTTATAAAGTAGACTTTTTTATCTTCTGGGAATATGATACAATATAAAGAATATTTGCTGAAAGTATGTTTTATTTTATTTTATTTTTCCCAGTCTGCGGTTAAAACGAATTTTCGATAACCAGGACCGGATCGGTCCAGGTTATCGAAAATTAATCTGACTTAATCAATCCGACGGTCGCAATTAATCCGACTTAACGAAGTTTTATTTAATGCATAAACTGCAACTGTAAGAAAACCTGACAGTACGTATTTTATCTACCCAAAATTGAAGTTTATAACACAACAGCATCATCCACGTCTAAAATACAATTCATTTCTCAAGCTTAACAATAAGTCTTTAATTAATAAAAGAAAATTCTTATTATTTTCGCTTTATTTGATAACATTTGGGTAATCTAATTACTGTTCGATTCAAGTGTGAGTAAATTTTATTTTTGTAAAAAATTTAATTTCTATATGACATTTAAATTAATTTTTTTTACTATAACAGTACTTTTATTTAAGTATTTTTTCAGAAAATAATGTATTGCGTATATATTTTAATGAAATAAATTTCAGGTACTGGAAATGGAAAAAGCTATAGTAAAATCCAAAGTTTTAAATCTCATCCATCAAGGAGAAGAGTTAATGGAAATGAATTGTGGAGAAAATACAGTCAGACACCTCATAGAGGAAATGCAAGAGAAGTAAAGTTATTCTACTTTATTATTAGAAATTCTCACTTATATAATAATTTACGCTTACAACATAATTCAAAACTATTTTAGATACGAAGCAATAGAAAACCCGATTACAGAAAGGAAGAAAAAACTAGAAACATGTTTGAAATTTTATCAATTTAAATCTGATGTTGATAGAGAACTTTTATGGATTTCGGAACAAATGACAACTTTATCGGCAAATCCAATTTGCAGAAATCTTCTAGAGGCTCAAAAGTTTCAGAAAAAAATCGAGGTAAATCTTGCTTTTATTGTGATTTATTACAGACGACTTTCATTTTCAAACTAGGAATGAATAATTTATAAAAGCATTTTTTTCTTACAGAATTTAGAAGTTTCAATCGAAACCCACAAAACTGCTATCGAAAATCTTCAAGAGAAAATTCTAGCTTTAGTGATTGAAGAAGAGTGCCCTGTTGATGTCACTCGACCGTGTATGAAAATGCAAGAAGAATGGACACTTTTACAGAATGAATTTTACAATCAAAAAGAAAGAGCATCTAATGCACTGAAGGCTCAAATTGTAAGATACATATTTATTGTGACATTTTCGTTTTAATTTTAAAAAAAATTAGATAGTCTCTCAGTTTAAATTTAGTTTACTCGATATTTATAACAGCTATAATTGTGGTGTATATTTTTCTCAGTAATTATTGCAGTTATTTTTGATAGTGAGGAACCTGTACACAATCGACATAAAATAAAAAAAGAATGAAAGAAAACAATTTAACCAACAATAAAAACAATTTTGAAAGTACACAAACAGTAAACAAAACAATGTTTGCTATTGGAATGTATGGGGCTTGTGATTTATAGTTGAAAACTTACGACGACAATTGTGGCTAAATATTATTCCTATTCGCCTCTTGTGTCATAGCTAAACTCAAAGTACTAACACTAAAAGACAATAAGTCAGTCAAAGAGACGTTAGACAGATCGTACACACGGTATTTATTGGACAACTTACTACTATAACAACAAATGTATACTGACTTTCCTCAAAATATCATCTTAAATATTATTAACTTGTTTCAATAATATCAAACTAACAGAGTCTTACCTACGTAACTGAGTTGAGGCTGTCTCGACTTCTATGCTACACTATGCCTCCGACAATTCACAGCAATTCTCGACCCCGTCTTCGACTAAGAACAACAGTTAAACGCTAAAATCACTCGACCTCTATCGTGTGTCTCAAGCTTAGCTTATATACTTCCTATCTCCCTCGCTTCACTTTATTTCTACCTGCTTGTAATTTAAATATTCACGTTTCATTTTTAGTTGGGCAAAGGTTATTTAGAAAAAGCAATCAATCTTAATTAAAAATCCCCAAGGTTAGTGGAGAGAAAACCGCGAATAGCCCAACCTCACACAATGTGGTGCAACTTTGATAAGAGTTTATTAAAGCACTTTCGCGGGGTTGAACCCGGTACAAAACGAAAGTATTCATAGTCCAGCAACACCTGAGTGAAGATTGCGTTTACTTCTTTTGCCGCTCTATTGGTGAGCTGGAGTGGTTGGCAAAGCTGAATTCGCCAACAGTAAAATGCTGCCGTCAACAGTTACAGAAATAAGAGTCGTGATATGTTTATTTAATCAGGAAAAATGCAGCAATTCATAATTATGACGATTATTTAGCAGAAAAAAAAAAAGAAAAGAAAGAACTCATGACTATCCATGATATCCTTTACCTTTATCCACTAATTTTTTTTTTGGGGGGGGGGCATCTTAAGCTGTTAGAGAATGACACACTTGAGAAATCCCTTTGAGTCCTCCTCTCCAAAAATCGTTGTTGCTATAGGTAAGATTTACACCTAATTATCATTCCCCAACGTAAGCTATGCAACAGTGTTCATGGTCGTTACTTGGAGTAGTTACTTTTTTTTTCTTGTTTCGTCTCCTTAATTGCTAAATTTCTACCTGTTCTCAGTTAAAAAATGGATCTTCTTATGCTATTATATTATTTTACTGATTGAATCATAGGACAAGGTTTGTGACTCTGGTTTCTATAGCAAAAAGTTTACTTTGACGAATATAATTTTTTCTGTTACTTTTTTTTTCAATACAGCTTTAGATTGATGTATATTTTACAAGTGGAAATAATAAAAGTCAATGATGCTTGCATCCGGCTGCTTCCAACAAAAATAATTCAAAAGAAACTTTTTAGATAGATGGAAAACCCATTAAAAAAACTATCATAATTTTAATTGCAAAAAATCATCGTGTGCCTTTAAAATTATTTATACAACTTATTCTCTCTATAAAAACACATCTATTTAATAAATGCAAACTACAAAAAGTTTAGTAAAAAATTATTTTATTAAAAATAAGTCAATCAGCTTATGCATAATTTTTTCTATTTTTGTTCTATCTTAAAATATTATAATTAATTCAAGTTCTAGATGATCTTTCAAATGCTCTTTGATTTATGTTGATAATAAGAACATTTCACAACTTTTACCTTCATAAAGAATATTTTTTATGTAAAGCTTTTGCATGGGCACTTTTTCTGTATATAGTTATACTTATAAAAAAATAATTATAAAATAACTTTCATAGAGAGACAAATAAAATGACTTATTTCTCCTATGATATTCCAAAACACCTTAACTATTTTATTTAAGAAATCTACTTTTCTATCAATTATTTTCACAATTTTTATTTTCAAACTTCTTTGTAATTTTTCTAAAATATTAATAAAAGTTTTTAGAGATATTGCTCCACAAAAACATAAACAACGAGTGAAATGAAATTGCATATGTGTTAGCTAAACTACATGGAGAATGTATTAATAAACTTACTTTTGTGCAAGTTTGTTTATAATGCTGATTTTACAAAGCACTTTTATTCAGAATCTCAAATAATACAAACTTTCTTTAATTCGTTGCCATTTCAGAAATACGAATCTATTTTAAAATGTTATAATTATGATAAAGTTAATTTAATATTACTCATTTTATATTTCATGTTAATTTTGTAATTAGAATATTATTTTGTTACTTTTGAAAATTAGAGAAATATAAAAGCAATAATGCATCTTAAGCTCTTTTCTTCATACTAGAAGAAAGCATTCTTCCCTTTACAGGCAATTTTTAAAAGAAAATTACACAAATTCATTAATCGAATGAATAAATATTCTTTAAGATGGAGATTATCTGTGAATGAGAAACAAAAACAACAACAACAAAAACTTTAACCTGCGAATTTGAGAAAAGAAGTCTTATGGTGTTCTTACCATTTAAAATTTCATGAAATATAAAAACATTTTTTATAAAATATGTATGTAATAAAATAATGCATTCAAAAAGCCAAATGAATTAAACCACAAATAGTTAAAATTTTCATAATTAAAAAAAACAACCTGCAGGATTTTTCAAGTTCAGATATGATTGTCTTCACTTGAGGACGATAGGTATTAATGAATTAGTTTAGAGTTTAATATTTTTAAAGAAATTTAAATTGCTTTCATGAAGTTGAAATTATTCAAAATATCTTTCTTCGCAAGCTATTAAAGGAATTTTTAAAAGTCCCAGTTTTTTCGTGTATTTCTTGCATCAAGTACAATAATATTTTATAGCAAAGGAGTTGAAATTCAATATATTATGATACTTCTTACCATGTATAGAAAAGCATATCCAAACACATAAAATCCTAGTACTGAAATTCGTAGATAATTTCAAACTCATTATACGAATGCGATATCTAGTATTCTTTTCTCGTACATTATTGTAGGAAAATTTTCCCAATAATTTATGGAACTAATGTGTGTTGTGTTTTACTCCACGTTTAAATATTGAGTTAAATTCAGAAAAACTGGGCATTAAATTATTTTAGTTAGTTCTGTATGTTGCATCAGGTCAATCTTAAAAAAATATGAATTGAATTTGATTTTACTTCTATTTATTGTTTGTGTGTGTGTGTCATAATATAGTACATTTTTCAAACAGACCTGAACGGGAAATGTGATTTAATTGTTTTTCATAATGTTTCATTGTATTTCATTAAGTTTCTTATAGAGTAAGAATTACATTCTACTTTTCGTTAACAGTATTTTTCATTTGAAAAAAAAATTAAATTTTTGTCTTCCTAAGTTCTTTGGTGAAGCCACTGAAATTGATTCATGGATGATTGAGAAAATGGAGGTTTTGAGTAATACCGATTACGGAAAAGATGAAGATGCAGTTGTAAAACTTCTCACCAAACATAAGGTAATGCAGTCATTTCGGTATTCAGTATTTTGTATAACGTAAAAAAGAAAAGAGTTCTAATAACATGAAAATCAGAAATAAATTATAACAACATTAGAAAAGGAGAAGAAATAATTTTTTTCCATAAGAAAAAACCAACTTCTGAATTTTTAAAAATATTTTTATCTCACAATAAACATTATAATTTTAAGAAATCACAAGAAACTCACACATACTAATTGAGAATTAATTCAAGGATTATTATCAAAGAAGTGTTTTATGAGGTCTCGTGAATGTATGTATTTGTCTTTAATTCAAAATATCAAGACCTATTTAAATGGAATGTGTCATACATCAAAGCATAATTGTTGTATAAAAACTTGTTCATTAAAGTAAATCATTTTAAATAATTATAAAGCATCGAGATGTTTACATAAAATTCGAAATAATTTGAAAAGGGTTCAAGTAGTTATAAAACAAAGCATATTCTTAAAAAATTGAGTCACTAAAAATTGTTCTCCATTCACATAAGCTATAGCATAAACTTTGCTCAAATTTATTTTAACATTTTAGTTGATATAAATAGGTATAATTAATATTTTAGTAAATAACTTATAAAATAAATAAATGAGAATAATTAATATACACATTTTTTCAGTTATTATATATAGATTTTCTCCCCGCGAGTACTATTATAAAATTTTTAAAATATTATCTTATTGTATGTATTATACATGTATACATAGATTTTTTGAAAATAAAGGATATTTCTGAAAATACTAATATTACAGAACATAAGCGGTGCGGAGTAAATGCAATACTATTAGTTATGAAAATCATTCAGAAAAGTGGTTAATGTTTATATTTGATTCTATAAAAGATAATGAAAACTATATACAGCATGAGCAAAAAATCCATAAAAACTTTTAAAAGTCACGGAAAAAGGAAGAAATAGAGTGAAACCAGTATGTAACAGTTTCCTTTATGAAGATTTTCGAGACAGTGGGTTGACTTTCCGATAATTAAGAATTTTAATTCGTGGTGGGTCGTTGAAATGATACATTTTTTCGAATTGTACTATTTGATTAACTTATAAAGAGGGATCATTGCTCGTCTTTTCTCGCGTTTTTCTTTGTGAAATTTTTGTAAAGCAATAGTTATTGATTTACTGTACAAAAATAAATTTTGCATCGAAAATGCCTAATCTAGTAATGAAAAAATTCTTCAATTATGCAATGTTATCGATTAAAAATTTTACGTTCACTAAACTTTAATTTGCTAGGTGGCTTTGCTAATATTTTATGAATAATTTCAGCGCCTTCAATTCATAGCTTTCTCAGCTTCTTGTTATAAAAAAAAAATCGGACTTTTTTCTGAGCCTTAACATGCAAATAACGTTATTTTCCCACCAGTCTTTCCTTTTTGTAAAAAGAATTTAGTAAAGCTCTGGAGAAATTTCGGTGTTCCCTGTATTTGCGCTATCGTTGAAATTGCTATTGATAGTTATAGAATTTCTTTTGAAAGTAAGTAAGAATGTTACACTTGTAAATACTTAATCTAATTATAGTATGGGTCCATAAATATTAACTCATCTTTTGCTCAAGCGTGATCAAGTATTAATTCGATCTGTCAATAATATATTTTTTCTTCAAAGAATTGAATATTAGAAAAACTTTTAGGCCTATTTTGGTTATATTTATAGTAAATAAAGAGTTCAGTGTTCCTTTAATGTATCTGAGTTTTCTACGCCTTTCTCATGCATCTCAATGCATCCACAGGGCTATAAATTTCATTTCGGGAATCACTGATTTTAAAGCTTCCTGATCAATGAAAGTTTAGATTAGCAAAATATTTTGAGCTATGCTTTTCAAAGAAAAAAAAGTTGCTAAAGCAGATATTTTTTTACGATAAATGTTCAAAATATACTTAACGTATTAGCATTAATACATACTTAAATTTGTTTAATCCTCTAACTGTGCAATTTTTTAATCAAAACCACTTAAAATATTATTCATTTCTTATAAAATATTTCAATTATACATGTGATTGAGAATTAAAATATGTGGCATGTTTTTCATATTTAGACTAATAAGGGTCTTTGTCTGGTTTTTTTTTATGATTCCTTGGAGTAACAAAATATAAAAGAAAATTTTAAGTTCTTTCTCTTTAGTTCTTGCCCATATTTTCCACCTTGATCTATCTTTACGAGTTACTTTATTGATATATATATGATTTAATTATACATAGTTCAGCATATCAGTTGGTTATTGGACTATCATTTGTATATAACATTCGAGATATCCAAGAAAATGAAATGATGTAGGAGGTGGGAGAATATTTTTCGTATACCATCGTCGAACACTTTGAATGAACATTGAAGCGTCTCCAAACTCATCGCTATCTGAAGGGGAATTCGAGAAATAACAATACCTATTTCGTTATGAATCTATCTTCAAAATAACTAAAATCACATTCAATATCAGATATGTCTCCAGGAATAGGCGTCACTTGCTGAAAGTTTTCTGCGAGTCTTATAGCTGAACGCGGGAAAAAGTCTAAGAGTAGTGGCGCTTGCAAAACCACAGTGAACTCAACAGAAATATGAAAATTTAGCAGGGAACTAGTTAACTCTATATGTTAACCCAACATTTGTTCAAACACTAAATACTTTAGATAATTCTTTGACAACAATAAAACACTAAAAAAGTGGAATGAGCTTTTGAACAGACGGAAAAAATGCATACCTGCAGATTCGAGGGAGGCGCAAATTTTGTTACCTTTCAATTGTTAGTGAAAATCGCGGGATACGCAATCAAAATTCTAAGTTTTCTTCTTCTGTTTATTTGAAATGGTATGATAAATTTTTATTCATAGTTCGTAAATACTTCATTTCCATGAATAGTACTTTTGGGCTAGAATCTTAATTTCACCAAAGACCATCATACCAAATCGAGGAGGCGACTGTCCATTAAATTGAAATGGGTTTCAAATTCCTAACCCCGGATGGTAAAGAAATTTTTCAAAAGAGGAACCAGTTCAAAAAAGAACATTGTCTCTTAATTGTGTTTCGAAATTACGAGACCCATCGCTAGTTACCTAATGCTATTCGAGTGCAACCTTAATCCAAACAAATATATTTTAGCCCGCAGTCCCCCCCCCCTCCCCCAACATTCCAAACCTGCTACAAAAAAATAAATGACAGTGCTAATCTAAATTTTGATTCCCATCAAACCAATAAATATTAAAGGAATTCCTTCTAGGCTGTTGGATACAGTAAGTTTTTTTTTTTTTTTCTTCTTAATGTTGTAAACTAAAATGTTTGTAACAAGGAAGGAGAATAAAGTAAAAGTTTAATTTTCAATACCAATGTCTGTGTCCCTTTCTGAATAACCGCAACTGCTTAGGGGTATAAATGTCATATCGTTTACATTTAAAAAATAGACGAATAATAAAACTCGTACAACAAACAAATAATTATGAAAATAATTTAGGTAAATTTTTCTTTTCTTTTTCAACTTTAAGACGCCGCAAAGCAGGAATTAGACATACTTGAATTGAAAAACATTTTCAGTTAAGATTATTAAATTTAAAAAATAATAGTGAATTATCAAAACTCTTACAATATTTTTAGGGCTTTCTTGTTTATTTAAATTCAATTTTTTGTCGAATAAGTTATAGACAAATAGTTCCGAATAGATTTCTGTTTGTGACAAAGAATTTCAAGATATTTCAATTATTTATTAAGAAATATTTATTTGTTAAGTAATATTTACAACTTGCTTGATTCTTCATAGGCTTTGGAGTTAGAAATCGATTCATACAAGGGTTTAGTTTCTGAACTTTCAAATCAAGCTGATGCACTTATCGAGTCAAATCATCCAGATTCCAAGATTATCAAAAACAGAATGGTAAGGTACCAAAACTGAATGATAATGAAAAGAATTCTGCTACTTATTTTTCAACTCACAGAGAATTTCTGGAATAAGCATTCTTAATATTTGCTTTTTAACTAATAATTCGATTGAAATAACTTTAATTTTGTTTAAAATTGTAGGAAGTTATAAACCAAGAAATGAAAAATATTCAAAAACTCTGCACTGTGAAGCGACAAAAATTGCTCGAATCTAAAAGTCGTCACGAATTTGAAAAAGAGACAGAAGAACTGAAAATTTGGATTAGTGAACAAATGGCGGAAGCTACATCTGAGGACTTCGGTGAAGATTATGAACATGTTTTGGTATGTCAATAAAGCAGTATTAAATATAGATAGGAATAAATAAAAGTTACTTACATGTAACAAAACATGTGCATTTAAATAATGTCAATAAAAAGCAATATACAGTATAAGTGTATAAGAAAATAGAAATAAGAAAATTATTTGAATATTTAACGTTTTTCTCTTTGTTCTAGATTCTTAATCAGAATTTTGAATTTTTCCGAGCAAAAGTGGAAGCTGGTTCTAAGCGCATTCTGCAGTATGAGGATTTTGCTAAGAGACTAATAAACAACGACTGTTACTTCGTTAAAGATGTAGAAGTCGGATTAGAATATTTAAGGTACAAATAAGATTTTATTTTTTTATTCAGAAAACAAATTTCTCATTCTTTGCAGATGTAAAACAAGAAGTTTACAAAAGTAAATTTAAATAGAGAAATATACACCAAACATTTAACAGGTGTAGAAAGGAAAGGAAAGCTTACAGGTGAATAACCAATATACTTACGTGTAAGAATATGCATCGAAATGCATTTAAATAAAGAGAGGAAGACTATGCTCGATGCCATATTTGCAGAAAAAAGAGCAAAAATACATTTTCCCTGATTTTCTAACCTTTAATCAAAGATGCATTCTATCATAATTTAAAAATGTACAATGACAAATGAAATGATCTACTTCCTGTAATTTCTAAGGGGGAAAGTTTGAAAGATTTCAAAAAGGTAGATGAAATCGGTTTAAATACATTGGTGATCAAAATTAATAAAATGTTCCCTTTTTGTTAATCAACTCAAAAAGAGCTGGACAGATTTTTTTGAAATTAGATATGCACATATAGATTAATATAATACACACAAAAATACATACAATTATGGTACACATGCATGTTTGAATGTACAGCTGATGAGCTCTGGAAAGTCTAAAAGAAAGGTTACAAGAGTGAACAAATAAATAGGTTAATATGGAGCATGATCCCCTCTTAAAATCCTACAACTTTCCCACCATGAGTTCGTTTAGAAAATTTGACAATTTTTGAGTGTATGTGATAGTTGGTCACAATCCTCCAACAATGCTATTTTCAAGTTTTTAATGGTTCTGAAAGGTGGGAAAGATAATTGGTTTCAATTGGCCTCCCAAGAGCATCCAAAACATGTTCTATAAGATTTAGGTCTGGAAATTTCACATGGCAATCCATCCGAGAAAATATCATCCCTTTTCAGAAATTCGTCGACCAGATGAGGGAGTCTTGCCATTCATGAAATCGAAATCTGAACCACCTATACCTATGAAAAGGAGAACAAAAGACTACAAAATTACATCCCACAGCAGTCACAGATCTTCTATCAAATACATGGAGGTCGTGCATCCAACTAACGTGATGCCTACCCTGACCATCAATCCTCCGTTATCATAATGGCCTCTCTCTTGGAGGTAGAATGACATGTACCAGATTTCTGGTTCCCTCAAAATGAAGGTCTGTCAAAATAAAGGTGCAAACTGAATCGAACGATCTACCACTAATCCCTGCTTTATTGTACATGTTCTCTGCACCATGATAAGCGGACTCTTCTGAATGCAGAAGTGAACAAGACGCTAATTATAAGCCTTCCTGAAAATAGATCTCTCTCATAAAATCTTCTGAAAACATGATCCTTGAAACTTGAGTTTCTGCTGCAGCCAGAAGCTCATGAGACAGATGAGATGCTAATACACTCCTGTTACACCTTGCTCGACAGATATCGATCTTCGGTAATCATTGTGGCTCTTGAACGACCTTGCCCAGTCCTTTTCTCAACAAATCCGATCCCATTAAATTTTTTCCTTATGTTGCACATAACGCTGAGCGTTGCATTAAAGTCTACAGCAATCTGCACTTGAGAGTGCCCAGTCTCAAATCTCCCTAAGATTCACTATCTCATTCAATATCCAAATATTAGCAATTACTCATTTTAACGATTTGCTTTTGAATTTCGCTGCATATTGCAAAAAACACCACAAAAGTCATCGAGTTGTGCGAATGTACATAAAGCAGAAATTGGCATGAGGGCTTATAAAGCATTTTCCTTTCAATGAACACCCCTACATCTCGTACACGCTAAAATTTGCATCTTGAAAGCATTAGTTTGTACTTTTCGAGAAATTGGACTGAATATGTCAATATTATTAATTTTGAAGATCAGTATACTTTTCAAAGCTTCTTTGACTTGTGTCCATCTGAATAACATATACCTTTGCACAGGTAAAAAAAAACAGATTTTTATTTATTGATGCTCATACACAAATTTTTGGGGGAGGGGGCTAACTTTGTCGCATTAAAATATTCCTATTTTCGCTTTGAAATGATATTGTTGCAATTAGATATCAATTAGCACTTTAAAATTTGATCATTTACTTTTATTGTTGAATTTAATCCTCCTTTAGCACACGAAAATTTTCTCTTTATTTGCCACAAATTCTTCAATATCCTGTGATCTTTGATCAAACCTACATAGTCAACAGTTCAAATGTTTTAGTACAAATAATTAATTTATTAAATTACCACAAAACACTAATTTAAAATTTTAAGAAAGTTACTTTTCTAATATAATTTTTATGAGTCATCCTTTTCGATTCGTTCGTCACTCTCCACGCCCATTTCTCGTTTCCTCCAAAACCAAAACAAAATTCAACGAGAAATTCGAATTCTCGTTACTCTCTGAAATATATGACGCTGGTCGTTACAATCCTGGAATATCTATTAAAAACAAAATCATGTTTGTATTTTTTTTTATTCTTCAGTTTGAAGTGCTTTAATAACAAATTTTGCTAAATGTTCTACATTTTTAAGAACCTTAGAGAAGAGAGATTCGTTACAATTTTAATAGAATTAAAATGGAATTCCATTTTTTGAACCATTTAACAAGACTGACACAATGCACTTCTGCTCATCGTGAATAATCGAAGGAACATTTCATCCAATATCAAGTCTTTCGAGCCTACATTATTATAATTCTTTGCAAAATAATCTCAAGTGATTGATTTTCATTGTGTAATATTCAGAGAGAGAGAGAGAGAGCATTATACTGCATGCCTTCAAACCTCTCTAGAACGAACTAGTTATTTCCAGTTCTATCATGGATCTTTAACTGCGAAGAACCTGGCATTTGAGTTAAACATAGTATAATACTGAATCATTCAGTATGTTAACCCTGGCTTCTTTTTGTAATTATACCTAAATGATTCAGATGGAATAAACAGTACACTAAACTATACTTCTATCATACTTCTGAATAAGGTGGATAAATAAGTAGTCGATTCTTATGTTATGATATTAATTAACAGTACACTAAAAATTATTAGTAATGATGTGAAAAACAGGTGTTTTAATTGAGCTAAAATGATATAGTTTGTTTTGCGAAAAACATTTATCTTTTGTTTCTCACACTTTTATTACAGAACGATCCCTAGAAAACTCTATTTCGTAGAATCTTTTTTCCTTCATATATATATATATTGATATATTCAGTTATAATAAACATTTAGCTTAAGAAGTCTTGCATTTTCATTTTCTTATGTATCTGATTAAAAAATAATATCATTACTTGTCCTAAAGGCTGAAAATTAATTTTAGCTTAAATCGTACGTTTATTTAATTTTTAGTGCCCATTGGTCAGAACTCGTTGAAAGTATAGAAGCAAGAGCTTTTAAAATGGAGGCCGCTGCTGAAATTCATAGGTATCATAGAGATGTCACCGACTTATTGTCACGTATACACAGTCACTATAGAATAATTCCCCAAGACCTCGGTAATAATCTAATTCATGTCCAGGACCTTATCAAAAAACATGATGCTATTGAAAATGAACTTCTGGGACTGGAAGCGCAAGTAAGCAAATGTTATTTAGAATTGTGTGGTCATAAAAAATCTTAATCTGTTAAGTGTGTTATCTTTTTGCAATTATACTTAAACTATTTTAATGGAAAAGATAATATTGACAATTCTATTGTAATTGCTTGTCCTAAACATTTTGGTACATACATTTTATGGTATAAATTGCTCAGGGGAACAAAAATTGAAAATTCTCATTTAGATAGATTGTAATAAACCAGAAGCTTTGATAGCATTCCTTTAAATTTTTAGCTTATCAGAAATTACTTTTCAAAGAAACTTTTTTAAGCTCTTAGTTTAACTATTGTTTGAGAAGAACAAGTTTATTTAGAGTCTGTATAATATGCTTTTAAACACTTGAATATTTTATGTTCATGGATGTTTTACTGTTTATAAAAATGTTTTTACTTTGCTGAATAACATAAAATACTTTCAAATTAAATACTTGAATATATTCCATCTAACAATTCTGTCTTATATTGAGTTATGTGTAATAAACAGTTGAGATGTTACTGAGAAAATATGCGGAATACTTTTTATATGTAATATAATAAATTCATCAGTGTTATATGCACGATACATTAGTAATGATATGACTCCTTTCACTAAAATTTCTAAATAATTTAATGACAAAAATTTAATGAATCGCAGGTTCATTTACTGTTGGAAGATAGTCAACGTCTTCAAGAAACTTACCCTGGTGGAAATGAAGAACACATTCAAATGCAACTTGCTCTTGTGATCGAAAACTGGAATCTTTTGCAACAGAAAGTTTCCAGTCGAAAAGCTCAGCTTTTGATAGCTCAAAGAATTCACAAATTTGTATCAATGGTAAGTATTGAGATGTTTACTTTCTTTTCAGATTGTTTAACTATAAACGTCTCCTGCATTATCTAGTCTGAATTGCGTTGTTCTTGCCCATCTAAGAATAAAAACTGTTTAATAGTTGTTCCCCCCCCTTCTTTCTTTCTTGAATTATTGGCAATAAAAATAAATTTTTCAAGCTTATGTGCTCAAAAGGTTTAAGTTTTAATCTTTACATTCATCTAAATATTCCAGGTTTTATATTCGTAAATAAAATTACAAATGAGTTCATAGATTCTAATTACACAAAACATAATTTATAAAGATAAATTCATCAAAAAACTCTGATCAAATTTTCATAAGAACATTCTTAAGAGCCACAAAAATATGATCCATTTTCTCCTGTTACACTTTTTTGAACATTTTATAAACTACAACACTTTATTTTCCCTGGCTTCCATCGGTTAAGGCATAACTAGTGTTTTGTGTCTAATTTGAAAGCAAATGAACATAAAAGTCTTGAGAATTGATAGAACGGTGCTTAAAACAGTTATTTATTGAACTTTACGTAATTTTATCACCAAGCATGGTTTACAAATAATGAACGACATTTATTTTTCTAAAGTTCACTTTTTAACAAAAACGTCATACATTTTTGTGAAAAAATTATAAAATTAGACAAAGGGGCTCTAACAATGAATTTGTTTGATCCTAGCAATGTTTTGGTGGCACTAACTTTCCATACTGTTTAACTAAGCTGTTGGACTTTCAAATGGGAAGCCATCTCCTGCATGGAATAACAATTTTTACACCTCATTTAACGACCTCGGAGGAGAACTTAATAGAGCCACCTGCCTGCCGAGGTAATCTCAAAGAGGATTTATCACATTAAGGTCCGGAACTGGACACTCTGTATGCTCAAAGTCGTGATTAATTGAGCTAGCATGTGGTGTAACATGCAAAGAAAGGATCTCATCCTGATATTTCACAACAGTCAGAGTTCCCCTACAGTGCAAATGAAGGTGATCACAAAGAGAGATTCTAGACCAAACCATGATTCCACCTCATCTATAACTGTCTTACTACATCGTTAAAGGGGTATTATATCTGATGCCCTGTTCTCCTCAAATCAGCTCGCGTCTTGAATCCCTCCATGAAGTAAATGGAGACTCGTCTTTTAAGAGTACAGAAACCCATTGCCGTCTACTTCCGGTAACGTGCTCTCTTGCTCAACATAAACAGGTCGATTAAGAGAGATACATCCAAGTCTTCTTGATAGTCCTTGATTGCGAAGATGTCTACACACCGTCGTAGCATATATTATCGTCCTTGTTGCAACTCAATGATGAATGAATTGACTAAATGAATTGAGTCACAATCGTACTTTTCTCCTTTGGACCAAAAGAGATCTCGCTTAGAAATTGTAAGACTTGATTGGCCTGGAATATATGTGTTCTTGATATAAATGTTTGGATTCAAATTGATTATTGTGCGTCTTTGAACCACACTGTAAGACACATTAAGATGTCAAGTAGTATCAGCCAGTGATAATCTCATTTTCATTTATCCGATTGTCCATCGGCCGAACTAATCAGGTAAACAAAATCTCTTACACATGGCCAACAATATCTTAGTACCAAAACTTGAAGATCAGTTAGAGTAAAAAAAATTCCACTCAAAATTACAAAAGTAGGATAATCGCAATTTCTTCTGAATTTAATATAAGTGATCAATTCTTTAAAAATTAATGGTGGGTATAATTATTTTACAAGGTTTTATTGAAGTTATATGAGATCATGCATATAGAAATCCATTTTTCCACCTTTACTTTCATTATGTTAGTGATGAGCGTAAAAATTATTGTTGTACCTTTACTTTCAGAGTCTGTAGCATACAATGAAATGTGAAAAGCCATAGGTTACTGCATGATACCATTTAGGACCATTTTTTACTAGATGAAGTGCAGTAACTCGACATGGTAATGATTTAACACGCTGTCGTAAGTTTCCTTGAAGAAATATTCAGCCATGCCATACAGCTGTCTATAATTACAAAAGAGTTGACGGTGCAGGATTTTGTAGACGAATTGACCTTTCGATCCTGTCCCATATATGTTCGAATGGGATTCATATCTATTGATTTATGTGGCCGAATCATTCATTGCAACTGTCAAGAATGCTCCCGAAACCAACTGCGGGTTATTTTGGTCCGATCACAGAGTGCATTGTCATCGTAAAAAAATCCGAAGTTGATTGATATATGAATGGTCTCCAAGTAGCTGAAAATAACTATTTTAGTCAAAGATTCGTTTAGTTTGACCAGAGGAACCAGTTCATGCCATGTAAAAACAGTCCACGCCATTACGGAGCCACCACCAGCTTACACAGAGCCTTTTTTACAACTTGGATCCATGGCCTCGTGGTATCTACATCATCTCAAACCTTACCATCAGCTATTACCAACTGGAATCGTGACTCATCTTACCGAGCAACGTTTTTCAAGTTATCTATAGTTCAATCGACATGTTCGCGAGCCCAGTAGAGGCGCTGCAGCTGATGGCGTGTTGTTAATAAATTCACTCGAGTAGGTCCTCTGCCGTCATAATCCCAACGGCACCAAATTTCTCTGCAATATCCTTACGGGTACATCTGTCATATGTACCACATTGATTGTAGCCGTTATTTGAAGCAGTGTTTCATGTCTGATAGCACTGATTACTTACTCTACGCAGGCGTCGCTGATTTTGGCTATTAAGTGGTTGCGTTCGATCTCTGCTTTGTCCATGGTGGAAGTTAATTCATGAAATTATATATTATCGATACATTCTTTTCATTGTGGATCGGGGAATATTGAATTCTCTAACAATTTTCGAAATGAAATTTCCCGTGCATCTAGCTCCAACTCGTATTCCACGTTCAAATTTTGTTAATTCCCATCATTCGGCTAAAATCAGAAAAATTTTCACGTGAAGGACTTGAATTCAAAAAAAAAAAAACCTGTCTATTTAAACATTTCTTTCGCAATACTACTGTCATCTGTATATTTACATATTACAGTTCCAGGATTTTCGGTACTTCAGTGTAAAACCGATATAAAATATATTTCTAAACAGAAAGTTTTAATTTTTTTACTCCTGTGATGTGAGAAAAATGAGTAAAAGTGGAAAAAATATTATTGAAACCTAAACATTAATGATCTATAAAAATTTTAATCACTCTGTCTACATTGCTATTTCGCGAAGGTATTCAACAATTCTCTGTCAGTCATAAGTTATGCATTCCATGCACAAAAGAACAATAATATTTACATTTTTCAAGCTGATGGTTTTACTTTTAGAATTGATTTGTTGTTAGAAACGGTTGTTGTATATCTGGTTTAATGCGTATCCTATAATGAAAAATAGCAATATTACCACAGATATTGTTAATTCTTAATATTATTATATTTTTATATAGGCATTTAATGAATTGTTCTTTTGATAAGGTCCGAGAGGAAGAGAATTGGGGGAAAGAGATGTGTCTGGAATTAAATTCTGAAGTTTCTCCGAGAAATGTTCATCAAATCGAAAGCGATCATAAAATTTTAGGAGTGGACATCGAAACGCACCTTGGTCGTTTCGAGCTTATGTCGACAGAAGGCCAGTCATTATTGTCTTTTGATATTTTTCAAAAACAGGTATTTTATTGAGTTTTATATTCTCATGCAATACCTTTGAAACTTTTGATACCAATCATATAATAAATGTTCTAACACCGTAAAGATTAAGATAGCCTTTTTAGGAAGAATGAATAAAAGCTAACATTATTATTGTAGAGCTTGGCTAATTTTGGCTCGAATTCTTAAGTGTCGCTTAAACCACTTCACCAAAATAGCGATATTAAAGAAAAATTCACAAAATCCTTTCTGTTTAAATTATCAAATATTCGCCTCAGTACACCTTATTTATAATATATTTCATATTGTATTAGCTATTACAAACATACAAGATGAATTTAAAAATCCATTTTTACTAAATTAGATTTATGAACATGGTAAGATTAAGTTATTCAATTTATTCTCAAACAAATAAGGTTATATTGAAAGAGAATATCATTGTTATAATTTTAATACTAACTATGCATTTGGCTTATTGCAAAGTTCAGGTTATTTGAAAATTCGTAATCAGTGTAAAATTCGTAAAAATAAATCCTTAAAAATTCGACAAAAGTTTTGCTGTTTACTCAAAATAAAAATATTTACAATGATTTGTTTTTTTTTATTATGAAATCTACTTTTACTTCTTTTACAGTGCATCTCAGATACTTTTTCAAAGGTGATTTGCACCCAAATAGTTGCAGAGCACTTAGTATTAATTCCATTTTTCCATTTTCTTTCTTCAAATCTGATTGAAAAACTCTGTTTTTTTTTTTTTTTTAAATAATTTTAAAAAAAAAGAGAAAAAAATTAATGTATTTTAAGAATATTTCAAACTTTTTTGAAATTATAGAAATAGCGTATTATAAAAACACAAATTCATGTTTTATTATACAAAATGCAAGTGATTAGAATGTAGAGCATAATTTTAATTTTTTAGATTGAAGAAAAATTGAAGTCACTATCTAATATTGAAACACGAGTGAGAGATGCGTGGGATAGAAGATCAAAGTTCATACAACAGAAGAAGAACATATTCTTATTTTTTCATGAAGCTAAGCAAATTCAATCATCATACGCTCAAAAAGAAGTAAGTTTACATAATTTTCGCTTGAATAATTTAAATTGAAAAGTATTTATCCTTTAAATTTACCAATACTAAATGAAAAGTATTTTCACTTTTACTTTCTCTTAAAGGTTCAGTTATGTGGAAGTGAAAAAAAAGAAACAGTCGAAGATATCGAAAATGCATTAAAAAAGCATTCAGAACTCCAAAAAAGCCTGGATGCTCAAGAGGAAAAAGTAAAGTACTTTTTACTGGCAATAATATGTTCATGCGAGTGTATGTTAATGAGAACCATGTAAGATGTGCTTATAGGTTTTCTGTAAGATGTAAGATGCTGATAGGTTTCAAAATTAATATTACATCAAAAATTAAAGGAGAATGTATTTTCCCAACTAAAGAAACATTTATCCACTATTTAATGAATCTAAGCAACCAAGAGGGACTTTTGAATTCTTTTGTTATTTATTAAATATTAAATCTCGTAACATTGTATTAAGATCAATATGAAATAAAAATTAATAAATAAATTTAAAAATCAAAATGAAGTAACAATTTGTTATCTCTGAGAGTTCCTGTGGACATGGTCGTGAACTCGTAGCCTGTGTTGTTTCGTAAAGTCTTTGGCTCGAGTTCAGATGTGAATAAAGACCTGCCGTGCCGCGGGAAAGATGCACATTAAATCTATCGAAGTGCCAAGTCCCCCTGTTGGAGTGGTATAGACGTTTCGAGAGAGATGTGCTAAAACTGAGATGTCGTTCTCATTGTGCTAGCCCGAGGTTCAAAATTACGAGATCCTTTGCCAATAAAAGTATAACGAAGTCATGTCGAAGTATAACGTTAATAAACGATTAATCAATCAGTCAGTTTTATATCTGAGGTCCCAGATGAATGCTTATATATTTTGATGATTACCTACACACACACAAAGCGTGTCATTCCAGATAAATCGAATATCCTCATTCGAATCAATAGTTTATTAAATATAATCCTTCTTTTCAGTGACCTTTCTCGTTTAATTGTTTTAGCTATACGTAATATATTACATAGTAAAATAACTGTGCTAACCTAGAATATGTTGCAGTTTGTGAATTGGAAACAGCAAGGTGAAAATGTGCTGAAACAAGGAACAGAAGAGGCAGAAAAAATCGCTAAGAAAATAGAAGATTTATTGGAAAGGTGAGATAAAATATTTTTAAGCGTGGATTTTCATGTGTATTCATATATTTGTTTAATTGGGGAAAAGGAATATGAAAAAGCCACATATGTAAATTGAACAAGCATTCCAATAAAAGATATAGAAGCATAAACATTAATAAAATTAATAAATGAAACAGAAACAATATTTCGTCCCATTATAACGACATATATAAAGTGTATATATAGAGAGAGAGTCTAAAATAAGCTACCCTATATAAAACGCAAAAGAACGTCTAAGTATTTTTGCTTACAGAGAACGACTGTGAACGAGAAGGAAAATAATATGATTAAACGAATTTAAATTCATCATCGTTTTATATATGTAGACGATAACAAAAGGCATAAAATTTTTAGCCTATTTATTATATTTAATGCTAAAAGTTATACAACTTAAATTCTTTTATGAATGATCTACTGCGAAAGTCAAAGGATTAAAAAAATATTTTATGTAACGTTAGAGTAAACAATGCCTGGAATCAAAAAGGTTTATAAATCATATAAAATATTATTTGTTTAAAGTACACTCATTAATTTTCAGCCACAACTGCAGAACTTTGCATTATTTATTCGTAGTAAAATGGAAGCAATAGTAATGACTGTCTTTATTTATTTTTAGGAGAAGACGTCTTGTCGATTTCAGTAATGAAAGAAGCAAATCACTATCTGATGCACTACAGCAGGCAAAATTCAAAAGAGACACAATAGAAGTAAGGTTTAAAAATAACCACAGAAAACTTATTCAATAGTATAAAATATTTATTGATGCAGTTACCTTAAGGAACAATTAAAAATTTAATTTCAACTATAATTAAACGTATAAGTAGTCTTACTCAAATAATAAATAACGATGAAAATATTTGATCATTTATGCTTACTTGAAGGTATTTCATTCTTAGCAAAAAGTAGTTCAAATTTTTGGAGTTTTCCGTTACAAATATAGATATTTTTCATATTGGAAATCTTTTCATGAATCTGATTAAAAGTAATCTTTGCGCTAGTCAAAATTCAACATTTGTAGACAGTATTGCTTGCATATGGTTCAAAGATATGGTGAAATGAATCACGACATTTAAAACGTAACAAAAACTTTAGTTTAAGACAATAAGGCATGTACCACTCCCGGGGTGGCCTACTGTTCCTGCTCCCATACTACCGAACCTTCGAGTGACATTCAAAAAAGCTCTTTTTCTCCCTCCTCATGGATGTTATTGCTAGCACCGCGTACTGAGGCTTCTGAATCATTGCCTAGTGGGGATGGGAACGCTACATAGACATTGTTAAAAATCAACAATATAGTTATGCACTTATGGTTCAGATTTTGATTTTGTATTTCTTTTTTGTTAAATAAAATAATACAACTTTATTTAAAAAAGGCAAACTATATTACTACCTTTTTAAAATTTTCATTTTCAGGCCGAAGCTTGGATTCAAGATAAGAAAAATAAGTTTCGACTCGTTCTTAAAGATTACAACAAGTTGACTGATGAAGAAAAAATTAAATGTCTTTTAAAACAGCAAGCAGTGCAAGCAGAACTGGATGCGCACGAGCCTTTCATAAATAGCTTGATTCAGGTAATTATCAGTATATCTTTTCACTTGTTATGTCATCAATGATTTACAACTTTTAGTACACTTGAAATGTATGGCCACTATAAATCTTTTTACTAACCCGTTGATTCGAATATTATGAATTCCCCAGTAGTTACAAGGTAATATTTCTATCATAAAATATATGACATGTCTTTAACTCAAAGACGTTGTTTTCGGACTATCTCAGTTTGACCATTCCAGATTCATAAGAATGATACTAATATATTCATGTTTATACGTATTTGGTTTCAGTGAAATATTTTCTCTACCTTCGTCATTTCATTCAAGAGTTATGATTTTCTACTATAATTAGTATTTTTTAAGTTAAGTTCACACAATGTCAAAATACATAGGTCAGATGGAATCTCATTAGAAAATTAACCATTCCTATAGGAATGATTATTTCAAGATATTTTATTAATAATTTAAGGGGAAAGATTTGTTTCCTTAAATATCTGAACTACCTTAAAATCATAACTCACAGCAAACCTATATTGACTACACATCCCTGAAATAGTGGAAAATTATGCTGTATGCTAATAAATCTTTATTAATTGGTAACTATTTTTCAAACTTACTTTTATATTTTTTTACATAACTAAAATCAAGCCATGGACGAAAATTTGAAAGGACTCTTAATATATATATATATATATATATATATATATATATATATTAATTTCGGCTCAAGAAAGTTTAAAACTAAAATTGTAAGTTTATAACTTACAGTCTGAAAAGCTCAAACTTTTTACAGAGAAGTCATGGACTTACTGCAGGCCAGGAGATGAAAACGAGATTGCAACTCATTTTGGAAGACTGGGAAGAAGTAAAAGAAAATGCAGCTAGAATCGGAAATGATTTGTCACAGGCTCGAGACATGCTTCGCATTCACGATCTGTTCGAGAAGACAGAAGCCTGGATAAAAGAAAAGGTTGCTTTTTCAATTATTAACTTTAGTTATATTTTTTTCTGTGAAGCACAGCTGGAAATAAGCTTTTCTTCTCTTATTAAAACGTGTACTAAATTTTTAAAGAGTTAATAATTGTAAGTAACTGTTTTGATGATGTAATGTGATATTAATAAATTCTTATAATCTTCATTCATAGAATGTAACTCACACATGTTTTATTTCAGTTTACAAAGAAGTGAAAAACTCCATTGTTTTCGGTAAACAAAAATTAATTTTAAAAATATGTAATATTTTATTTCTAAGCAACGTAATTTTGAAAAAATATTAAAATAAAATTTTACTCATTTTAACTATTTATGTTCCATTTGTGAATAATGAACTAAAGAATTTTATTATAAATGAGTCAAAATTCTTAAAGTCTTAATTTTTCCTTGATCATCATGAACTTTTGTACTAAGTATTGATAATAAGTGTTTCGTAGCATTTCTGTTTGAAGGAAATATTCATAACCTTTTGAGTAACTAACTTTGTTTGCTTTTTATATATATACATCTAAATTATTCCTTATAATTTGAAATTTAAAATAATCTTTTAATAAAATTACTTCTCATATTTAAACATAAGACAATAGATGAGGTAAATGGAATCATTAATAAAGAAAAAAAAATTAGCTTATATGCGGTTTTTTAATATACAATAAATATAGAATTTCGAACTTCTGTGGCTTTCAAGCAAAATGCGTATCCCGAGCATTTTCAATATAAAAAAATCACTTTGAGGAAATAAATGTAAGCAAAACGAAGAATTATTGAAAATGACATTGTTCTTAATCTGAGAAGAAAAAACCGATTTTAGTAAATCTTATTGATAAAGACAGATAACTTCTTGCATTATTCTTTTACCTCAAAAAAGTTTTTAAATCTTAAATTTGGTAAATTTTAGGTCCCGTGTCCTCTTAAACTAAAACTTTAAAAAGTTAACGACAGACAAATCAATATATTTTAAACAGTTCAAAATGATCTCAACAATTAAAACAAAGTTTTTTCGTTTCACTGATAAATAGCTGCAAATTTTTCAATCAAATTACTAAACTGAATTAGGTGTATCATAATGTAAAATGCTATTTTAAAATTTAAATGATTTAATTATCTATTTTCTTTATCGTAGGAGCTTATGATTCAAGCAAATGAAGTTGGAAAGGATTATGAGCATTGCATGACACTGCAGGCGAAACTTGACGATGTCCATTCGGTAAATATATAGCAATGTTAAATAAGTTTCATTCGTTTTAATGAAAACTAATCAATATTTTTTTGTTTCAAATTTATAGGCCGATTTTTTTATGTCAAGAGTTTTTATAGAATAATACATACTCTATATTTAATATGTTTTGATGAAAAAAGACTAATTATTTTTCAAAAATCTTACTTGCTTAAATATGTTTTATTTCTAAATGACGATTGAGTGCCTACGAAGTCTATAAAATGAGTTCCTTATCCTAAATTATTATTCTTGGATCATTTTTATTTGAAACAACTTTATCAATCGCATTGAAAGAAACATGTTAGTTCAGCTATTTTCTCTTTCAGGAACATGATTGCATTCACTATTTTCCTTTTTAAGTTTCTTTTGGATTATAGTACAGTTTCTTACTTTTCAAATGTATTTAATTTTTGAAAAATAATTAGCAAACTCACATTGGTATGTTTTGACTTTCAATAAAATGTCACGAAAGCTTATTAAATCAGTCATTTTGTTTAATATTGGCAAGTTTTGTATTATTTGAGTATTCGAAACATCTTTCAACAAATCAAACAAATTTTTGTATTCAAACATCTTTCGAGTTTAAAATATTCAACTAACAACATCTTATTTTTAGGACAAGCAAGTTGGAACTGAAGCGTTTCTGAACGAAATGAAAGAACTTGCATTTAAACTATCAAGGAATGAAGATCAGCAAGGAGTTTATATTCGTTACGAAAGAATATGTGATAGGTAGCTGTTATATTGGTTATATTAGAAAAATGTTATATTGGTCGAATATCTTATATAATGCAAAAAAAAAAAAAAAAACTTAGCAATAACATAAATTAGTAGGCTACTGAACCTGTTTAGAAAAGTTATAAGAAATATTCACAAATAATCTTACTAGAATAGGTTAAACACAGTTGTCGACATTATCTCTTTTTGACTGGCTGTCTATGACAGAAATGAACGAACATATGAAAAAATATGTTATCTCAAAATAACGACTTATGATCTTCATTCTTAATTTTATAATCGTTGAGGGGAGAGAGTTTGTGTATAAATTCCTTTAATGTAAACTCATCAAAGAAAATTTTATAAGAAATACGATTTATTTGGAGTAGTAGTTTCTTAAAGAATCAAAATGTACCTGTTTAGGGGGGGGTTTAGGTAACGATGAATAAATTGTATATTTGTAAGGCTTAGCTTTTCTGCATTTTGCCTATTTTCTCACGTATGGACCCATTTTAATTTATTATGGAATATGATTTTTTAAAAAAAAGTTTTTTTTTCATGGTGATAATGGTAAGATATGGAAGTATTATGCACATATTTTTGTCACTTTCTGAATTAATCTACATTCTAAATGAACATCTGTTTAGACATTAAGAAGGAGTTTTCCAGCCTTGTTTAAATTTTACTTTTACGACTTCCACTATACTAAGTTTAAAATTAAGGAAACAGCTAAAATAAAAATCCTTAAAAACAGCCCTTCCTAGTGCAAGAAATTTTATACGTTAGCTTTATACCTTTGAAATGCCCAAAAAATATAGTTATTAACTTTTACAGTTTTTGTTTCTACTGAGTAGTGCAAAGTGTACTGTAAAGTTTCAGCATATATTTGAACATGAGTTAAGTAATTCAAAAAAGAATTGAGCTTGTTTTATCTACAGTGTAGAAAATATCAAAATAGGGCTTTTATAGTAATCTTTATTTTATGATAAATTTATCCGTTATTATTTTTTACATTAGATTTTTAAAATTTTCATGTAAGTTAAACTACATTTATAAGTTGCTGTGATTTAATCCCAGGATATGTATGCTACTGTTGAAACAACGATGTCATGTACAAAATGTGACTTTTAAGGTATCCACATACTTTCCAAGAGGATTTTTTTAAATAATTGAAAAAATAACTTTTTATATGCACTATACTATAAGATGTGACTAAACACTTAACATACAATGCAAAATTTGCATAAATTAATAATTGTTTTAATATTTCAGCTAAAAAAATACATAAAAATAGCAGTAAAATGGCCCTTGTGCAAAACACCAAAACTGAAATTTAAATAGAGATATTTCAATTCTGCAAATTTTATTATGATTAATTGAATCTAATTTAGGATTCGTGATTCTTTCCCAATTATAACCCTGAAAATAAAATATTTATAGGAAGTCGTACTTTAACATATAGAAAAAACGTACAAATTTGTGACAAGCTATGACTTTTATCATCAATAAAATGCAAAGTAATCGCATTATAACAATAGGAGAGGTTCAAGTCCTGAATTCATTTTCATAGAGTATTCCATGAAAGTTTCATAACATTACATACATAACTTTTTTCAATGCAATGTCTTGCGTTGAGGCAAAATATGAAAATCTTGATTTTGTGAAAAAGCTGAAAATACATTTCAATCCAGAAACTTACCTAATTAAATAAACATTTAACATTAAAAGGCCCCTGATTTGTAAAGTTCACTATCTGTATTACTTAAATAAGTTATCTTTTTCTTCCAGATGGCCTTTAAAACTTTCCTACGCTTACATTTAACAAGTGTTGTATAACGTTTCAATTCTCTGGTTCGATTGTAATCCAACTTTTTGTATCCCTATATAGTGAAGTAGCCCTGATTTTCAATGTTCAATTTAAGACTTTTAAGCAGCCTTGATGCCCTTCGTTAAATTGTATAATTGCATCATATGCACCCAGTTTCCCAGTTTTCAAACAAATAAAAATTTCCTTTGGTACTCTTTATCATATTACACCATTAAGATTCATTTGCATTTTGGGTCTTGGGAAATTCATCTTGTATGTTGGAAGATATTTTGATGGCGATATTACGTACAATATCAATGAAAAACAAACATTAAAGTTCCGGTAGCAGAATGCTACTTCCAGTTCAAAAATTTGACGCAGACTATTATTAAAATGCTTATAACTCAAGCTAAGAAATCCGGCTATAATAATAAACGGTAAATAAGAAATCGACTTTTTGATCGAAAATCGCGTTTTAAAGGTAGGTGGATACCTTAAAGTAGAATAAGAAGAAGTAATTTTAACAGAATTTATTTTTTAAAATTTGATTTTAACTCTCTCCGTATGTTTTGATTTATATTCTTAGAATGAATTGGCTAAAAGAAGAGATGCAATTATACAGAAGGAAACTAAAAGATGCTGCTCAAGTGCATTCTTACATGAAAGATGTCGATGATACTATTGAACGAATCCATGAAAAGGTAAGTCTTTTTAATAATTCTGAATTATATACAAGAAACTTTACCTCTAACTGAATTAATTCAGTTTGACGTAAATTTAATTAAGTTGTTGAAATTCAATAAGCCACTAGCTTTCTTGCATTAAATTTGCAATAGTTGTTGCGTAGAATTCATACGCAATTTCTTAGAAGTACCCAAATATACCTAACTTAATAAAGAAAATTAGAAACATTTTCGGAGCAATACTAGATTTCTAGATTGAACGATATCGAACGTTCAACTTCGATTATTTCTTAAGCTATTGGAGATAGTTACATTGAAATTTGGATTTAAGATTTTCAAAATAGTGAAAATGGAAATATTTTTTTAAAAAAATATCATGCGTTACTATTCACATATTTTTAAAACTAACTACAGGGTGGTCATAAAAATCTTCCCCTACATATGAACTCCTAGTGGCCACAATCCACTCAGCCAGTCGAAATAAAATTTCAAATATTGCTATTTTAAGGTATGCACTCGAGACTTAGATGATTTAAAACAATGTAGCTCTCATTATTACGGTTACAGTGAAAATACTTTGAAATTTTCGAACGGCAACATCTTCTTTTTTATCGTGCGCAAATTGCTCAGCACACTGAAAAATCATAAATGGGACTGGAACAATACTCGTATGACGAAAATCACCGGCGTAAAGCAATTACAAAGGAGAGCATTTTAAAGGGTCAATAGCAACACAAGAGAGGAAAGGGGGAAATCTTATGGAATTACAAATTTTTAACGTACCCGCTTCTCAGACGATAACGCATGGTAGGCAGAAGATTATTGGCAGCAATAACCAACATAACATCGCAGGATGAATCTGTATAACTTCTACTTTTAGGTTTTCTTTGAATTCTGACAAACATCGTGTATTTGATGTGTATACTTTAGATTTCAAATAACACCAGAACCAGATATCTGTCTGAGGGAGATCGGAGAACATAATGGCCACGAAATTGCTAAGTTACGGGAAATGACTCGATCACCAAATTTCTGTCACAGTACTTATCAATCATGTGTGGCGAAGTGTAGAGGAGCACCATTTTGTATCTATACAATATCATTAACATTATTTGCTGCTGAAATTCTGGGGAAATGCGTAATTCTGCAACAATGTTGTATATCGAGTATTTGTAATGAAGCACGTTTTCATTCCCGTGGAAGTTACATCATTGAAACTAGTACAGATCGAAAACGATTAATCTTGCGACTCCGCATCACACATTCCTTTAACATCGTGTAAAGACGGTAGTGTCACATCGTGAGGATTTTCGTCAGCTCAGTGAACACATTTTTTGGAGTTTACGTTCATAATTTAGGAAAACTGTACTTTATCCTTTCATAATATCTACAGAGGCCACCTGCTATCTCCATCAAGTCGACACAATGTTGTACATTTCCAGGTTGCAATATCTGAATGTGATGGAATCTATGAGGAAATATCCACAGAACAGAGAGCAGAAGATTGAAGACTGTGCATTTTGGTACATCCTTATTTCCGGCAACAATAATTGCAGTATGCAATGGACCTGCAGTAATAGTATAATACACTTCTGCAACAACTTCAACAGGAACAAATGGTCATCCGGAACGTGGTCTATCACATGTGCTCCTAGTTTCTTCAAATCTGTTTTACCAAATAGCGTACAGTTTTTATGGAACTTAAACATCTTCTTAGCTTATGATTTTACCGATAAATTCGCACTACTTAGGCAACATCTTCCTCATTCAGTAAAACGGCTTTATCAATTCACCTCGTTGTTTCTCTGTAAGTTTCATCTTGTTGCCACGTTCGAATTTCTGGCTGAAAGAAACAATCTTCCCACACTACTTAGTAAAGGTTTTTCACAAGCAATGCTTTGCACATGGTGTTCTATAATTGATGCTTCAATTGATTATCTCTGTAAATTATGCAAAGCGCGTTAATGTACCTCTTCTCTGTGTTGTCATTGGTCCTTTACAATGCTCTTCTTTGCAAATGTCTTAGGCAGGGGCCATTTTCACCATATGTGTATATTCTTATGTGTTTCATCATATGTACTTCCATCCGAAAATTTCAAAATGTTTTCACTATAACTGTAACCGAGCAATGCTCTACTGTTTTAAATCATCACAATGTCAAATGCATATCCTCAAATAACAATTTCTGAAATTTCATTTCAATAGGCCGCTAGGGGACACATATATCGGGAAAATTTCTTATGACCATCCTGTATATTTAATAATTTATATTCTTATAACACAACATTTTCGACCTTTTTGTACTTTTACAATGGAATATAATCTTATTTATTCTTCTTTCCTGCCCAGTCTCTTCATTTCAGCAAAATATATTTTAAAAAACGATATAAATGTTTCGAAACAGCATTTTAAAGTTTTCCTCATTAGTAAATTCACTTATCACAAATTTTTGTCATGTAATATCAATACTACTTATTACTTTAACTGTGGTAGCTTGACCATTTTGACAGAGAAACTGGAACCAGGCAGAATCATTCATTCTGCATTTGTAACAATTTGCCTTTTGAGGTCATTTCATTATCATATATTGAGTATTTTTATGGTGTTACAATTTCATGACCATTAGTTTGTATTATTCAACCAAGTTCAAGTTCTTTTAAATTATGAGTTTCAATTTAACCCCTGTTAAAATAGGACATCGTATTGAATAAGCTTGCAGAATCTCAAATATCTCCGTCATTATTTTATTCTTTATATTTTCACTAATAAAATCCAAAACATTTTTCTTTTGTAGTCATTAATACTCTCAGTGAGAGAAGAAGTTACTGAACTAAGTGCAGTCCAAGTCACGCAGAGAAAGCATGAACAAGTGGAGCGGGATTTAACTGCACTGGATAAAAAAATCAAGGTAAAATAATAAACGCTCATACTGTACTCAGTTTTATTACATGAAACAGATACTTGAAACTAAATAACGTTATAACATATATTCTGCTATATTTCCTAAAGTAATGTAAAAAGAATAAAAATTATCCTTTTCTTTTTATGAGAACTACAATTGAGTACTATTAAGAGACGCGCGCGCGCGCGTGTGTGTGTGTCAACTCTCTCTTTCTTTCATACTTAATTTCTTTAAAATATATCTCCATTAAGAAAAATTAATTTTTCCTTAGATGCTTTGCGTATAATGTATAATTATGAATGAATCTTGCAATGTAGGCATTAGTTCATTTCTATCAATGTGACATATATTATATTCATTAAAAATTCAAACACTATTTTGAGAAAATGATCCATATAAGATCTTCTCAAATGATGGTTGTATTATCTATTTTGTATTAAAGCAATTAAATTGCGTCTTTAAACACGAAATTTAAGCCAAAATTTCCAAACTAGTCGGAAACCAAAATTAATTAAAATGTCATTTTTAAGAGCTTCTTAAAATTCTCTAAAATTTCATTTTTTTTTTCAAATTTTTGAAGTTTTCAATGTTAACTAAAAACTTTCAAAAAAGAAAAAACCTGAAAAGCATATTAGAATCACTTAAATGGAGAAAACCAAGGTTTAAAAGATTTTAAGTTTAAAAAAAAATGTAGAATGATGACCTAATATGAGTTAGGGTTTCAATTGAATACGAAGTTAATTTGTTTCGAATAGGCTGAAATCAATATAAATAGTACGGTATGGAATAAAAAATCGATCTAAAAAATGCTATTTTGTGACAGGTACAGGAGAGTCTTAGTTTCATCTGAATAGAAACAATTGCAATGTTACGTTAATTAATTAACACACATCAAAGCATTATTAAAAAGTGGCACTTGTTTTACAAATATGAAGGCTAAATTAAAACTTAAATAAATTGCCTTTTGGAATTTTGAAAGCTTTTATTTGCGAGTTTTAATGGGAATAAAATCTTATTTATATTTTTAGAATATATGATTAACATTTGAAGAATTAAGATTCAAATTTTGCTTAAGTTTCACATTAAAACGTACCTAAACATTCTGACAAGGACTAAAGTCCAGATTGCTACTGAATTATTTCAGTGAAATAATTCAGTTGCGTTCTGGACCTTAGTCCTTTTCAGAAATATGAAAATAAAGGACCTAACGTTCAGAAACGTAAAATATACAACATCAAAGGAAGTTTAAGAATATTGTGAATTAATTGCTTAAAATAATGAAATTATCAAAAATTATTCATATATATATATATATATATATATATGTCTAAATGAATAAAAAAAGAATCACGAAATGTTTAAGTTTTTTCAAAGGTATATTCTATTAAATCGTTTTATTTTAAACAATCATAGTATGTATAATAAAAATTATACCATTATTTATATTAAACTCAAATATAAAGCAAATTTTCTTTATTACTGAAAATTACTCTTTTCTATTAAAGTACATAAAAAAAATAAAAACAAATTTGTGATTTGTGTGTGTTCTGCCTAAATCATTCGATTTAATAAAACTCTTTTCGTATCATAAATAATACTCTCAGATACTTACCCTTAATGTGTGGGAAACATGTTTTTCAGAAATGTAACTTATGCATTTTTTGTAACAGACTTTCAATTTTATTGAAAAATATTTCATAGTAGTTTTAAAAAAATAAAAAGATATTCGTTTGTTTTCTATATAGGAACAAGAACAAGAAGCCCATATTCTAGCTGAGAGACATCAATTATCTGCTGGAAGAATAATAGATAAGATAACTCAAGTTAACAGAGAAAGATCAGCCTTGGAAGAAGAACTGAAGACTAAGTAAGAAATATATATATATATATATATATATATATATATATATATATATATATAATGCACTATTTTTGAAACATATTTCATTCGTTTTCATATTTACCATAAGAATCGAAAGAGTGAGATTTTCCAATGCATAACATGCTAAATGCTTCAATATTAATAGCTTATACAGGGAAGTTATTTTTTAAGCATTAAAACTGTCTTTGTACAAAACAAATATACGTTTTTATAGGAAATGCTTAATTTATATTTGCGCTTAAGAAGCTTCTTTCTTATTTAAAGCTCATAGGAAATTTAAATAAATATGAAATCTATGTGAAGAAGAGTTTAAAAATTTTAATTTTGTTGATTCACTTTCAGGAAAGAATATATGGATACTGCTCATACAAGTTTGAAATTTACTAAAGACGTAAATGATTTTGTAAGTATAAGGAAATAATATTTTTGAGATAAAATCAAATTTCCAAATAAGGTAAAAAAATGTAAAAAGATAAAATAGCCCCTTTTTTGTAAATGAATCTTTAATACATTTAAACACGAAATAATAAGTCCTTTTTCAAATATCTATCTTCATTTGATCGAAAACTGAATTCTATGTTATGAATCCCGCTAATTTTGATCTTAATCAAGACAGAAGGATAAGAAAGAAAAGATATGTATCCTTGAATTAATTAAAGATTTATAAAGAAAGTTTGTTAGGATATGAAAACTCTACAAATGATGCGAATCAGCTGAAATCTGATCCTGTAGTAATTAAAAGCGATTGTGAATACAGTAGGTTCAAAAACAATTTTTCAAAATAGTTTCATTACGCGAGTTCTTAAAATAAGATTCAGTATACGTTTTAGAACAAACAAAAATTTTGAGCTATCAGATTTTATTATAATAAATCATAAAATATACTTTATTTAGAAAAAAACAATTCATTTACTAGCATCAACATCAATTGCCTATTGAAAAATTTTATCTTCGCGATTGTCTTAATACATTTTGTTCATTGAATATTCAAACTCAGTCAACTTTGTACTTGATTTGCATCAATAAAATTTGTCAAAATGATGCCCTCTAGTATGAAATACAAGTAATTATAAGAACAAATACATATGTCAAAAAGATAAAAATTGTATATCTCCTTTTAAGTATTAATTAATTGCACAAGTTACCGAGCTGAGCGAAAAAAAAATTCCAGATGACTAAGTGAATTATAATATGCAAAGTACAATTATTATTCATCCTCAGTTCATCCGTTAAGACAGCAATTAAGATGAAATACAAATAAGTCATCAAGCAATTGTGTACGATGAACTGTAATTTCAGGAACCAAATTGAGGAGAAAAAAATTACATGTACAGAAAAGAAATATAGAATAGTTATAGCGGTGTAGGGAGAACTACCGTTCTTTTTGAAAAATAATACCATAGAAAGTTTAAATGGGGGATAAATATTCTGGTTCGCGTTAATCTTTGATATATATCTCATGTGATCCTTTCCCAGAGTTCATTACCTATTTATATACAATCAGTACATGAAAAGAAGTGAAATAACATTCTTAAATCAAATGCTCGAATTATTTTTTCTGCTGGTTATTATCTTCTACATGTCAATCATGGTCACTCTTATCTGTTCATATTTATGTAAGAATAGTTTTAAGAAAATATGTGATAGTAAATATATATCAAGAACTTTCAATGCATCAATTTATAAATTCCTAAATGAAATTTAAATATTTAGGCGATGATAGTCCGTGAAATGATTACAGAAATTGAGTTCGGAGAAGTTCCTTCCAACAGTGCTGATGCTCAAAGTCTACTGCAAGCTCATAATGATTTTGAAGTAAATATGCATGTTTTTTATTTCTCTTTTTTCTATAAATACATTTTGAATCGGGGACTTTTATTGTAAGAATACAATAAACGTTTAAACTAAAGGATACGCTTATTTAAATTATTTTACTATAGCACAAATGTTAAAATATATTTCAGATATTTGAAAGAAAAAAAAACTATCGAATTTGAAAAAATTTAAACATTACATAATTAAATTTTTGCATCAAATTCAGTTCAATAGCTTCAATAGCCAACAGCAGGATATTCTAATTTGTTTCTGAATATTTAAATTCAAATTAATCTTTTGAAATCAGAACTAATCCCTTTTTATCAGCAATTAGCAATTAATTTATTAGAAATGAAACCAGAAATTTTCATGAATATATGTAATGTCAAATAAATAAATTTTTGAAAAATTTCATATTAAAAACCTTTATTCAAATTAGATTGAGAATTAATTTTGCAATATAATTTACAATCGAGCAAGATCTATTTACAAACAACATTTTAAAATAATTTACGTGTGCAAGATTTACCAAGAACGATTTCTAAATAATTCCTCAGAACGCCACGAAATATATTTATACCAGGATTTCGTTTCTTAAAACGGTTTATACACAGATATATGAACATAATTTCTTATATTAATAGGATTGTTTTTGTAGTCTGAATAGAAGATGATATGACTTAATAAATGAATGAAGGAAATAAGAGTTGGAATTCGATACTAGATTATTTCGTCAAAATCAGCTGTAGGGGATAACAAGATTTTTTTTACATTAAATCTATCCAGTCTAATATTACCAATAGTCTTACTTTTTCTGGATATTCCCAGTTTTTTACTTCATTTATAATTCTCCCCGGGCATTTATTTTTAAATATCATGCATTTTTCTTAGCAAAAGTATCAACGTTTTTCTTAATTATGGTCTTACCTGCATTGTAAGACAGTAAAATTTTTTTAACTATTTCCATGAAGAAAATGCAATTTGCTCGCAGGTCTGGTTAATCAAATTGGTTCGGTATTATAAAAATATTTGTATCATTTCAACAACACACAATACATAATATATAATGTATATCACTTTAGTAATAATAAGTTATGTATAAAGTATTAGTTTAATAATTTTTCTGCCGATTTTATTAGCAAATTAAAAACTGTGATAACTATGTGACGCCCGCCCGACCCGGGCGTCCTCTTGTGCCATCACTAGATTCAATTATTAAACACTACGACACAAATAATTACAGAATCACCAAAACAATTCTTCAACAATTTATTAGCATATATTTACTATGACAACAAATACCAATGCTCTCCACGGTAAGCTTTCTAATACCTTAGTTCAACCCACCCATAGTAATCTAACAGACTTTTACCACTAATCTTTCCTCGACTGCAACTCAGACTCTGGAGCAACTGTTGAAAACACTAAGAAATATCCTTCCAACAGCAATCTTTCTTCGTCCCTCTATTTCTTCCTTCCTCTTGTCTATCTCTTCAGCTTCACCTCACCTACAGCCTCTCTTTCAGATACTCTTGCTACTTCCAGTCGGAATTTATATATTTCTCGACTCAACCGCTTCACTCCATTCCTAACTGCTTTACATAATAACTTTACGTATCACGTTTCATTTTTGGTTGGGCAAAGGTTGTTTAGCGAAAGCAATCAATCTCAATTAAAAGTCCCCAAGGTTATTTAAGAGAAACCGCGAATAGCCCAATGTCACAACTAAACCACACGAATATTACTGGGATGGCACAACGAATTTCGCAATTATTTTCCTAATAGCAAATTTAAATAATCTGGCTCTTTTCCATTAAAAGTGATGAAATATTTTCGACATTCAAAATTATCAGTTGGTAACTCAACTCTGGTCTTCTTTTACTCATGTCTGCTGATGATGATGAAGACATAAATTTCTTTCTCGTCATCAAATCATTACATGAAATTAAAGTCTGCCGTCAATAATCTTTTGAGAAATTTTACCAAGTCGCTCACGGTAGATAATTAGAAATAAAAATTATTTATATGAAACATCTTAATATATTTGAGACAGAAATGATATAAATAAATATTTCAAAGGGAATTAGTGAGAATGCGTACTTTAAAATTCCTTTTTAAGACTCAAAATTGTGCAACATTGTAAGAATTTAGTTATAATAGATTTTATCCAAAAAAAGATATCTCAAAATAGTAGGATTAGTTTTTTTTATAGTAAGCGTACAGTAAATTAAAGTAAATAATTTTATATTGATCTTAAGCGCTTGAATAAAATATTAATTATATTTAATTCTTAAAATATCATTTAGTACTAAATATATATTACTTATTCCCTGATTATAATTTCTTCATTGACTGATTAGTTCTGAAAAAATAATTTATAAATGTGTACTTTCTAATTTTGATCCAAATCTTTTTAAAATACGTTCCGTAATTTAATTCGACTCAGTTACTATTAGAAGTGTACTACATTAATCTTTGTTTTTTTATTTTAGTTGATGATTAAATTAAATTCAATAATTAATGTAAAGGTACTTTAAAAGACAAAGATAACATTTCACACACA
>BMAW01086683.1:0-58923 GCA_019974015.1 Nephila pilipes
TATACTGCTGTTTGTAGAAAATGCAACACCATGAAAGAATCATCAGAATCAAATGAAATTTAATGCAGAAACGACTTGTACTGATACAAATAAATGATGAAATTTTCAAAACAAAAGAAACAAATTAAGCGTCCGAAATCAGTATTTGGTGCAGCCACCATGCGCTGCAATAAGTGCTGCTATACGACGTGGCATGGAGTCAAACAGATGTTGAATATCTGCTTGAGGAAGAGAATTCCATATCGCTTGTATGCGCAACCAAAGTTCGTCTTTGGAAACTGCAGGACGCGGATCACGAGCGAGACGCCGACCAACCATATCCCACACGTGCTCAATAGGCGACATATCCGGTGAATAAGCAGGCCAAGGAAGAAGTTGCATGCGTTGTGCTGAACAGAAGTCTCGAACAGTCCGCGCAACATGTGGGCGTGCATTATCCTGCTGAAAGATAGCTCCAGGGATGCCTTGAAGGAAAGGAACGACTTCGGGCTGTAGCACTTCACGGACGTACCTGTTGCTATTGAGATTACCCTCAATTCGTATCAAATTGGATCGTCCATGATACGAAATCGCACCCCAGACCATAACTCCGGGTGTTCGACCACTATGTCGTTCAATAATACACTCAGGAAGGCAGCGTTGACCGGCATAACGTCTAACACGAACACGGCCATCATGGGTCCACAAATTGAAGCGTGATTCATCTGAAAAGACAACTTGGTGCCAATCAGCTCGCCTGTCTCTGTGCTCAAGAGCCCACTGCCGACGCAGCCGTCGATGATTCGCCGTGAGGGGAATCCTGTATAAAGGCACCCTTGCACGCAATCCACGGCGCAGCAGACGACGACGAATTGACGAAGCCGACAATTGTACACCTATAGCAGTAGACCAACGTGCTGCCAGCTGCCTGGAGGAAGCTGTGCGATCATTCACCGCCATGCGGAGCAGGTGTCGATCATCGCGCTCTGACGTCACCTTCTGTCGTCCAGTGCCTGTTTTTCGAGTTGTTCGGTGCTCGTCGGTCCACTGCTTCCAAACTCGCATCACTGTGGAACTGTTCCGCTGCATACGAGCTGCTATTGCGCGATAGGAAAATCCTCCTTCTCGAAGGCCGATTATCCTCCCTCGTTCAAACTCCGTAAGTTGCTTGAATTTCTTATTCTTCCGTCGTGGAGGCATACTCAGGTCTCACTAAACGTTTGCCACTAACAAATAATCATAGACTTTTTTCAACGTCCCGCTACAGCACTTTATTTATACGCTTTCAGCATCAATTCAGAGGGCGCTGCGCGCGCCGCGCACGCGCGATGGCTCTGAACCAGAAGGACCAGAGATATCACAGCGAAATTTATTTGGCAGATAACATGTTGTACAAATATGAAACGATTAAAATTACAACCTCTTGTGAAGTGAGGATGATGACAAAATCAGTAGTTAGTGTAGCCGCCCTTGTTGACTATAACCGCTGCCACACGCCTCGGCATAGAGTCAAAGAGGCTTTGGATGTATCCTTGAGCTACAGCGGTCCATGCGGCTTCCATATTTTGCCAAAGTTGATCTGGTATAGCAGCGGGTGATGTATTCCGGGTCAGTCGTTGTGCAAGCATGGACCACACATTTTCGATTAGTGTTAAATCGGGAGAACAAGCAGGCCAAGGAAGCAATTCAATCTGATGGGTAAAGAAGAACTCTTGAACATTGCGTGCCACGTGTGGTCACGCATTATCCTGTTGGAATATGGCTGATGGCAAGCGCTGAAGGTATGGAAGGACCACGGGTTCCAACACCTCAGAGATGTAGCGCTGACTGTTCAGTGTACCTGTATTGCGTACTAGAGGGGTGCGGGAATGAAATCCAATACCACCCAAAACCATGATACCGGGTGCAGGACCAGTGTGGTGATGCATAACGCAACATTTCAGCAGCCTCTCACCACGGTGTCTCCAAACTCGAATCCGACCATCGTGATGTTGCAGGCAGAAGCGGTATTCGTCAGTAAACACAATGTCGTTCCATTCCATTGTCCATGTCCACCGTTCATCACCCCATTTGCGGCGCAAACGCCTGTGGTTTCGAGTCAAGGGTAAACGAAGCAATGGATGCCTTGAGGACATTCCACTCTGCTACAAACGGCGTCGAATGGTTCGAGCGGACACCGAATGATGCACAGCAGACTGAATCTGTTGTGCTATGGTTCGTGATGTGGCTGGGTGATCCATCACTGCTATGCGCACAATCTGTCTGTTATCACGGGCAGTGATGCAACGAGGTGGGTGCAATCGGCCCCGTCGGTCCCTCCTGCATCCAGCGATCACAGATCTGCAACACAGCTGCTTGGTTTCGTCCAACACGTTGACCGATTTCTCTAAAGGATAATCCGCAATCCCTATAGGCTACTATTCTTCCTCTGTCAAATTCAGAAACTTTGTCAAAAAGACGCTCGATGTCTTACACTAGGCATAGGTAAACAGCTTACGCAAAAAAACGCACGAAAAAACAATTTCCGTACTTCAAAACTCCAATCTGTTCTCCTCTTATATAGCGCTTGCGAGTGGCGCTACCGTCGCCCGTGATGTGTGTCTGCGCTGCAATGCTAATGATTTGCATACCTCATCGTCGCAAACGCATGATATAAATTTCACATGGTTTCCATGTTTCCTTCAGGGTGTTGCATTTTGTGTGGCCAGTAGTGTATATATTTAAATATTCCCATACATATATATAGGGAATGAAGAAAGTAGATGTTTCAAAATGTGAAACTTGAGTTTTATAGCTGTGATTTGATTTCTTACGAAGAAATCCAATTATTTTGTAAAATGTTTATTCTTTATTTTTGTAAAAGTTTTTATTATATACAAATACATAGACGGAATCAAGGAAGACACGAAGGCGCTACATGCATAATAAGAAGCAATGGCGAAGCACCATCAACTTGCGATGAAAATAGAATCGAATCCATCTCTGCTTTATTTAGGGGAAACCCTGCATTATCATATAAAATCTAAGACTTCCAAGTATATTGATTGATTAATCCAATCTCCTCGTCATATCGTAAGATATTAAGTCATTAAAGTGTTACCATTATGAGACTGATACTTTCTCTATACATGGGTACTAAATATTATTAATTACTCACTAGTGCAATCATATGGTTTAAGAATATAATGTTTATAGTTCTCGTCGGTTAATTGCAAAAGGAAATCATTATTTATACATTACATATTTAATTAAAAACTTATTAATTTCATTTAAAGGATATCCAAATAAAGTTTTCATCGGTTTGAGACAAGCGAATTACATTTTCATGAACAATCAAGTGCTACGGAAAAAAAGTTATGAGAAAATAGATTTAATAATAAAGAAGTCATTCGTTTTGATCACATACCAAAAATTATTTTACTATCATTTGCTATTTCTAAAACTTTCATTCTAATATAGTTATAATTGTTTATAATTATTTTTCTGTGTATATTTTATTGAACTATATATTTAAATATGCATCTTTATTGAATCTTTTACACTGGGCATAATTGATTTCGGACGAGAAATCGGGTTTATCTAATGTGACTAAAAATAAACTGGTAATACAAACTAATATAAGATAAACAGCCAAAGGCTTTCAAAAGATTCTAAATCTTGCTTTTAGACGGATAAATATAATGAGAAATTTATTGTTTTAACAATCATTATTATTTTTTGTATGGTGCATTGGATATTTGAGCCTTAATTTGTGTAAAAAATGCGAAAGTTCTTATTAAAATTTTACTTCTTTATCAAGAATTCAGATCACTATATATATTTACTATTTCTATATTTTGTGTGTGTGTGTGTGTGTGTGTGTATTACGCAAATTTATATATTTTCTAACATTAATCATATTATAATACGATATTTTTGTTATTTTCAGTTACTGCATAAAAAAAATCTTTTATCCATTAAAATCCTAATTTAACTTATTTCTTCTGCATTCAATAAATGTTTTCAAGAAATCATTTTTTTCTAAAAACACTACTAAAATTAAGAAAATAACGCGAGTGCATTTTCAAGATAATATCTATTTTGGCAACTTTATTTTTATACGATCTTCGCTTTGTAACATTTTTTGTACCATGGCAATTTGGATGTTTATTTACTGAAACTTTAGAAGAGAGTAAATTCATATTTTAATTTAACAAATTTTCGAATGATACATATTGAACTATATAACATGTAAGTATTGTGTGCTTAAATTATTTAAATGCGTTACTCTGTTCTTTCTTAAATACTGTAGCCTTTACAGGACTAAAACTGAGTATCCAGATAAATATATATATTCCCAAAAGGTTTGCCAAGGACTTTCAAACATGACGTTAGGGAAAGTGATTTCGAAGTGTAATTTAATTTCCCGTTTCGTCGTAGGGGAATTCATTAAACAGGATAAACCGAGCACCGGATGATTTAAATATAAGCCTCTCAGTAAAATTGGATATAGTTTGTTTGTATACAGCTATCTTCTCCACAGTATAACATTTTAAATATTTGAAACTTTTCTCAATTGAATATGTAATAAAATTTATAGTAGACTAATTATGTGGGCAATTAATGTTTAAATATGTATGATGACGATGTCTGGAAACATTTGTACATTATTACTAATCCATAATATTACTAAGAATGTATGATTTCTTAAAACCTTTTTTTTTTAATTTGTGAGACTTACCGTCTTTTTAAGCTGTTAATGTAATGTTAATTATTTAATACAATTTTAAAATTATTTGCTATGTTTGTAAAATATTTAATGCTGTTCTGTTGATTATATTATCCATAAGGAGTTTACATTCATTACCCAGCATTCAATATTTGCAAATACTAGGGAGTTGAAGTGAAATGCATTTTCTAATTTAGTTCATAACATCAATTTCGACTGCATTCAAGAAGCTTTCATATTGATGTTCCGAATTACTCAACTTCCTTAAGAGATAAGTCCCCAAATAAGTAATGTAAATGTTCTTGAATTCAATTTTGAGTACGAAAACTTTAAACTTAAGGTAATAACTAGATTCACGTGAATTGTTTGCTTTGAATTTACAAACCGAATCTTTCTCTGCTTTGCTGTTACGTTTTTCTGAATCTCAGGTTTACTTTTGTGTCACTTATCAAACAGAGTCTCGAATGATTTCGTTAAATGAAAATAATTGCTTCAGTTTTCGATTCATTTTATTTGTAATTCATAAATTAAATTCATACCTTATAAATTCATTATGGATGAAAACAAATATAATGGATCATTATGCAACTAACAATAAATCTTTAACTCGCGGTATCGATTTTAATTTAACATTTGTTTATATTTCACCCCCTTTTATTATAACTTTTATTCTTGCTGCAATATTTTATTTAATATTTTTCTTCTTTGTGATAAATATTTCACCTTCAATTTGGTTCAAGTGTTTTGAAAAACTAAATTTCCTTCAGAAATAAAGGTTTTTCTTAAAACATTTTTTATATTTTGAACAGAGCTTTTGTTTTATTAAAATACTAATTCTAAAAATTTCCATTTAAATACAGTAAAATTAACGATTATAAAAAGAATAAAATTGTAAATAAATATTGTAAAAAACAAAAATTGTGTCTTAAGATTTATGCTCACTTCTGCCAGCATGAACCGGCTGCTGAGAAGAAGCATCTAAGTGAATAAAAGTGAAGTAAAATCCATCTGAAGTGAATTTAAATTTTCCTTCAACAACTGTCTAAGAAAAAACGACGAGGAAAATTCGCTATCAATCTCACTTTTTTCTTTTAGTTGATCCTTAGCTAATATTATTTGATCCATGTTCAAAGTTTCAAAATTAATCACCGGAAAAGTTAAAGCGACGTTGATTTCAACCAACCAATTAAATTACTTCGCTATTGATGGTATATTTCTACGCCAAACTTATGGCTAGGATGTGAAGAATGGGTACCCCTTTAAGTGTCGACATCGTCATCTCTGACCGTGGTTCAAAACTACTAGGCGTACTGTCTACAAAGCTAGAAATAGATTCATGAGGAAATGAAAACGCACGAAAAAGTATCGTAAAGTTTTGATTATTGCTAAGAGATAACCAAAATAGTTGGATGACATGTATTTGGCATAACAATTGATTGATCCTTACGTATATAAGGCTGTAAATTACAACTAGTCGTGTTGATTTATTTGATTTCAGGAAGACGTAGGTTGAAAATAACCCACAGTATGGAGGATGTATAGTTCAAAATACCGAGTTCTACAATTATGGCCTTCAGAAGGTGAAGAAAGTGTGAGAGAAATGTATAACTGTGGATGGTCACTATGCAGGGAAGTCTTAAGAATAATATAAAAAATATATCTGTTAACTGTGGTAGTAATTAAAACATTACGATACCCCCTGTAATAATAAAAAAATTCACGATAATACGTATATTGCTTTAAACTACGGCTAGCTGAACCTAATCAAATCAACAGAAATACATTTAATTTACAACTTGGTTATCTCATAGTGACAATTAGTTCATGGTTATCTCTTAGTAACAATTAAAATTTTACTATGCTCTCTCGTAAATTCGGCTATGATGTTAAGTCCTTCATAAGAAAACGTTAATTATTTCATTCAGAAAAAAGTATTCAACATTAATTAAACACACATGACGAAATAATGGATGATTTTGACTTGGTTATAATATACCTCATAAGCTAACAAAATTCAAAATCTGTAACTTCTGGATAAGTTTAAAATGTTGTAACATCCGATTACCTCGGATGTTATCTTGTGCCATCACTAATATCAAATATTAAACAATATGACACCAATAATTACAGAATCACCAAAACCACTTTCAACATTTATTAATATATAACCACTAAGACAATAATAATATAGCTCTCCAGGTCAAGTTCATTAACACTTTAATTCAACCCACCAATAATAATCTAACAGCTTCTTACCAACTGCAAGACTGAATCTGGAACAACTGTTGAAAACACTAGAACAATTCTCAATCCGAGTGTTTTACACTCGGACCTCAACTCTAATCCTTAAGTCAGCTTTCCAATACTATAGCATTTAGATTCCACCTCCTCTCGTTACAATGCCTCTCAGATCCTCCTTCTCCTCTCTTCTTCTCTACTCCTTCAGATTGAGTTTATATACTCCTTAATTTAACCGCTTCACTTCATTCCTAACTGCTTTGCATATTACATTCTTCATCACGTTTCATTTTTGGTTGGGCAAAGGTTGTTTAGCGAAAGCAATCAATCTCAATTGAAAAGTCCCCAAGGTTAGTGAAGAGAAACCGCGAATAGCCTATTGTCACAATGTTAGTTGAAAAGTATTATTAATTTTTAGTAATTGTATGATAAAGGTCGTTTGTAGAAAAGTTGTAATAATTTCGAAACGTCTCATTTTATTGAGATGCAATTTCATTAGAGAAGAAATTTATTTTGCTTCAATAATTGGTCGTCAAAAATGAAGAAGAAATTAAACCTTTTTTTTTTAAATAATAGTTTGGTTAAATATGGACATTTTTTCGTCAAATATGTGAAAGAATCTAAATATTTATTAAATGGACTATTATTTTACTCATTGTATTCAGAAATAAATTTCATTGATTTCAAAAACATTTTTTCAATATATTTTTTATCCAAATTTATTCACATTATAGTCATAAAATACATTTAAATTAACTAATAAAAAATATGTAACTGAAGATATAGAACTAAATTTATCTCACAAATATTTTAAATTCTCGCTTTAAACTTTTCACTTAAAATATGCACATCATTTTAGTAAATTTATTATCTATAACTAAGTTTATCTATAAAGTTAATCATTCAATGAAAATGTCTTTGAAATGATTCCGTTGATAATTATACTTTCGAAACCTAATCTAAACAGCTGCGATACTATCACAATGAATAACTTAATGAGCTGGCAATTTATAAGAACTCAATTTTATTTTTATGATTCTCTTTTTATATGTTATGGTTAAGTAATCCCTCATTCAAAGTTTTCTGTTATAAATGATAAATAAGTTTGATTTTAGAAAATATTCCATTCATTCCCCAGATTTCCACGTTTTTATATATCGCAAAATAATTAGTTACATCATAAAATTTACTATTTTAGTATGAATAAAGTATAACTCTAACATGCCATATACGTTATAAAAGTCCCTGGAAATCTATTATATATACTGATTCATTACATCTATAATCTAATGTTTGCAATTTATGATTATTTTCAGTACTGAATTAGTTTATTATTGCATTTATACTACATATTTTACATGTTTATTGTATTATTTTTAAAATTCAGCTTTGATACTTCATTTATCTTTGACAAATATTGAACTTTCCCTTAATTTTTTCTTAATGGTTAAAAAATATATTGAAAGTTGAATTATTTTTTCAAAAAACTTTACATGTTTAGTGTAGTTTCAGAATGTTCTTGATTCAAACTGATTTTTTGAAATGTATATTCATGGTATTCTATTGATCAAAGTGCAAAATAATGCCTTTTATGTAATATATATCAGGCAAAAACTGATGAGTGAGCAATTTTTTGATAAATGCTCCACTTCCATCGGGTATGAACATCTAGAATGAGAATAAGATGCATTATGTTAACTTACCAATGGAAAAGTATTTATTGGGTATTATTTTCTGTTTTTAAAATAATTTTCTTATACCGTACATGACTGAAGTGAAAATTTTACCTGATATTATCTATATAAAAGTCAATACTTTCCATTTTGATTGCGTACAACTTCTAAAGAAAAAGTATATTAAATTTATAAAAATATTTTATTGAAGCATATTCTTAAAAAACATAGAAAAAAAATATCCATGCTCTTAAAGTAAGTGTAGCAAAGAATAATCCAAGCATAAATTATTATACACAAAAATACTTTTTACATTCTTTTAAAAATTCTATAATCATTACATCTTTTTCAGTAACTTATAAAAAATGATTTGTTTTTAGCATTGAATGGTGTTATCCAGTAAATTTGTACTTTTAAAATGTGTATATTTAGTCCATTAAAGACAAATAAAATTAAATATTTCTTTACGACAAAGATGATTGAAGGGAAAAAAATCGCTTAAGTCATATAAGCAAACTTTAACAAGTTCATACAAGCTCATACACATGTATACACTACTGTTTTGAAATAATTTTCCAACATTTTAAGGGAAAAGTACAGAGCCCAAAAATTGAGAAGCATTTGGGAGTATCCGCCCTTTATAAAATAAAATTATATTTATTATCTAGTTTTGCAATATAAATATACAGTAATCTCTCGAAAATCCGGTAGATATTGTTACAAATATGAATTGTTGCTTCCCAGCAATACTGATCGTATGGTTGCTAAGAGACATTCACAGGCTATCTGGACGCCAAGGGGGAAAGCAGGAATTCGACATCTGGCCTTGGTGACAAATTTGGATACAAAAATTGGCATCACGAATCTTCAAAATCTAGTTTCGTCGAGAAGTTTCCAGAATAGGACCGAAACATTGGAGAATTTTCTATGTGACCGGTCTTCAAGGTGTAAATAGACAGAGCCGTTGATCGTGAGTGAGTTAGTCTTAAGGAGTGAAAGCGATTATCTTGCTTGCTTTGCAAACTGCGTGATTTTGTTTAAACTGTGGATTGCTGTTTATTTAGTGCTGCAAATTTGTGCAAGTACGATCTTGTTGTCGTCTGTGCTTCCTATTTTATTATTATTTAAAGAATAAAATACTATTTTTCTAGTATTCTGCTTGTCGGACTGTTCACCTACACACACCGGACAATTTTTTTAACAATATCGAACCACAACACATCTTGCTTACTGAAAACGCCAGATTATTGAAAAAGTGCTAAATAAAAGACATTTAACTTGCTAAAGATATACAATATAGTATAAAATTTAATACAACAAATCCAAAGTGTTAAACACAAGGAAATGAAAACCATAAATTAATGTATTGACAGTCTATATTATTCCATTGTAATAAAATCAAAAAATTATTGTCCGTCAGTGTGATACTGCCAGATTTCCGGAAAAGGCGTAAAACTGAAGCGTCGGATTATAGAGGGTGTACAGTATCCTTTATATTTATTGCGATACTCTAAACTCATAAATTTTAACAAAACTTTAATTTAATTATTTAATTAATTTATAATTTAACAATATTTTAATACAATTTAAATTTCTGTAATCCCTCCATTTACACAACAAGTATTTCTTTACATATTTCATTATTTATTTGTTATTTATAATCTTAAATAAGCAGGTGCAAAAGTAATAACAGAGACACACGGAAATAAAACTTTCATTTTTATTAATGTATTGTTGATCCATCATGAACGTTATGAAAAGATTCAATTCGGGAAGGGGCGATTTGATTACTATAGTCCGTTCACAGAAGACAGTAGTATTTTATATCATCAGTCATGTAAAATATCTCTTCATTTTACTAGTAGTGATGAAGATGGAGTAACTTGTAAGTAAAATGATGGAGTAAAATTAATTAATATAAATATAATATTAAGATAAAATAATTAATTATATAAAGATTAATATAATAGCAACGATTCCCCTTTATTCTTGCATTCATTTGACATTTTTGCGACGACGTGTACCACAGATGGTACATGACGAACATTATTTGTAGCCATCAGACTCCATCTTTGGTACACCGTTGTATGTTGATTTCATGTCCTATGAAATAAATCAAGCATAAGTAAGTTTTTAGTTAAGTAAATAAGTTTCAGTAAGTATGTTCTTTTCAACGTGTTGGGCCTTACCTATTACGTGTCTCGTTTGTCATTTTAAATGCTACTCTAATCACAAAATCTCATTTCTATCACAGACAAAGAAATTAAAATAGTCAATTAATATTGAATTGATTAATAATCAGATTCAAAGGATGCTCTCCACCGGTATCAACTCTTTATCCGAGGGTACAAACCACTTCCATAATATATTGAGGAATACACTTACCGGAATATGATGCAAGTATATTCTTCAAATATTCAATCAATCACACAGTATTGGGTTCTAATATTAATAAATGGACACGCGTGAGGAAACTTCCAAACTACTAAATTTGCATCATCACGTTTCCTTTTATTGGAAAAATGTTGCAAGCTTCAGAAAGAAACCGCAAATGTATCGCTAATAGTCCATATTATAGTGTTTACCAACATATGGTGCCTGGACAGACGAGATCATTATTTGAGTGAAACAAATAGTGCACGCAAGGGAAATTGTCGTTACCACTTGATGAATATGATCCTTGGTTACATTCATATAGATTTCGGCTGCTACTCACTCCTTCATTATGCTTATCGTCTTACAGAATTCCAAGAAATAACTCTCTCCGCAGTCAAATGTCTGTCTCTATGCTTTATAATGGAGCCAAACAATCAAGATGGAATGCTTCAGCAGGACATCTCCAAATAAAATTCCTGTGTTGGGATACAAAGTGAAAGACGAATGATCTGATCAAATTACAAATTTCCTCTAGTCATTGGTTGCAATTTTGATTATCTTTGTTCTACTGTATGTGTTTATTGGCACTGATAAGAGGTTTGCTCTTTGCAACAGGGTCATAAAGCCTTAATTCTGAAACTATTAGCTCAACGGTTGAGTAAAGTTTTTATCCACTAATTATTATCTTTTCACTATGATATCTGCCAGGCAACTTCTATTTTCAACCACAGTATCAACATATCCATAAATGAAAAAGGCGCATTGTTATTTTTATATCTGATCATAATTTTATAGACATCCTCTCTTATAACAACCACAATTTTGGGCTGTTGTAGACTTCGAAATTCCTCTAAGCGACATCAATAATCATTCTTGTAGCAAATCATCGTTGAGATGTGACTTGTTTAAATAACATACAACTCAATAACTAACGTCTCGTCTGTAATTACGTCACTTATGGTAGGTAGTTAATTTCGTACTATTCTACACTAAATTTATACGTAATTTTTTTGCATTCCTTTGCAAGAAAATATTATATATATATATGTTTTATTGATATATTCGACAAACTTTACAGGAGACTTAAAAAAATGTAATAAATGTTATATTTATGAGATTTTGTCTCGCTTTCTAAATACGTTTGAATACGAACTGGTCATGACTGGTCATTTAATGGAATTATATAAATCGAAATGTTCGATCATACAAGAATGTAGCAACCATTTCTTATATAACATTTCTACTATATAAAAGCAATGTAAGTATAATGTGTATTTGAAAACATACACTCTATAACAAAAAGAAAATGACGCACCAAGAAGGAGTTGCCCGATAGGGACAAAAATTGGGTGAAAAGGAAAAATCTGTACAGAATAGATCAGTACAGAAAAAGGTAAGAATTAAAAAAAATAATAATAATAACTTATTTCATAGTTCATAGTTACAAAGTAACAAGTTCAATAATGTGTTGACCCGCCTCTAGCTTGGATGTAAACTATCACACGTCGTGGCATAGAATCATAAAGATCCGTGATAAAGCTCCTGCGGTATTTCTTAACAAATGTGATCGAATTGTCGGGCTAGGACCCTAGTAGATGCAGTCGCCTTTCCATCATATCCCAGATATGCTCGAATGGAGAGAGATCTGGCTGGCTAAGAAAGTGTTTGAAAAGCTGTAAGATAGTTCATAGCAACACATGCCGTATGTTTCCTGGTATTATCTTGCTGAAAAATAAGTACAGGAAACAAAAGCAACGGTAGCAAAACAGGTCTCAGAATGTCGTCGAAGTACAGCTGTGCTGTAAGTGTACCTCTAATGACGACCAAAGGAGTCCAGCTATTAAAGGAAATAGCACCTCAGACCATAACTCCTGGTTAAGGGCCTGTGTGACGTACAAAAGAGAAACCAGGATCGGTACCCTGCTCTGGACGTCTCCAGACACGTCTTCGATGATCGTCAGAAAGCAGTTGGAAGCAGGATTCTTCGCTAAACTCTATATGTTCCCAGTCAGCATCATTCCAAGCTGATAGAGCCAAGCACCACTGTTATCTGTTTCGACAGTGTGCAGGCATGAGAGGCGGGTGGCATAGCGGTCGGTACGAGTGCAGATTTCGCTCTATCAGCCATCTGTGAATGGTCATGGGGGACACTCGTGTGCGGTGCGCACGTCTGATGTTTGATAACGATAAATCAAGCGCTGTGGCAGCTGAGCTGATAATAACTCTGGCTGTCCGATCCTCTGTGGCCCTATAATGACTTTGAATCTTTGAATGAATTTGACTATAATGACTTTGAAATCTGCCATTGACCACCCATTCTTGTCAGCATCTTCTTATCGCCGCATAGCTTCGACCCATATGACGAGCGATTCTCAAATTTGTAGAACCTGCCACTTTCAATCTAATGATGCGACCAGTTTGAAACTCTGACAGTTACTCGTAATGAGCTTGAATCCTGCGGCGAGGCATTTCTTCAGTCATTGATAGGTATCCAAAATTGCAATGAAACAGAAAATTTGACCATCAGATTGATAATTGCTTCTTATATACACCTGCTGAGTGCGCAGTTCTGCTGCGCTGTAGTTCCCGCTATTCATTCATTAGACACTAAAATTTAATCTTTTTATTGTTCCGAAGAAATGTCTTTGCTTTCGAAATTTTATTGCAATTGGGCAACTTCTTCTTGGAGCGTCGTTTTTTTTTTTTTTTTATTTTTATTTTTATTTTTTTATTGTAGAATGTATATTTGATTTCAAAGCAATATCTTTCTTTAAACTGAATAAAAAAATTTGAAGGAAAGATTGAGTTGCAATAACTAAATATTCATTCGTTACTTTGATATAATATAAATAGTTCAATTTAATTAATGTAGATGAAGATTTAGGCATCCCTATATACCACAAAATAATAATTTTATTAATTCATAATGATAGTTTTCAATAAATTACCTTATTTATGAACTAAAATCATTAAAAAAAAAACTAAATTAATGCTCATATCAAACAATAACATGAATTTCACCATTCAAAGTATTTCATTGATTTAGGTACACAGAAGTACTTTTTTATATCTTTGAGGATCTCACTGCATAACTTCCCTCTCCCCAAAACTTAAATTCATATATTAATTATATTAATTTGAAATTCCGTGCACATGTTCAAAATAAGTATCTTTCTAACTTAGAAATCAATTTTTAGTAAAGCATTAAGAGAATTTTTTTTTATATAAATTTTATTTCGTTTTTTTTTCCAAAAATTTTATAATTTTCTTAATAAATGTTAAAAATATCTTTCCTTTCCTCTAATCTGTTACAAATTACGTATAACGTCAAAACTGGATATCGTTCTTGTAGATAAATTTATTTTCATAAATTTTGATCCATATTGTGCTTCGGAAATTTGCGTGTGGAAAAATATTTATTTTTATAATTTTAAAGGGGAGTGTCCAATTCAGAATTCATTATGACGTCTTAACAATTATTTTAAAATTACATGTAATAAATGAGAATTAATGTAATTATGTATTATACAGTAAAAAAATCACGATTTTGCTTTGCTTCATTGGTAAGTTATATTGGTTTGAAATATGGCGTTTTTTCACATTTACATACAAGTTCCAAGACATTTTGAAAAATAAAAGGTTCTTCTTTTGATTACGTAAATGTATTATTTATTACCATTCAACAATAGGATGTTTGAAAAATCAGTTTTAAAATTTCAGTAACACGTGTCGCAACATCATAGAGAAAAATATCTGCATTAGTGTGTTTCGCAAAATAAATTTTTTTTTCTTTCAGAATTCTGGAAATTTCACTATACACAAACCCTACTTATCCATAGTGCTGAAATTTTGTACATGAAAAATGAGGATATTTCCTATACATTGTTGATAATTTTTTTTAAATAAACACTCGAAGATTTTAAATGTTACAGAATATTTGTATAAAATTATGGAGAGTTTGAATAATAAAAAAGTTTTGAAAATTAATTCAATGAATTAAATTTTTGAAATTAAAATTATATTCACTGTATAAAATGTTATATGTATATAAATATTCTGCAAATCTGGATATGTAAATAAATATTCTGCAAATCTATCTATCTATCAACATATTTATATATCTATATCTATCTATATATATGTATATATATATATTTATTTATTTATATATATATATATATATTTATATATATACATACTCATATATATATATATATATATACATACATACATATATATATATATATATATATATATATATATATCTATATATATTTATATATATATTTATAATTATATTTATATATATATATTAAGATTTTAATTCCTTTTAACTTTAAAGAGAATGAGCATCACATATGTAAACGTAAAATAAACCTCATTTTTTTTGTCGAAGGTGTCTCAGTTACCTTCAACAGTTTTGAAAATACAACAAAATATATTTTTCTGAGAAAAATATCTTAAAAATTTACTTGCTGTGAATCAATGAGAGGCAATTTTTACCGCTATAAGAAAAACACCTCATTTTCAAAATCTTGAAAAAAAAAAGTATTTTGCATCAGGAGTTACCCAGAGTATAAACACAGTCTACGAGTATAAAGCAGTGTTAATTATACTAAGCCTTTCATATGGAAATTCAATTTCAAAGTAAAATATTTAAAGGATGTCAAAAGATTTGCTTTAAGTTCTCCATCTAAAGACATATTTCATGAATACAAAATGAAGTTGTGAGTTGGGAAGATGTGAGTTATTTTTAGATTCTCATTCAAATTCATATAAAAGTTTTTAGTATTATGGCGCCTAATTGATGGATTGGTATTAGATAGTTTTAAGAACTATGCAAATGTCGAAAGTAAAGCAAAAAATAGTGAATTAAACTATTATTTTAACACTTTAAGCAAAATTCTAAATTTTTAAACACTTTTAGATTATTTTGAGATTTTCAGAAATCTCCTGTTGGTAACTAATTATGAGGATAAAAGTAATAAAAAATAGATTGAGAGATTTATTTTCAATTTCACAATGCGATCGGATTGAATGTTGCGTGGGATTTTTAAAATAAAGTCCATAGGTTTACTTCAAGTCCTTTATATAAAACAATTTTTTTCTAAACGTGAAATAAAACTTTGAGTTAAAAATATAGTTCTATAGGAGTTCCCTATGGACTTTGGATCGTATTTGAAATTTTTTCTCAACTCTCCCCCGAGTCCTAAAAGAAATAAGCCCTCTTTTATCTTATTTTTCTTCTGCTATCTTTTTCTCGGTATTTTATTTGAAGGGGAGAAAACTTTGTCAATAAAAAACTTTTACTTTAAGATAAAATTTAGTGAGAAATTTGCTATTTGGGTAATATGTTTCGAAAAGAATACCTTTTTAAAATGTGTTGATGTTTATTTGGCTTAATGTAAACTAATTACGAAGAAAAAAAAGCGTTTATCTTATGTTAGAGTAGTATAAATTACTTTATTAGTACTCTGTTGTGCTCCTTATTTTAGTGGTATTTTGTTTGTATTTGGAATAATCTACGCTAGGAAAAGTTTTCCTGTCCTTTGAAATTGTAAATAAATATCAAAGTTAAACAATATGTTTTCGTTTCAATTACTATTTATTTAAATGTAGTATTGAGAATCCTAAAGAGATAAGGTTAGTACAATTTCAAATGATTCATCATTAATATGTAGAATAAATTCAGTCGGGTTATTTAATTTAAATTAATGGAAGTATGCAATTAAAATAAACAGTTAACTCATCTAAGTATAATTTTTGTGAAGATATTTGTGTCTGGATTTTTGAGTGACTGAAACAATTATATTTGTATCGAAAACTTATCTTTATTAGTTTATTTTTATTATGTATATTTTTGTCCAATTCTAAAATTTCTACATATGTCTCTTGAAAAAAAATATTTTTAGATAATTAAATGCTGTGTGTATTCACTTAAGCATATGCTTTAAGTAAAATTATTTTGAAACCTTTTATATGAGAGACTGGATTAAAATTAGCATTTTTATTTCTGAAATTATCCATTTAAGAAGAAACACAGTGCGTATCAATAATACAATCAATGCAATGTAATCTTTAAGCAAATATTTTAAATAAAATGTCGAAATCCTTGAAAAATAAAAAAAGTATACGTAAAATATCGAAAATTATTTGATTTTTTAGACTGCGCATGCATACATTAAATGCTAAATAAATACAAGAAGGAATCATTCTTAGGAAAGAACAATAAGAAGAGACATTTTTAATTATATATATGGGGAGATATACTTATATATAGGGGGGATATACTTAATTATATGGAGGGATATACATTCACTCACACATACACATATTTATATATTGTATAAAACTGTTATGTTATTATTAAAATACATAATGAATAAGAGAGCAAATAAAATCTAATAATAAATCAGAGGAAACATTCATAGAAATAAAAATAATTTGAATACCCAACAAAACAAAACAGACATATTCAGACTTGGGACTTAATTGTAGGATTAAACATGTTCTCTCTTACTAACCATCCCCCAGTGCATCTTGTTGGGCAAAAATTGGATCACTTAAAAATGTTTTGTAATAATTAAAGCAAAAGAAAAGTCAAGATACCCCAATTACAAAATTTTATAACCAAAAGTTTTCAACTAAAAATTTTTAGGTAAAAATTATATATAAAAATTTAAAACAAAAGGAACATTTAAATACAAATTTGTAAAAATTATTAGTCCATTCAAAACAAATGCAAATGCCAAATCATAAATTCCTGTGATATATGTAAATGATTAAGATTTACATTGCTAAACGCTTAAGGAAAATTTTAATATAAGATATGTAATATTTTGCCCTGTTGTAAGATATGATATGAATATCAATAATAATTAATTACGATGAGTAAGGAAAAATTTCAAAAATGCAAATATTTTATAAACAACTCAAAAGCAATACAATCAAATGAAATTAAATACAAAAGAACACAAAAATGGATTTTAGTTGTTAAAGATATTTTGAATACTGTGAATAAAATATGTGTCTGTAAATTTAAACTTTGTAAGAATTCAAGGGATATTCACAGCTGGATCAATAACTACCTATTTTTATAATCTAAATGCTGTGTTTTGGATTCGGTTTTCCATTAAAATATATTAAAAATTCCATGAAAGTCCTGAAAGTTTAGAGCCCTTTGTTTAACACAACAATTTCAAAAACGTCAGTTTAATTTTCTCAGTTTTCGAACGAGTATATATGTGAAAAACTTAATAAATTATTTTAAATTAGATATTATTATCTTAAGTTATATATATTTTTAGCTAGATATTTTTCTGATTTCTTTTGGTTAATGTTTTTCTATTGACTTTTATTAATTCTATCTTTGGAAGTTTTCTCTATGATTTTTAAATTTTATGATTTGTTCCCAATTCGATATTAAAATAATTTGCTATGCGGGAAGGTTTTGAATTCTTAAGACTAGTTTAACTAAAAGTTTTTCTGCTTAAGTTAGAAAAAAAATTAAATTACTTATCCTTTTTTCTGATTTCTTACCCATTTTTCAACATTTTAACTTTTTAAATTGTTTTTAGTAAATATATAATAATTTATTTTTATTAAAATGATAATTATTATTTTCGAATATTTTTATTAATTGCTGATTTTAGTAATAATATTAACTACAATTAGGTTATTTATTATTTGTTTACATATATGTTTCTTATGCACTTTTTACTGCATAAATATTTCAATTTTGTTACAAAAATGAGATGGCGCCTCTCTTCAGTGGCTATCTTCAGAAAGAAAAAAAAACATTTCAGGATATGTCATCAGTCACGAAAGGAAGTTTAAGTAATTACTTCTAGCCTTGGGACGAGTTTAGCGACAATTTTGACGACTTGGTGAAAAACATGGTGACTTTGGTGACAAACGAAAAATCCTGAAAGTGCTGGAACCTAAACAAAATATTGATCAGAAAGAAATTATAGATTTTTCGAATATTTTCGGTGTGATATCATGGCCGGCCGGAAGTAGAATAAATACACTGAGAGTCACAGTCTAAAAATCGAATCCGTCTGTGGAATCAGTCAATCTACAAGAGTAAACCTGTCTTTGGAGTTTGTGTTGCAGAGATCGATCAGGAAATTGACTGGAAGCTGCCGGCAGTTCCAATGAAGCATGCGAGGGGAATTTGTTTGATATTCCACTGGCACAGGAATATCAGAAAATAGCATAAGTAATTTGAAATGCTTTTTTTTCCTAGCTCAGGCAGAAAAATTCTTGGTGAAATTATTTTTAAGAATTCAAAACCTTCCAACATACCAAATTAATTTAATACCGAATTGAGAGCAAATCATAAAATTTAACAATTATAGTATTGTTTGTGGAAGAAATCTTAATTATTGCAGAGGTAATCTTAACTAGTAAGTTGAAAGTTACTATTATAGTTGTGCCTGTTCTTAAAAGAGTGTTTTGCTCCTTTATCTGTGTTACTTAGTTGTGCAAGTGCTCCGTATCTGCTTCTAGTGTTATTGTTCAAATTGTCCCCCCCCCTATATTTTGTCCTGAAGATTTACAATTAAAGTATAATTTGTAGTTATCCATCGAATTGGACATGATTTCACTCCCACACACTCAGGCGAAATTTTTTCGTAACAATACATGCATACACACTCTCTCTCTCTCTCTCTCTCTCACACACACACACACACACACACACACACACATATATATATATATATATACATACATATATTGACCTACATACATATACTACATACTATACATACATATATATATATACATATATTGACATTGTTTTTTTTTTACGTTAAATCTGTAGGGGCTCAAAGTCCTCCAGTAGGCGTGAAGTGAAAATTTGGAGGGGGAGGTGCTGGCTCAGGTGACGTCTTTGTCATTTGACTGAAGTTCAAAATTATGAGGTCCGTCGCCAATAGCCGTCACGTTTCTATTCATTACGTTATTAATAAGCAATTGCACATATGTTTTTAACAACATAATAATATTAAATATTTTTTTATTTAATAGTTACATTTAAATTTCAGTTTAATGCAATTTAAATGGATTAAATAAATTAAATTAATTATTAGCTTAATTGCATGTTTATTATGTGCTTATTTTTGGAAATAGTGAATTTTATTTTTTACTTATTTTTATCTATCATTATACAATTCAAAATTAAAATGCATTATTTTAAAGAAAGTGAATGCAATATTTTTAGTTCCTAATTGAATGCCATCGTATTTTTAGATGTATTTCTTGATGCTTGTTATACTCGCATATTATAAATTTTCCGGTTCTCTCAGAGAAATTCTTTCTGTTATCTTTTACTCCTGAGCATTCGAACTTCAGGTATATCGAAGTTGTATTCTCATTTCAAAAGAGGCGAACTCCTACAGTTATTATGACCAGGAGACACGTTACCATGGTAACAGCAGCTTTGCCTTTGTGACGTTCGTTGACTTATTGTTCATTCGAATCATTGTAACGGCCAAGACGTCTTTTATGAGGAATGAAAGCTCTTTTTTCTTGCAGATAGAAACGCAGGTTTCGTTTCATTAAGCGACAGATTCTTAGAATGGTACACTTTAATTCCTTTGATGTGCTGTTGGGTATTCATGTGAAATGGTGTTTTAAGAAAATATGAAATATTTTCCATTAATAGTGAGTAGGGAGTTTTGTATTTGCATTAGTTGGGAAATATTCTATTTTTACGCTGATAGAAAACGTTATGGATATATTTTAAAGATAATCGAATGTACCACTTCTTAACTTCATGTAATTAAGTAACATTCCGAAAACTTAGGTTATATTTATTCCTATCGTACCTGTGTTTATTCATTCTTTTTTTATATTTGAGTGCCGAAATATACAGAACTACCTCTTTTAAACTACTCTAAAAGTACCAAATAGTGTATTTGAATATCTTTGTAAAAGTCATTGATGGAAAAAAGACGTGTGAATCTTGGAAAGCTCTAAATATCTTATTATAAAATTATGCTAACATGAGATCTACAAAGTAAAAAAAAATTACATTTTAAGTGATCAAAAATTCTCAACTGCAGACGCAAAATTAATAGATCCTCAGCAATCCTCAATTACTAGCAAATAGAGTAGCAAACAGAAAATAGAAAATAAGAGTGTTCGAGTTGTAGCTGAATTAAATCGAAATAAATGTTTGAATGTAAATTCATTGTATTCAACTTAATAAATACTATGGTGTAATTGGCAAAATCTAACTTCAGGAAAATATCACAGAACCTATTTTGTAATAATAAATTCAAATTATTTATTTTGTTATATAGTCCCCTTTTAAGTATATACATTTATCTCAACGCTCTGCTATTTTTAAACACCTCCAAAAACAGTAGTTGACGAGAGAACTCCGAAATACGCTTCTATCTCCACACTGACGTTCTTATGTGTTCGAATTTTTTTCCCCCCATTTTCCATTTTTTCATGTTTGAGAACAAGAAGATGGATTTTTTTCATTGAATTCGCTCTTAGAAGAAACACGAGTGCTATTGGCGATGAGCATTATAAATTTTAACCTCGAGAGAGTGACAAAGACGACATCTGAACTGTCATCTTCTTCTCCAAGCACCCACGCGAAATCTTGGGAGGACTTGGTGTCGGAACAAATATAACGCACCACTATATGGCCGTTCTTAAACAATATCAGGACTCCAACCAACGACTCGACGAAAACAACGCCGGCTGTGTGTTACGAATATGTTGACAAGAGGACATAGAATTCGGTAGAGTCCAGCAGAAGTAGATTGATATACATTTATAATTCAATTCAAGCATTTGGGGGGCTTCAACTACGGATGAATGCACTGATGCGTTGTCAGAGGGGGAAATTGTCTTACATGTTTGTCAATTGGGGAAGTGTCTCCTTCAATTTGTTGTCAAAGTAATCCAATAAATCCCTACTGTATTCTCCATTGATCGATATGCCTTTTTATAAGAGAACCTTTGCATCCCAATAAATCATCACCATAATCTTTCTAGCTAATAGACCACCTTTACATTCTTTAGAGAGGATTCTCCGGATGCAACCCATTGTTTTGATTATAATTTGTGTTTCAGTGTATAAAAATGAATCTACATTTCATCGGAGGTGACATTTCGACCGAAAATTCCTTCGAATCGGGCTTAATTAGCTGCAAACAAATCTTAAAAATTGAATGGCACTCTGGCTTATTTATCTAAAACATTAATTACCATTCTTATAGACATACCTTTGCTCTCATATATTCTGCCCACTTTCGATCATCAATCAAAGGGATAAACATTCCATATAGTGGACCATAACATACAATTACTTAAAATTTTCATTTTTTTCGAGGTATTTCAATATCTTAGAATATCTATTAATTCTACAAATTTTAATATTCTTGAATAATATTTATTTTCTCAATTTTATGTGAATGGTTTCTCACAATTTAGTGTGAGAGTTTGCTGGTATTAGTATAAGTTATTGTTTCACAAAAAAAAATTCTGTCAGATACTACTAAAAACATTAAAAAACAGCACTATCTAACATTGTGGATTTTTCTAAAAAAAATTAACTATTCACCTAGATGTTCATTTCGAGCACAAAATGATTTAATAAATTATGCAAAATAAATAGAAAAGTATGAAAACTGTATATTGTTTTCAAAAAACGTCTTAGCATTCCATATACATTAGAATCATAAAAAGCAATTAAACATTTTGAAGGTCAATGAAATGATTTAGCACAACATTAAAAAAATTGTAAATTCGCAAAGTAATATATCTACAGCTATGAAATTTCATGCATATAATTAGAAGTTCATACAAATAAAACAATAGCTTTCTGATACTTTGATAAATGTTAGGGTACTGTGTCCTCTTAATATGGCAAAAATTGCGAATTAAGGGTACCAGGACATGTGAGGAATTATGGATTACCATACATATGACTTCTTGCTTTTGTGATATATTTCTTTTCATATTATTAGTAGAGATTAGATTGTGGATGTGTCTAATAAAGATTCTTAAGACATTAGATAGAACTTTAAAAGAGTATTTTTTCAGACAGTTTTTTTCCCTCTTAACCCCTTGCCAGTGTCGCCCGAATCCAGTTTGGGCAACTACTATGAGCAGTATTTGTGATGCCAGAACTGACTTCGGGCAGGAGAAAAATTAACGTTTCTATTTTGTGAGGCCCTAGCTGAGTTCGTTTCTACTTTAGGAAACTTAATCCACTATTTTCCTAACAGATAGCATTAGTGTTAGTAGTTTTTCATCGATTACGACTTCAGACGAGGTAGGGTGAGATACGGGTTCTGTCTTATAAACAAAGACACACTTGGATTGATAAACAATGGCAGAGTTTCGCTTTCTCTTTTATTTTTGGTTGCTTTTCAGTGAGTTTTTTGCAAATAATTTTCTTTTTTCACAATGTCCGATTCAGACACCGATGTGAAGTAAAATTTAGATATTTTTAATTAATTAGGTATTAATTTAATTAATTAATTAATTAATTTTTAATTAATGGGTATATAAAAAATTTTATTTTTGTAATATAAAACAATTTTCTAACTTTTACAATAATATAAGGAGCAAAATTAAAGAGTCAAGAAAAATTTCCATTTTTGGTCAATTTTTCTTAAATATATGTCACAGTTGAGGGGTCTTAATTGAATATGAGCATGATTTGGGAGATAGATTTACATTTAGGTACTAATTTAAACATACTATTACACAATATGGCTTAAAATTTTTACGCTTCTGCAAATAGAACTTATACATGTAATAAACCTAAGAATTTTTTTTTCTAAGTAATACCTAAATATTAAGAAATAATTTTTTATATGAGATAAAGTAATCGAACCAAAACCAAACTGGAGTTTTTAAAACATCTGTGTACACTCAGCTGCTGAAAACATTTTCCATTGAATTGTTCGGACCTTTGCTTGAAAGTCCTAATGGAAAAAATGAATTTCCATTGTTGAATATTGCTGCACTAGATGGGTAGAGCCATTAACTCTCGCTTAGGTCTCAGTCAACGAATATGTAGTAACATTGTTACTTTGGGTTATCATAATTTTCTCTTCAATAACCTCGGTCACTTTTATTGAGCTAAATGGAATAAAATAATAATTTCTTCCCCACCAAAATGAAACGTGATTATTATGTTTATGTACGTGGAAATGAAATGAAGTGATTGAGATATTATGATATATAAGTAAGGGGAAAGTTAGAAGAAATCATGCGGTTTCGGTTAAGCAGCCTGTGTGAGTGAGGCCAAGAACTTGTAACCAGAGTATTGTGACTATCTTACTGAATGTATCGAATTGGACAAACTACTCTACGTGGACATTTCAGTAAACAATAACAAAGGACCCGGTAAGAGAATACCCTTTTCAATTATAATTAAAACTGTTAGCTAGGGCGGAACGCCGGAGAGAGAGATTAGGTTATTTTGCATTGAGAGAAAATACTTAATTTCGTTAGTTTAGTCTCAGGTTTTCTTGAATGGTTTTTTGTTTCTTAAGCGTAATATATTAAATTGAATTACGGCAGAAAAAAAACATACAAATGCCACAACATTGTTAGAAGAAGTTATATATCTACCCAGACGATTGATTAGTGGCCATGACTTTCAGATTGTGAGAGCAGTAATGCAAAAACTCTGTTACCTACTGAAAACAGATCAAGCTAAAATCCCTACTTATCATCCACAGGCCAATCCCTTTGAATGGAAAAATTTGAACTTGATGCTGAGACTCGCAATCTCGGTTCAAGTCCATCATGAGTTATGGTAAGATACACTTCTGGTAATAAGGGTTTTTATGAATAATGCTAAGTTTGATACAACAAGTGAAATCACGGCAATTTGGAAGAGAAACGCAACCAATTAATGATGTGGCAAATGATTTTAGAGATGTTATAAACAATGAAAGGTTTGTGTCTGAGATCACTTGTTTTTAAAAAGAATGGCTAATATTTCTGCTGAAATAAGAGAAAGAGTAAAAATAAAACAATATGGAAGGAAAGTATATGCTTAAAAGGTGATTCCACAAGCTAACAATTTCCATCCTGGTGATAAAGCGTGGCAGTGCTACTCGAAGGAAAACAGTTAAATTCATGCAAAAAAAGATGTACATTACATTGTTGCAACCCAACTCTCTCCTACAACGTATGAAGAGGCCCATCCTGATTAATCTGGTGAGATTCTTGAACCCTAGCATAATCTGTTTTTCGTCTCTGTAGTGGCAATAATGCAAACTCAATAATGACTCCTACGAAACGTGGTTGACTAAACAGCACTAATTCTAATTATACCTTGCTGGCTCTTCGGACCCCATCTCAATCCTAGTCACAAGGAACACAGAAGTAATATGGAAGCGAAAAGCATACAGTGTTGTCAACCAGTTAGTGATTAAACCCTAGACACTTAAAAAAGGTTTCTACTTTTGTTACTTATATAAAATATAGAAAACATGATAAAGAAAATCATCTTCTGAAAAAAAATTATTCAATAATTTTTAAGCAATATGATACAAAAATTTTAAAATAAAATTTATAAAAAAATTTTAAAAAAAAAAAAAAAAAAAAAAAACATGAAAATCGCAAAAAATACGTAAAAACTATAAAACATAGTATTATTAGACTCATATTTTATTCATTATCTTAAAAATATTTTTTATTGTTCCACTTGTCGACTTGCCTTTCAACATCTTCTTGAACGTTTTTCAAACATTTAGTTTTAAATTTGGCGGAGCGCTTGTAATAGCTATGCAAACCCCCATGGGTATGCGGACCACAGAATAAAAACGTATGCCTTATGGCACCAATTCACAGTTCTCACAATCAATTATATAAACAATAGTTATAATACAGAAAACAATAGTTATAATACAGAAAATATTATTTGCCAAACACTCAGCAATATACAGGGTGATCAATTTAAAAGTGTACCCATTGGTTTTTCCTATTACCCATCAATCTGACGGATATGGCAACTATTCAAACACTGAAGTTTAATTGTTTGATCCTTGTTTAAGTGGGGGAGACAATTTTCAACGCTGTTGGACTATTACAACTTTATTTGTGAGTTAAAACAGAAAAAAAATGTAATTATCTTAATCCTGTAATAATCTTATTTTTAAAAAAACGTAGTTTAATTCAAATTCTTTACATTGTCATTCCTTTCACTAAATGTTGAAATTGTTAGATTCTATTTTGAATGCAAACATGAACACGTCAAAACAAGTTTTTTGAAACACTTCGCAACATAGTTGGTGTTATAGACGAGATTTCTTCAGTTTTGATTTGTTTTAATTCATTGATGTTTGCAGACTTCCCTGGAAAACCCTATCTTTAAGACAACCCCACAAAAAAAAAATCTCACTTTATGAAGTCTAACGATACTGGTGACCAGAGGTCTACTGACATTTAACGGTCATCAAAGAATTCTTTAAGTACTTTCGTTTTTATAATTGACGTGTGTGGAGTGACTACGTCTTGCTGAAACCAGCAGTAACTGTCCTGTATCTCAAGTGAAACAATGAAAGTTGGAATTATGTCGAAGTACACTTCGGAATTATTAAAACCAAAGAATTAGTTCATAAAGAGGATTTTTATGGTTGTCATTCATAATCTCTTACGAAATAAGCTTTCAAAAAAAATTAAAATATTGAAAAAAGCCTATGATTTGCCCAGAATAGGATCAAAAATTACTAATGATGTTCAAGCAAATTTATGCTTAAAAAACGAATTTTCGCATTCAGAAAGAGAAAAAAAAAAGATAGCCGCACATTAAACATAGATATACTAATTTAGTAATGATTTTGAAAGTAACACATGGATCAATAAGTTCCGAGACTATTCCAGAGATGGCGCTCGTAGTAAACCAGTAACCAGGTCTTTCTAGAGTACTAACCTTTGCTTGAAACGTGTCAAAATTTTAAGTCGATCGGACCAGAAACAGCTGAGTTATCGAGGTTGGAGTAAGGTCGTTTTGTAGTTTGTTTAAAAAATGGAAAAAACCGAGTTTCGTGTTCTGATAAAACATTGTTTTTTAATGGGTAAAAACACCGTGCAAGCGAAACAATGGATTGAAAAATGTTACCCGGACTCTTGTCCATCAAAAGCAACGATTTGTCGGTGGTTTGCCGAGTTTAAACGTGGTCGTACCGACACAAATGACGCGGAAGGCTCGGGTAGACCCGTGGAAGCCATTACACCGGAAAATGTGAGTGAAGTGACAAAAATTATAATGAAAGATCGTAAAGTGAAGCTCCCGTGAGATTGCTGAGATGACACAGATATCATATGGAAGTGTATTTACTATCCTTCAGGAAAAATTGAGCATGAAAAAGGTTTTTTCCTAGTGGGTGCCGCGATTGCTTTCGATGGAACAAAAACAGCAACGAGTCGATGATTCAGAAAGCCGTTTATCGCTATTTACTCCCAACAAAAAAGATTTCTTGCGTCGTTACGAGACCATGGACGAAACATGGATACATCACTACACTCCAGAGTCGAAGCGGCAGTCATCTGAGTGGCGCACAGCTGGCGAAAGCCGTCCGAAGCGTCCGAAAACACAGCAGTCAGCTGGCAAAGTCATGGCGTCAGTTTTTTGGCATACGCATGGCGTGATTTTCATTGACTACCTCGAAAAAGGTAAATCGATCAACAGTGATTATTATATTGACTTGCTGGTGCGTTTGAAGGAGGAAATCGCAAAAAAACGACCGCACATGCAGAGAAAAAAAATCCTTTTTCACCAAGACAATGCACCCTGCCACAAGTCGATGAAAACAATGGCAAAATTGAACGAATTGGGCTTTGATCTGCTTCCCCACCCCCCATACTCGCCAGATTTAGCCGCCAGTGACTACTGGCTCTTTGCTGATCTTAAAAAATGCTCCAGGGAAAAAGATTTGTCTCAAATGAGGAGGTCATCGCTGAAACTGAAGCTTATTTTGAAGCGAAAGATAATTTTATTTATAAACATGGTATTGAAAAATTGGAAAAGCGTTGGAACGATTGTATCACCCTAAAAGGTGATTATGTTGATGAATAAAAAAAAAATTTGCAAAAAAAATGTTGTTTTCAATGTTAGTCTCGGGACTTATTGATCCATGTGTTACTACTACATATATTGATAGATGTGGACAATGCAAAAAACAATCAGGTACTCTTTTAAATTGATCACCCTATAGAATTACAACTTTTGTTAGTAATTCTTTTTAAAAGGAAAAAAAACCTTCGTAGAGCATTTCAGTGAAAAAGGCTTCTAATAAACTTTTTTTAAAAAAATTATTTAGCTTTCAACAAAATTACTGCATGGTTTTCTTCAATGTTATTTAGAAGGTATTTTATTACGAATATCGTTCCACAGTAACTCAAAATGTCATGATAAAGAAGAGTACTCATTGTCAGTAAATTTGCAAAGAGGACTATTCGCAAAATTTTCTAAACTAAGTTTTGAAATGTTTTCTATTTCAAGTTGCTTGAAATAAAACCTCGCCTCAATAAAATGAAACGTGACGCACGCAGATTTAATTGAATTTAAAAAGTGTAATGAATATATTAGAGGAAATGCATATATAGGCGAAATAAAATTGAATATAGCAGTAGTTGATTGTGAAATTATAGTGTTACAAGAAAATATTGATGGCACACCTATTTTGATTATAGATCCTTTGTAAACTGAGCTCATATAGGAAAAATTCTGATTTTCATGTTAGAAAAACTCTGACCGAACAACCCTAATGACATTAGTCGCTCGAGTGAGGAGGTAAGTATGAACTTTGATTATACTTAAACCATAAATTCAAGCACGAAGAAGATAAGTAGGTTTTGATAGAGAATGATACTGCATGAATATTTATAATCAGATTAACATTATTAAATCGTGTTTTTCTGATCTGACGTTTATTTTTTCATTTAATTCCATAATAATGTAATTATATCCATACTATTAATTATAACCACAGTAAGAAATAAAATATGTTACAAACTTAATCATGGGAAAAAGTAATTTATTTCAAAAAATGAATACATTAATTATAGCCAATTCAGTTGCTAATAACTAAATAGATATTATATTTTAAAATAATTTATTTCTATATGGTTTAGTACACGATCCGTTTTCCATGTGATAAAGTGTATCATTTTCATCCCATCCCCATATTTTGTATAACATTTGTATAAATAAAGAAATTTTGCTTATCTAAAGAGATATATTTTTCCCAATTTATTAAAATTTCACGTAATTTTAAAAAATCTTTAATGAAAAATAAATGTAGTTTTTACCATTTCGAATCTATAAATTTAGGGTTCAAGATTTACAAATAATGTTTTATTAAAAAAAAATGAAAAATTACTGATCTCAGGAATATGGAATCATGGAGAATTATAATTTTTGTTTTTATCGTCTTTTAATGTAAAAAGTAAAAAAATATTTCTGTACAAAAAATTCAGATATATTTTTTATTCTGCACCTTTTATAATAACTACCGCATTATTTTAGTCAATGCTATTTAGGGAAGTATTTCGTTTCGACTATCATTCCGCAGAAATTGAAAATGCCATGATAATAAGGAACGCTTATTATCAGTAAGTTACACCTTGGAAAAATGAACTTATAAAAAATGAATATATTAGGGATAGCTAATTTACAAGTTAATAACTAAAAAAATGCTATCACCGTAAAATAATTTATCTCTCTATGAATTTCGTACAAGATCATTTTTGTGTTTGGTGAAGCGTATTATTTGTTTATACCTCATTTCCTTTAGTATTTGAATAAATCTTGAAACTGGCTATTTTAAGGATACCAGTATAATTATCCTTCCATTATTTTATAGAAATACTAATCAATATTATATTATCGTTATAAATAAATATGTTTACGTAATTTTGAAATTATATTTTTAATTTTGTAATTATATATATACATGCTTTAAAGTTGGAAAAATACTTTGCCAATGGAATTAAAAGTCATAGAGCTTTACATTTTTGTCAATTATTTTTATGTGAAGATATCAAGAAAAATATAACGGAAAAAATATTTTTGGAAGAAAAAAATCCTTCTGGTGGTAATTTTTTATTATTATTATGCTTCTAAGAAAACTACTGCCTCGTTTTTATGTAAAACAGAGAAATAAATTTCATCTTAAACTTCGAATGACTGTAGGAAGTTGACTTTTTTATAGTAATGTCATTCTTAAACTACATATTTATAGATTATGGTTGGAATAATTGACTCATACGCATTCATACTTATGGTAACTGGTTCGAAGTAAAGAATGTAACTCCAGAAACTAAAAAGATTATGCTCCTAGTTCTGGTTCTAAAAATATCTTTTTCCTTCCATTTCATATTTTAATACGGCATTTCAATTTGTAGCATATACTCTAGATCGGAGTTATCGAACATTTTATATTTTGAGGAACCTTTTGAGCTTACCGTTTTATCGAAGGTACTTCTCCATCAAAGAGCGGAAAGAATAGGATATCATCACTTTATCCTACTCAAATTTATAAAATTATTAATCTTTATTTTATTACAATACAAACATCTCAATAAGATAATGAATTGAAAAGTAACTAAAGGTGTTTTCTATTTTTGCAAAATATATTCTATGAATAAAAAACAAAAGCAACCGTATTTTTAATTATAACAATTTAATAAAAAGAAAAAAATGCTAATGTTTGGGCTGTGATTGTTTTTTATTGCAAAGTATTTTTACGTCTGGAATAATTATAGAAATCAGCAACCTAATGTCCTCTTCGGAGTCCAATCTGTTACTGTACTTTGGCTTTGTCGCAGCATATCAAGGGAAAGATTTTTCGTATACATAGGTTGAAACAAATGCCATTAGATGTTTCATAGCTTTTTTTTTTTGGTAATTTCTGGATATTCTTTACTTCTGTCAATCCAAAAATATAAAATATCAACTAGATTAAATTTTAGTTTCATCTGAGTGTCGGGCGATATTTCAATTTCAGATATATTCCAAACAAAGGAGACTAATATGTGACATAATGTTTCTCGATTAATGTATTTGAAGCACGTGACTTTTACGAATTTCAACTTTTATTTATCCATAACATATTTATTTATATTATTTTTACAAACAAACTTCTCTTAAATTTCGATGTTATAATAGAATTAAAATTTTACTAAAATTTTGGCGCTTTGATGAAGCAAATAGTAATCGATTGAGGAATCCCTGTCAAAGTTCAAGGGAACCCTAGGGTTGAAGACCTCTGCTCTAGATGATTCAGATTTTTTTTCATGTCTAATAAGATGTAACTTCTAGCAATTACCAAACCAAAAATTGTATATAAGCTATTGTAAAAAATACACCAATTTTTTTTTAAACATTACTTTATAATTTTTGTTCAGATAGATTTCAAATTTACTCTTAGGTCATAGTAATTAAATAATGAAGTTGAGAGATAAATTCAAAAATGTTGTGATGTTCATTAATATTTATATTATTTCGTTCAGCATGATTTTGTTCTTTTTTCCACTGAGCTAAAATTTGTTTTCCTATGAAGTTCGTACAAATGTGCTTGTAAAACATGTGAACTGCGCCTTCTAGTTTTATATATAATTGTCTACATAAATACAATCGAAAGGAAATATCGCAACGTTGAAAGGCGAAAAGAAATGAGGTCAGCTCTCTGGAAAGAGTAATGCGGTTTCTCTCTCTAATGGTAATGAAATGTTACCTCATTCGGTTGAGCATTATTACTATTAAGAATTAAAATAACATTTTTGAGAAATAGAGGCCTAGAGATTTTATATTCGTGATAATATCGTTAATAAAATGAGAATGAGATAACGATCAAGAACCAAGACTAGAGCACTGATACATATAAAGAGACATCCAATAATCAAATATTAGTTTATTAAATCTAGAATCCTGATTTATTTCACTATGATGGAAAACTGAATGTGATTAAATCTTACATACTTTTTAGAAATGGGAAAACAATTCGGATTCTAACTGACTAAATGCAGAGTCAATGAACAGGAAGTTCATCTTCTAGTTACAGTTAATTGCTTTTGAGCAATTTTAATTATTCGCACTGCATTATTCTTAACAGAGAGAATGAGTTCTAAAATGTTATACTGAACTTTCCCACTGAAATGTTACGGCATATAAACTGCTGAAAGGGTGAAGTCAGTGTTAGTTGAATTAGGGTCGTAATTATTTGACGTGAAGTATTTAATTCTCTCTCGAAACATGCAAGCTAAATATTACATAGGAAGAGGGACTCTCTTTTCGCAAAACTCTGGAAAAGGCGCAAGATCTGTCAAGAATCACTGTCTTAGTTCCACATTTCAAACAAAATTAAAGTTAGAAATAAATATTATCAGTGTCGAATCTGTCGCTGAAATGGATTTAACTTACAAGAGGAGTGTTTTCGTAAGTCTCGAATTGTTCGTTATGACCCACACATTAAAGCAATGAGAGGCAAATGTTTCAATATCGCAATATGCAAATGTCATCTGAGAGCACTTGTCACCTGTCAGCAGGTATATTGTGACTTGTCGGGTGGAGTCTACTTTTATCACGCAATTGTTTCCAAACTTTTATTTCTTTTTGGTACAGTGAATGGAAACAATTGATCCTGGATCACATCATGGTTTTTAATAAGTCTACGAATCCTTTATCTAAAAAGTTGATCGAAAAAAAGGCCCTGAAAATGATGAAAGGCTCATTTTGAATGAAATAACATATTAGATTAATCGCTATTTTTAAGTATTGAACACAAACGAAATCAAGCTTTACAGTATAAAATAAAAACCAACGTTTTTAAAAACAATGTTTTTATATGATGTCAAAGTTTATTAAAAATTATTGAAATAGTAATTAAAACTGGTCGCAAATATCTAAATATTATATTGTTAGGCAAGTAAGAATGGTTCCCAAAATTTCAGAGCTCTAGCTTGATGGGAAGTTGGTTAAATTAATGATAGAAAATTTGATGTCACACTGATAGACACACAGACACACACACACCAAGTGAAATACATAAAATGACGTTAAAATTAACTAAAATTAAATAATTCTTCCGGTAAAATAAATGGTTGGAATGCCGTTTAACCCGACCACCCTTGGCGACAAGAATTATTTGGCAGTATTTTGCCAAATGTAGCTATCCTGGACCGTTTTACGTACTTAACATTCAGCCGAAAAAAAAATCGCCAAGTTTGGTGCCATTTTTTGAAATCGTGCCATGTGATTGGGCTAAACTGCATTATTCAAGAAAATATTAGTTAAAACTTGTTGCAAATGTCTAAATATTGCATTGTTAGGCGAGTAAGAACGATTCCCAAAGTTTCAGAGCTATAGCTTAATGGGAAGTTGGTTAAATTAACGATCGAAAATTTGATGACACACACACCAAGTGAAATACATAAAAACATTTTAAAAAACATGACTTAAAATCCAAAATGTAGTACTGAAAGGAATCGAAAGCACAATCTATTAGTGTAACATGTGCAGACTCTTCAATCGACCGACCACACCGCTGCTTGCTTCAATGACATTGGCATATTATCACATTGAAACATTTGTCATTCTAAAATTCTTAGCTTTAAAAGGAGGGTCGAAACGAACACTTAGTCATCTACTTTCGAAATAGGTTTGACCTGCACCAAAACCCTCTTGTGATAATAAGTGAAATCAGGGCTTATAAAAAAATTGCTAATTTAATTTAAGTTTAGTTGATTTCATCACTTTTGTTAATTTAATTACTCGTATATCTCTCAAGCCATGTCAAGATTTACTTTTGTTTTTCTTTCACATTGGGGCTGTACAAATTAATTATTCAAATAAAAAATAGCTACTTAATTTTTAGCTTGTCTCGCTTCAGTGTCTGCCTTTCTAATTTCGGACTATTCTATTCTATTTCTAATTTCAGATTTCAAAAAGTAATTATCCTAAAACTCCTCATCAGTGCTGAATGCTCTAATTTTGTGAGTTTCCCAGTCTTTATCAGTTTGACTTTCCAAACTCGGGCGATTAGACTTTGTAATTAAAGACTGTCCTCGACTTATGCACATTCTACTTTCTTGTAAAACACATAAAGGATATAATTTATGTAATATTTATAAAAATTATTTTTACTGATGTGAATAAAATTATTTATGACTTAGACAATGGAAGCCGTATCAGCAGTAAAGCACGGAACTCTGGAGCAATAAATTCACATATCTAACTATCCGCTTGGAAGAACTAGAAATAGAGAAACCAAGTTTATTTTTTCAGGACGAGTGGATACACTGCTGTGAAATAACTGCTTAAAATCAATTATGGTTATTGCATGAATGTAATAGTTTGTACGAAACATATGACGCATTACAAAACTAGCATTTACTGGCTTTCAACAAATGGTACAATCGTTGACTGTACATTTTTATGCAAACAAACATGCCCTTCTATGATTCAAATAAAAAATAAGCTAACAATTAATTTAACAAACAATTATATACAATCATGACTAAAATTAAAAACAACTAGTTGTTTACCAGACATAACAAAGCTTCCATAAGCGAAGAAAGGTCAATTGCATCTCAAGTTTTGAATAATACATTTTTATCACTTTTTAAGAATTTATAAATACCTAAATATACAAACATAGGCATGTCCATCATCTTGATCTGGGGAAACTGAATTAGTGATACTTAAAAAATAGGTGGCTTAATATAAGAACAATCAATATCAGTTTTGTATGAAAGTGTAATAAGTTATATATTTGGCTAATAATATTCATAATGCTTATATGTAAGAACAACAGATGTTCATTTCAATTTTTAGATAACACATGAAGTTCCACAATAAAGTACTTTCGTTATTACTGATAGTGAAATTATTTCATAAAGGTTGAAATTCGATACCTAGAATAATGATATTTTTCATTGGTTACTTCTTGACTTAAGAACCATCTAAATAAGAAATACCGTTGATAATTCTTAATATTTAAAGGAATGGAAAATGCTACAAAAACATAATTTAAATAATATAAAAAAATTTAATTTAAGAATGACAGCTTGAATCACGATTGCTACGGAGTGCCCCCCTCCCCTAAGTGAGCTCACGTATATACATAAAGTGTTCTTTGATTCCTTCATTATTCTTGTTACTTGATAATTTGGCTCTTCTGTCTCGTATGGCTACCAACCCTTGACCTATGCCAAAGCTTTGAAACTCTAGAACATGCTTGACTAAAGTGCGGCCCAAAAGCCTTTAAAATGCGAACACAAACGCAAATTATATTTAAATTTACACATTTTTTTTTTAAAAAAATGAATGTTTGCAATATTTTTCATGTATTATCGATTCGTTGACATTTATTTTGAAATAAAAATTTAAATAAAAACATCTTAGAATGCTATGACAATTTAAGTTTTGGATTATGTGCGTATCCACTCCTCGGCTAATTTTCTGAAGAATTACAATATTTTTATGACGATATTTTTAAATATTACAAAATATAATGCTGTACATTGCATTATATTTTGATTTCCTAATCCTTTTAGTCTAAAAAGAGAAAAAGTGAAGATGAAAGAATAATTTTCAATGAAAACTGGAGGGAGAAATACTTTTTTTATTGCGCAGAATTATAAAACGCTTTACTCAATTTGTAGGGACTTTGTGCCAATTTTTAAGGACTTCAATTTGAAACGACATTATAGTCAAAAGCATACCACAAATTGCGATGTATATTTCGGCATTTGCGGGAAGATAAAATCTCATAACTAAAAAAAAGGGCTATAATCTGAACAGCTACTCAAAATAATAGCATTGTTAAAGCAAGTTATGTCGTAGCAAATTTAATAGCGAAAAAATCAAAAACTTTTTTTTTTTGACGAATTTATAAAAGAATACAGGGAAAGAGAAGCAAACATAATATGCCCTGAAAAAAAGTTGGATTTTTCTAATATCAGTTTATCACACCAAACTACAGCCACAAGAATTGAGGAGTTGGGGAATTCAATTGAAAAGTTTTTAAAAAGCAATTGTACTTATTTTAAATTTTATTCGTTAGCCATGGACGAAAGCACTGACCTTCTGATATGGCACAATTGGCAATATATGAGGAATTGATGAACATTATAACATCACGCAAGAAATGGTTGCTTTAGTATTGTTAAAAGACACAACCAAGTCTGTAGATTTATTTGATGCATTAAAAACGACAATGAAAAGGTTTTCCTTACCTATGAAACATTTATGAACTATCATAACCGATGGAGCCCCTGCCATGGTTGGTAAAAATGGGGGACTCGTTAAAATGGTTCATAATGAAGCCGTCGCTGCCTGACAATACGATCTTGATGGCATATCATTATATTGTACATCAGAGCAATTTATGTGGAAAAATTTTTAAAATGGAAAGTGTATAAAGAGTTGTTATAAAAACCATTAACTTTATAAAAGCAAAAGGACGTAATCATAGACAATTTTAATAGTTTCTTAAGGCATTGGGCACTGAATTTGCAGATGTTATTTATTATACATTACTAAGATGGTTCAATAAGGGGAAAATGCTCAAAATATTTTACGATTTGAGAACTGCAATAAAAATATTTATGGAAACCGAAGGGAAACCTGTGGCTGAATTTGAAGACGAAGATTGGGTTTTAGATTTAGCTATTTTAGTAAACTTAACAGCACATTTGAATGATTTAAATTTGAGACTTAGAGGAAAAATCAATTTATTAATAATATGTTCAAACAATAATAGGGTTTGAAAGAAAGTTGAAATTTTGGCACAATCAAATAAAAATAAAAATTTGTCACATTTCAGTACTTTGGCTACACATAAACTTGTGAGTTGCACAAAATATACAAATTATGCTGCATTAACTTTTGATTTAATTCAAGAGTTAGAAAATAGATTTCAAAATTTTCGAAAAAACGAAGAGTGTTTCAACTTATTTTCTACCCCATTTTCACTAGTAATAAATAAATTACCTTCAAATCTTCAAATGGAATGCATTGTACTGCAAAGTGACATTCAACTGGAAAAAAAAATGGGGAATGTTTCTTTACTGGAGTTTTATAAAGAATACCTACCCCAGGATAAATATCCTAATTGTCACAATCATGATTTATTAATGTCTTCAGTTTTTGAGAGTACATATATTTGTGAACAATTATTTTCAAGAATGAAGCATACAAAAAACAAAATCAGGACAAAGATCACAGGCAAAGACCTTGAAAATACATTAAGATTAGCAACCTCGTCTATTGAACCCAACATCGATTTGCTTGTTCAACAAAAAGCAAATTTATCCATCGTATTAATTTGAATTATTTCCAACTTTATGAAATCGAAACTAATTGAAACGAAACATTTACAAATTTAAAATAAATATGTACCTATACATATTTGATTCAAATTTTAAAAAAAATTATAATAAAAAGAAGTTAATTTATTTTAATAAAACTACATAGAGTTAATTTTTATTAAATTTGTTGAAAAAATATTGAATGTGTGGTACAGCAAACTTTTTTTTTGCAATGTGGCCCTCAAACAGTCAAAGTTTAGATACCCATACTCAAGTATGAAAAAGAGAAAAATTCTTTTCTGCTATGACAAATCAAAAAGTTGTTGAAAATTGCACATCATAAGAAATTGTTATCCTAATGGGGAACAAATAAAGCATAATGAGAAAAACGGTGAGAAACACCCAACGTAATAGATAACATTTTATTTATCGGAACGTTGCACTTGTGAACAGTTGTTTGATTAAATATTTATAAGAGAAAGTTTATACAATCATCATAGTTGAACTTACATAAAATAGGCAATTTCGAGGAAGAAAATATCATTTTCAAACAATTATTTAAAATCTTAATTTTTTTCCTCTTCTACAAATTTTAATATATTTTAATTTATCAACATATCAGAGGTGTTTTTCATTATTCTTTGCATGATTTGGATGGTACTAATGCTGTGTATAGTTTTGAAATCTTTTCTATGGGAGCTATGAAAATTATACACCTATATTTTGTACATGTGTGTGAGGAGTATTATAAAAAAATATGTTTCCTAAATCCGTATTAAAAGTAAAGAATTATTTAATAATTAATTCAAAATCACCAGAATTTTTTTTTAAAAGATTTTATTGATTGCAAAAGAAGATCTTCATTTTAAATTCATAATCGTCATGGAAAATAAAAATCATATATAAATCAGTTTAATGCTTAGAAGAAGAATTAAATAATTTACCAAAATGTTACAGAAAATTTAAATAACTCTCTAAATAACGTAGTTACATGTATGACACTTTGTACACATGCTAAGAGAAGTCATACAAATAGACTTGTTAATAAAATGCTTTCAATATTTTGGATATATAAGGATACCATGTTCTCTTAACTCTGTCTTCGTCTTCCATTTGGAATAGGATTATTGCAGTAATTTTGCAGGCAGAAAAATTCCAGAATATTTATATCATTCCGTGATTACACTATTGAACAAAAACCAGTATGTTGTAAATGTAACTCATTTTTGTCTGAATCAATCCATATTTTTCATTACATTATGAAGTTGGGCTATTCGCGATTTATCTTCACTAACCTTGGGGATTTTTAATTAAGATTGATTGCTTTTGCTAAACAACTTTTGCCCAAACAAAAATGAAATGGGATTATGTTAAACATGTAGAAATGAAGTGAAGCAGGAGAGTTAGGAAATATAATATAAACTCAGACTGAGAGTCGCGATAGAGAGGTTGAAAGAAAGGTTGAAGTAGAGGTTGGAGTAGAGGTTGAGTGATTCGAGAAGTTGCGATTGAGTTATTCTAGTGTTCAGCAATTGTTCTAGAGTCGGAGTTGCATTCGAGGAAGTCTTAGTGGTAAGAGTCAGTTAGATTATTACTGGTAGATTGAGTTAAGACAATAAGGCCCTTGTCCGGGAGAGCATTCATGATTATTGTTATATTAACAAGCAGTTATTAAATTGCGTAATTATTGTTCTAACTTCTCTTTCATCAACTTATTGATTCTTAGTGTTTAAACATTGAATTTAGTTATGGCATAAGAGGCAACCCGGAATGGGCAGCCGTCACAACATATATGTTCTATATTACGTCTCTGCAGTCTTATAAGTGCTTATCTGACCACAAAGACATAGTGCTTATGATTGCAGACATGCAACCGCGTTGTTTTCATCAAGCCGTGGGTTCGAGCCCAAATTCCGTTAATGACCTACTGCGTAGCGGAATTGATACACTTTAAATCTGGTCGAGGTCCCAAGTTCGCCCGTTGACATGGTGTGGAGAGGAAGGTGCAAGCTCAGTCGTCTTCCTAGCTACTCGACCGAGACTCGAAATTAAGAGGTCCGTGTCCATCCTCGCATCTTCTCAAAGCGACATTAATAAACAATAAAAATCACTAATTGAAGTTATGCCAAAATTAGCAACATAATTATTTCGATACAGGAACATGGCATATTTTAGGTAGAAATTAATTTTCACTTAATACAATTAAGGTTCCTGAGGACTTATTTTGAACTGAAACTGGGGGTATCTAATGTTTTAATTATTACTAAGAAATAACCAAAATAATACGGAAACAATTAATTCTGCGTATTAATTGATCGTGAAGTACATGATTTTTTTTAATCATAGCAAATAATGTTCATTTGTTAGGAAGTCGTAGGTTAAAGTAATCTTCAGTATCGTAAGAATTTAATTATTATCCTGGATTAAAATAAAGTTTTAAATATTACTCAACTAATTAGGATAGAAACTTAATTTATAATTATTATTCTTTTTGGATTTGACTATAGTCATCGTCTAGGGATGCATTTTAATTTTTACTTATATATTCAATTTTATTTTTTATATGAACTGAACTTTATTTCTGTATGAAGTGAATAAAATGTTAACAGGACAAAAACGAAGCGCAATTTCATTTGACTCCAGGTACACTAATCTTCTTGTTTGATGACATGCCGACTAGACCATTGAAAAAGAAAACAATTTGCATACGGTTATTCAAAAGGAATGATCTGCTTTCAAAATTTCTTATTTTCAAAAACAAACGACACAGCATGATAAGTAATACACAAATACAAAGGGAAAATGTAGAAGTCTTGTATTGTGAACACACAATAGGTTTCCCTCGTGTACTTTTTGTGAAAGCTGTTTTACATGCATTCACGGAGCTACCAAGCATTTGGATCGATCGCAGTGAACCAGATGCCTTGATGTTACACAGGTGATCAATTAAGTCATCTGATATGTAGCCCCTTGTGAATTTTCCTTTCGGGTATTGTAAAAAATAGAATACACGCCTCTATTGCCTATAAATTTAAGTGATCTAAGACTACGGATAACTGCTGTTGTACAATTCATTGCCACTAACATTTTACAACGTATTCGGCAGGAATTTACATATTGAATTGACATAATATATATAACTAAAGTAACTTGGAAAAAGTATCCTCTACATTTGCCCTTTGTATTCAAGTATTGCTAATCAATCTGTCTCGGTTAAATAAAAATCTATCATTTTGAATTCGAATTACGCATTTCGAATAACTCTGTATAATAGAAGAGTGCAATAAGCATGACGTCATAGGTGTGGAATGTGTTCTTTATTATTCGGCTCCTGTATCATATTTCAATTTAATATATTTGGCCTAAGTGACTCATCGTAAATTGAGAAAATACGAGACTAAACAAGAAAAATTATTTATTATTTATGCAGAATAACCAAAGTATTTTCCTATAGAGTTTCCCCCTATTTCCTGGTCATAATTTATGATATAAATAGGAAATATCTTACCAATCCAGTTATTGTTGGTTTTAGGACTATTTTTGATAGTAACCGCGTAGATTAAAGCTGTTAGTGACATTCAGTTAGATCCATAAAACTAATAGAATGACTTCAAGCTCAGTAACAATGTTTGACATATCATTTATATACCTCATCTTTATAACTTCACTTCATTTCTACCTCCGTCTAGTTTACTTAATCCCGCTTAATTTTGGTAAGAAGGAATTATATGCAATTAAACTGTTTAGAAGTCCCCGAGGTTAGCTAAGAGAAAATCGGGAAAAGCCCAACGACACAATAATAACCACATAAAACAAAAACCCTGTTTGTATGTTGTTATTAAATCTCTAGTGAAGATAATAGTCTTCAATGGTCGTATTACGTTCTGCTATAGTTTTTCAAATAGCATTACTGAAACTCATGTATAAACCATGAACGATTTAAGAAACTTCATCATATGCTATAGAAAAATAATTAAAAATATAATAGAATACACAAATTATTATATATTTTTTTATGCCTCAGCCATCCATAAATGAAGAAAACTTAATAGATGAAAATAACTATTTTAGGAAACCATGCAAACGATGATAGCCACTTCATCGGAATGGTCATTCGACAAACTTTGCTAGGTACACTGCTTTAGATCCTTGACTTCCATTTTATAGTACAAAAATCAATTTAAAGCATAAAAGGACTTATTACTCTTTGAACAGTTTTTTTTTTTATTTACGCATTTATAAATTATATTTTAGCAGGTTAAACAGCATCTCTATTTAACATTAATGATTTCAGATGAAAATGTGGATGTGTTATTCATACAACTTTAAAAATTATGTCTAAAAATAATTGAAAAAAATCAAAACTTTATTCATTCGATATTTATTAATGTTTTATAATGATTTTTGTAATATTCGCAATCATGTTTTAAACAACTTTAGTCACTGATTTAGCTGTAGCTTAGGAGAAAAATAAAATAAAATGTTGATATGTGTGATAGAATTCAGCAAAAAACGTGATACTTCAAACTCTTTTAATTTTTAGAGAAATAGTATTCCTTTTAGTGCAAAATGTATCACTTGCTTTGTTACGTGTATTACATATAGAACAGAAAAAATGGAAATGATTGTTAAATATATGTGTTAAGGGATACATTTTAAACGGATTGTTGTATTAGAAAAATACAAATTGAAATATATGTACGTTCTTAAAAGTGATTGAGTTTCATTTAATTCCCGTACGATATTTTTAATAATTTGACACTTCAGAATATTAATTGCTCCTGTAGTCAACAAAAATGTGAAAAATGAAAGATAATGCAACATCACCCTCGCACAAACACACGTGTGTGTATGTATATATATATGTGTGTGTGTATATATATATATATGTGTGTGTGTGTATATATATATATATATGTGGGATGGCCGATATTACTAAATAATAAATCAAACTTTGAATTAGCACACAGACATTTAATATTGACGTTTCACATGAACATAAAGTTGAACATACTGGACGAGACATTTCACAATAACATTTAAAAACATTAAAACAATACTCTTCAGCGTCTTAAGAAATCATCTAGAGTCATCAACAAGGGCGTCTTCCTCGTTCCGATGACTACCGTCGACTCTCCTTCAAGAGTGGACACCCTTCAGTAGCAGAGGCAGCGCCCTCTATGATCGGGTGTTTCTACTACAAACCCATATATGTATATGTAGCACTACCTTCCTATACCTCACACATATATATGTATATATGGCAATAGCTGTTAACATATCCTCTCCACTGCTCTTACTCATCAAACAAACTAAGTAGTGATGATGATGATGATATTATTGATGACTAGTGATGGTAGTGATGATGATATGATGATGATGTGTGTGTATGTGATGTGTGTGTGTGTGATGTGTGTAGTGTGGTGTGTAAGTGTTTCTAAGTTTAGGAAAAATACTTTTAGCCGCTCGAACTGAGTCTGTAGCTACATTTTTTAATTTTTTTTAAGACCTGACTAAGAAATATATCTTATTAGAAAAATGTTTTGTAAGAAAAATACCTTCTGAACAAAGCTAGGATTGTATTCAAATCACGTTCTTAATGGAACTTGAATTTATTAAAAATAAAATAAAATGCTTCAGTTACGATTAAAACAAAATAAAATAATTTTTAACCCTATTGATAAAAAAAAAAAAAAAAAAACAGCATGGAATTATTGACATGTCTAAAAAAGGAAAGTAGTCAAGTGAAAAAAGTTCTTGGCTTACATTTTATAATTCCCTTTTTCCAACTTCTATTTTTCATTCCTGCAAAAATAATATTTAAATGAAAGATAATAATTTAAAGAATATTACTAAATAAAAGTTTTGAAAATTTGACTTTTTCATCATCTTTGAGGTACCAAGTCCATTTAGTACTGAAATCCCCAAATGGATATATCACATTTAATAAATATCTTACAGTCGAGGTATTTTATATTCAGAGTTTTGTTTTATTTATTGAAGTGGAGCTTATAAGCCACATGAAGGCTATTGGCGACGGACCTCGTAAATTTGAACCTCGCTGAAGTGACGAGAAGGACATCTGAGAAGGCACCTCCTTGTCCAAATTTCCACCTCATCACGTTTAACATGAATCTCTTCCTCTACACAGTCAAGTGTTAGTGGCAGCAAGGCATAAGCTCAATACTCAAAGGTAACGTCACAGACACGAGTTCGAGACCAGGACCACTAGGCTTCTACAGCCACTTCGTATTCAGATGCTAACGATAAATAATGAGTGGAAACTGAAGATAAACGTAAAATCTATCGTGTTTCCCCCTTAAATTAACACTTTGAATACTTAAAATGTGTTTGGTTGAATTGAATAATTTTCCCAATGGATGAAACGTGACTTACGTAGATTAGATCGAGGTTGGGGAAGTGCGATGAATAAATTTGATAAATTACTTCATGAGAGACTAAATATTTAATTCAGAGATTGGTAGATTCGATAGTAGTAGGGAGAGTGAGTGGAAGCTTTAAGCGAAATGATAGCGAATGCAAGTGTGGAGTGATCAAATCGCAGCCAGGATGGAACGGCTTTGGTTCAATGAATTTGATCTTCATATTTTAATTAAATAAGAATTCGAACCCGGTTGCTTCCAATAATATTCGCAATTACTTATTGTATTAGATTCTGATGCATCTCGGCTATTTCGAGAAGAACAAAATGTTAAGAATTAACTTTTGATTATTCATAGCTCAGAATACAATAACTTGGTTTTAATCATAATGTAACTTTCAATTCATTGCATTATTTTTATATTAGCTATTATATAACAATTGTCTCTAATTATAGTCCATATTATTTTTAAAGTGATATAATAATTAAATAAGTATAATATATTTAATTAGTAATTCTTTATTACAGGAATGCCTTTCATCTTCAGAAGCATTACTTAAACGAAATTTGCTTTTTTATATTTTAAAGGGAATGAAAACAAATTCTTTATATTTTCTAAATTTTCTAATATATTACCCATTACAATCAATAACTTTTGTCTCTCTCAGCTATTACGTGGATGTTCAAACTTGTTCGATTATTACAAAAATATTCTCTCGACCCTAAATCCAAATGTCGATAAAGCAGTTGTACTTTTCTTTTCAATATCTGCTTGAATTTGAAACAAATCTCATCCATTTCATTGCAAAAATATATTCGAAATAACACCCACGATTTTCCAATGAAAGAGATTTTTTTTTTCGAACAGAAAAGACAAATTCCTTGAAATATTTCTTTTCACTACTAACTACGTTTTAGACAAATCTTAAATGATACATCTTATATCTTGTGTCAAATTGAATTCGGAGCTGTTTGATACCATTCTAAGCTATTGCCTTTCAGAAAAAAATATAGATAAACAAATCCTTTAAGGAAAGTATCACATTTATATTCCCCAGACATTGAAGTATTCTATTGATGTTTCGGTTAAACGGACAAAGCAATTTCATTTGAAAAATCCATGTTCAGAGCTACTATTTCAGTTATATTAGTTCAATACAATTACATTTCATGAATTTAAGGGGTATTTATTTTACGAGGCTTTACTGAAGCATAATATCTCTCTGATCGCTAATTTTTTTTATTACTCGATTCTCAGTATCGTTGTTGTACCTGAATGGCTACACATATCTTCCATGCGTTCTAAACATTATTAATTTATTACCGGAGGGTATCATTGATGAAAGTCATTAATAGCAGCTTTTATCGTCGTCAGAAAAAAAAATATTTTTCTTGAAGTGCCATTTCATTTTCAGGAAGAGATGAAACTCTCATGATCTTGTGCATTTATTTCAACTGTTTCAACCTCATCTCAAATGAGATTCTTCAGTTCTCATCATACCAATGACAACTGGAAACAAGGAAAATTCTATGGATATTTCAGCTTATTATAAAAGCTATTTTTACTTCATTTTTATTTTAACTTACATTCATAGCTTCTGTATTTTCATCATTATTTTAAGAAAAGGAATACACAAATTATGTTATAATTTGTAGAATCAAGAATTTATATTTTTGAATACTCATTATATCCATAAATACTATAAAGTACTAAACCACATAATCTTAGGGATTATAGTCAGTAACATCGTGGCCAGTTGTGTTAGAATTGCATTTTGGATTTGAGTCCAAATTTATCCAAGCAGTCTACCAGCGAAATAATAGGGAAATATTATGTTAAATGGAATAGTTCTCAAATTTATCCATGTGGGAGTTACGAGAATGGTGCATTAGTACAGGTACCATCCCACTGTCATTTACATCGAATCAAAGCTACATTGAGCGTCACCAACAGCCTTAATTTGGCTTTCGAGTGTCATTGATTCAAATGAATTCCTTTTATTAATGTTACATTAGATATTGATTAAAAATCGATGATTTTCATTTCATTAGGAATATTAGAATGGTATTTGAGTCATGGTTTTTATTTTTGTTATCGGTACCTTTTTGACATAGGGAAGACGAAAATCTCCATAAAAAAAATTTTGAAAGTGATAATTCTACTTACTAGCCTGAAATCATATTAATTTGAGTTAATTTAATAATAAAAGTACATTGTTAGAATTGTACTTCTGATCCATGTTAAAAAAATTTCTCGTTTGACTTTCACACTATCAGAGGAAATATTTCTTTAGCTTCATTTCTTAAAAGAAATAGTGCAGTCTTCAAATAAAATGAGACACCCTTTATTTATTTCGCAATTATTTTCTCTGCTGGGCAACATTTTTATCCCTGTTTATCCTGGATAAATAATCATTTGTGCAAAAGACTACCAACTCCAACTACTTTTATTAATTTTATGTTCCTGTTGCACTTACACCGCCTCACTCATAATATCTTCATAATTAGTAAAATCAGTTATCCAAAAGTGATAAGCAAAGCTATGTTACTGTTCATACCTGTTGCTCAAAATAAATTTTGACGTTATTTTGAACATTGAAAAACTCATACGACACAAGACTAAATGTTCTGCAAGGAATTGTACAATTTGTACTTTTAATCCACCAGAGAAATGCAGAATGAAAAAGTGCAACATGGGTATTTGTGGAAATCCTGACTAATATATATTTCAGTAGAAATACTGAAGTACATTGAAAGAGATTGAAAAATTTCTTACATAAGCTGCGAAGAAATCATTACTGAAGTAAGTTGGGGGTAGAGAGAGTGCAAAGAACACACAATAAACAAAGGAATGGGACGCACTGACAAGTTTAAGAAGTTATTGAATCACAACCGAGTAATGTGTGTGTATGGTCAATGAATCGGACCCTCATTTCTAAATCTATAAAAAGGTCGGGACACGAGTAATTGAAAACAACTATGTGCAAAATTATAATATCATACTTAAGGTGATGGTCTGACACATATAGGGAATACTCTACTGATACATTAGGCTGGAGATAGACTTTTGAATTACCAAAGGTTGGAATAAAAGTAATTATATTTCATTCATTGCATAACTTTATTAATTAGTGATTATGTTCATTAGTGACTCTATATTTATTTACTGATGAAGTAGCAAAAAGAAATAAAGAAATGTAAAGAAAATTTGCTCCATTCAAAGTTTTATAAAGACCAGGTTTTGTCAACAAAGGTGTTAAATAATCAAAATAATTATTGAATTAATCAATTAAAAATTATGCTTAAAGATAACGTTAATGTGACAACGAGAATATAAATTTGATTTAAATATTTATCCATTCACTCAATCAGTCATGCATTTAACGATCCACTCCTTCCTTCATTCACTCAATCACTTACTCACTCTTTCATTGATTTGCTCACTCACATGTGGCCGTGGTAGCCTAGTGGTCACGGTTGTAGACTCATGGGGTGGTTTTCGTCGAGTCGTGGATTCGAACCGTTAAAGAAGCGTAGGGTAGCGGGGCTGATGGACGTTAAACCTGGTCAAGATCCTAAGACTTCCCATTGGTCTGCTGTGAAGATTAAGAAAGGAGGATGACAGCTCAGGCGTCGGCCCCATCACATGACTGAGGTTAAAATTACGAGGTGCGTTGCCAATAGCCAACGTTAAGCTTCTCAGTGGGACGTTAATGAACAATAACGTCATATTTACTCATTAATTCATTTTGACCAGAAAAGATGCTCAGGAATCAATTTTTTAAGAGTTCTCTTGTGACCATTTTGTCATTGACTAAAACAATAGTCCTTGATTGCAAAAAGTAGAACATAGGCATTATGATTTGTCAACGACACATTATATACTGCTTCAATTTTCGGTTAAGGTGATAATACATTATGTGAAGGAAGTTCAGGCTTTTATAAAGTGCTTAACAAAAGTGTACTCAAACTTTCAAACTTTCTTCGCAATATCGTTATTCTATAATTGATGGAATGGGGTCTTTAGAAAAAGAAGTACCTATCAGAAGGAAAAAGAAAAGATTACAGGTAGATAAAAATTAATAATTGTAATAAGAAAAAAAGGTAAATGGAATTTAAATAACGCTTCAATTTATTAGTTCGTTATGATTTGTTACAGAATAAAGCACCGACATTTTTCAAGTGTGTACTTTGAATGTTTTATAATTGTAAATTATGAAAAGAAAAGAAAGTTAGCTTATTTAAAAGGATAACCGATATAAAAGAGCTATCTCTGTTCCAGAATCAGATGACAGTTTCCAATAATTGTCTTTTGAAGATGAATCATCCGTTAAAAAATGGAAGAAATTTAAGATGATAGCGCGTCAAAGGATATTAGTGATACAAAAGAGACAATAATAATTATCCTTACAAAAACTATGAGAAGGCGTATAATTTTACATAATATAATGAATGAGATGACAGGAACTCCCAAAAATTCCTATACCTATTCTGATTAACTGTTTATTAAAGTCATAATTAGAAGCAACATGGGATTAATGGCGAAGGACTTCGTAATTATGAATCTCGATTTAATGTCGAGGATGACACGTGAGCGGATACTTTCCTCTCCAAACTTCAAAACCAACACGGGTATGATCCAAATGTAAATTATGTTAAAGAGGATTATGTACAGCAGTTAGGAATGAAGTGAAGCGGTTGAGTTGAGAAATATATAAACTCCGTCTGAAGGATTATATATAGAGTATCTGAAAGAGGATCTGCAGGAGAGGCTGTAGGAGAGATAAGGCTGAAGAGACAGATAAATGGAAGGAGGAATTAAAGATTAAAACAGAGGGTTCTAGTAGAGATTGCTGTTAGAAGTGTATTTGCGGTTGTTCTCAACCGTTGATCCAGAGTCTGAGTTGCAGTCGAGGAATATCTAGTGGTAAGAGTCTGTTAGATTACTATTCGTGGGTTGAACTAAGGTATTAGAAAGCTTACTCTGGAGAGCATATCCATTTCTGTCATAGTAAATATATACTAATAAATTTTTGAAGCATTGTTTTGGTGATTCTGTAATTATTTGTGTCGTAGTGTTTAATAATTGAATCTAGTGATGGCACAAGAGGACGCCCGGGTAGGGCGGGAGTCACAAGTTCTTCAGTGGTCACTGTTTGGCAGTACTTATCTAAACGCTTATCGATACCATTTCTATTCACCTTCAGTGCCAGAAGTAAATACTTGACTGTGCTCTTCCACTAGTTCAACGATATCATTACTATTCATCTTCAGTTGTACAGGGTAGTACTTGGCTGTTTTCTTCCACAAGCTCATAGGTATCATTAATATTCATTTTCAGTCCTATAAATCAGTACTTGGCTGAGCTCTTCCTTCAGCTTATCTATATCAGATATATTTCTTTCAGTTTAACAAGTTAGAACGTGGCTGTGCACTTTCACAAACTAATTGATATTCTCCTTCAGTCCCATAACCATGGCCAAAGACACATTGTCTTTGACTACAGACTCCATAGGATCTGACCACGATTTTGGAAAAATATAATCACAAACGCCTACCATTTGCTAGCGAAAAAAGTGCTAAATACCGCTAGATACAGAAAGAGCACAATCCCGGAAAATTCCCCTTTCCCCCCTCACTCGTTATCCGAATAATCTTTGTTACAATTGTTTCGATCCTTATGCGAATTACTCGTTATGAATGGTGTTTGATAACAAAAATGTAACTGTAATTATTTAAAAACAAATAAATATTATAAATAAATAGAAATTAATTTAAATAAAGAATAAAGTATTATCATCATGTATCTAAAGGGAATTAACATTCTGAATGCAGTGCTAATGCAAATACACTCAAATTACTTTTCTAAACTTCTTTCCTTTAAATTTTCTGATGTAAGCTGAAAGAATGTTAAAGTTCTCTCTATCCAAACTAGTATTATCTAATAAATAAATATCATTAACATAAAAATTTAATATTCACTCCAGATTCAGTCGTGTTCCAACTTTAAATAATGATCGTGACTACAATATACAAAATGGTTTTGCTCCTTAAACAACGGCTCATTTTTCTTTTCGGAATGCTTGTATATTTTTTATTTGTTTCATTATTTTGTGATTGAATCGGTAAAAAAGATTTATTGATTTATAGCTCGAGGTTTCAAAAACTATCTGCTTTAAACGTACAAGATTTCTAAACGAAATTGATTGTACTTTCTTTGAATTCGTTATCCAGTGTACTTTCTTACAAACAGGAGATAAAATTGCAAGTAAGGTAAACAAATTCTACAATTTCCAATAGATTTCGATTCGATTCTGATTTTCTCTCAGACTTTTTCCTCAAGTTAAAGAAAATAAAGCGTGTTATTTATTTTGCTTGCAGCTGTGATTTTTTTCTCCTTTTTTAGTGTGTCTTGTATTTTCGGAGGAAAGTTTGAAACTAAAAACCTGTTTTTATTCGATAATGGCCTTTTTTTTTGAGAATTTTTTGTTCTGAAAAATGATGTCGTAAAGATAAGTTTTATGACTGTGTTTCGTACTTATTCAGTATTATATACTCATGGAGAAAAAAATTAGCGCACCGAGAAATAATTTCGGGATCGTAACGACACTTGGCATGAATGTACATGTCGGAGAGATACGCAAATGATTAAAAATGCAGCGTGATTGCACATTACGTATAGCCGGTAGAGGGCGTTTAATGTCGTTCTCCGCGGAGTATAAAACAGGTAACCACAGCTTGTTTAAATGTGCTGAATCGTTTAAAAAGGAAGAGCTGAGGTAGACATGCCATAACGCCGTTTTCGAAGACAATATAAGCAGCTGTCGCAGTTTGAGAGGGGGAGAGTCATCGGCATGATGGAAGCTGGGTGGTCAGCTACGCGAGTAGCTCGCCAATTAGGCCGCTCTGATTGTATTGAGAGGAGATGTTGGGACCAGTGGATCCGAGAGATGTCATTTACACAAAGACCAGGCTCAGGACGCCCTCGACAGACCAGTCGTCGAGAAGACGGCCACAACGTAAGAAATGCACGCGTACTGCCAACTGCTTCATCGGCCGCCATCCAGACACAGGTAGCACCTTCACTAGGGGCCCCTGTGTCTTCTCGAATCAATCCTGCCATTGCTTTATAGCGACACGCTCCTAGAGTTGATGTGATGGTATGGGGTGTCATTGCCTACAGTACACGGTCACCCCAGTATTGATCCGTAGCACCATGACAGCCCAGCGGTATGTCTATGACATCCTGCAACCACATGTGTTGGCACTCATGCAACGGCTACCAGGAGCCATTTTTCAAGAAGACAATGCTCACACGTCAAGGGTGTCACAAGACTGTCTCCGCACTGTTACTACCCTTCCTTGGCCTACCCTATCCCCAGATTTGTCTCCAACTGAGTATATCTTGGATCATTTGGGTCGGCGAAATGGGCATCCCTCGAGTTTGATCGAACTAGAGACAAGGTTACAGCAAACGCGGAAAGAAATGTCTCAAGACATCATACAGAACTTGTATACCTCAATGCCCGATCGTATCGCATCGTGCAATCGAACTACAGAGTGTTCAACAGAGTATTAAATCCTCCGTTCTTTTACCTTTTTCTCTGAAATAATTAATCATTTTTCTTTGATTTTCTAATCATTTACTTATATCAAAGAAGTCATTACGTATGTAAAATTTCTTTTCATTGTAAAATGTTTTCATTCATTTTTTCCATGCGTGTATGTACCTATTTTGAAACATTTTAACCTTTTTAAGTTAAATAAGTATGTACCTAAAATGATCCATCCGTTTCTCCTGATATTTTATCTATTAACATATTTTTACTATATATAATTTTTATTCACAATTAAAAGAGTCATACATCAATCGTCTGTTAATAAAAAGTCATGTACAATAGTGATAATAAACTTTTTTATTCAGGTCTCTAAATTAATCAAACTGTTATCATTCTATATCAGCGGAAAAGGTCACTATACACATTTGACCTAACGTTTAATACAAATGAGTTCTAACTATATCAAACCAATCAGATCTGAGTCCTTAGAAGATTCATATGTAAGGGTTCGATACCTTGACGCTTTGTTCGCTCAAATACTTTTCCTCTATGTTCACTCCGAAAACTTCTTACTCAACTTAGGTGTGACACAAATATCTCTCATAATAACTTCAGCTCACAATCTATAGCACTGACTAAATCACAAACTCTCGCATCAAACATTTCACTGCTCATATGTGCATTTCCTCATTTCTGTTCATTTCCCTTTATTAATTCTAAACTAATCACATAAGTCACGTTTCATTTGTCGAGATAAATTTTCAATTCAAACATCACATTAAAAGTCCATAAAGTGTTATCTGATGGGAAAAGCGTGATAAACAGCACTTTATATGTATACTGTACTTTATAAAACGAATAAGGTTGCTTTTTCAATTTTATTAAATAGTGAGTTTACCACAGTGCTAAATTTGTTTTTGTTGAACTGATACTCTGAATTGTAGAGGTTTATTAATGTTTACCTTGAAAAAAGACTCAAAGATTTTTTAACAATATTAGCAGTAATGTTCGAATAAATACTTTAGTAGGATGTTAATCGGAAGTAAGTTTGAAATTAATATTGTAGAAATAATCATTCTTGTTATGATAAACAATGTATTCATTATTATCTAAAATAAATTTTGAATTGATCCGCTAGGATTTGAAATCGTAAAATGAATTGTTTAAAATTATTTGAAACAGTAATTCGAGCTATTTTGATTAAATTAAACATGTATTTTGGTATTTACATAAAATCCTAGATATCAATGTGAGTATTAATTATTTAAAATTTAAAAAAATATAAAAACGTATTTCAGTCACTGACAAAATAAATCATGTAAACAAATAGTTGATATAATTATATGTTCATTCAGTAGTATAGTTAACAATTAATTTCAAAAACTTCGAACAATTGTTGAATTTTTGTAATGAAAATAATTTAATTAATAATTTTAAATATAAATATGCTGTTCATAGTCAGCAATTATTATTAAAAATAGTTCAAACTCCTTGATAAAACTTGATTTACATGGTATAAAAATGTAGCAAATTCATTTCACCATTTTTACCACTGTTACTCGACATTAAAGTAGATATATAAGAAGTGTGTTAAGAAATTGACACATTATTTATGATTAATTCACTTATAATGAAATCACAAAACACACTCAATTAATTTCAACAATATAATTTCTCAATATTATTTCTCAAAAAGTATAGCTCGAAATTTTATCTAAAGAACACAGTAAATTAAATTATTTTTCCTCAATTTAATTCACACTTTGCCTCTGTACTACAATTATAATTAAATTCATTTCAAAGATATAATTATGTACTGTAATTCAATTAACGTTTTGTTGAACTTAATTTAATATGTAATTGGAATATTAATTGAAAAATTTTACAATATATCGAAAATAATGCAGGATAATCTTAAAACCTCTTAACTAATACTATTCTGTTCATAATTTGGAAAGAAACAAATTCTCTGCTGTTATTGCAAAATATTTGTTCCATTTTAATTAAAGCGTTTTCGTTTCCAATTCATTAATATCCCTGTTTCAGGTATTAACTTTTACAACCAATTCAAACAAAATATATATGTATATAAATTGTTTTCGGTAGATAATTATACAAAAGCATTAGATTACAGTTATTATTGGTCTCTCTTGAAAAGAAGCGACACTATACTTAGAGATAAGTTACCATAGAAACAGAAATTTTCTTTTTATGACGTCTGCATCCCATTCGTAACATTCATTTGAATCATCGTAAAGACTGAAATATCTTTTACAACGCAATTGAATTGTTTTTCTTTTATGTCAAGTTAAATAGCTCGAGTCTTATAATCTGCAGAACTTTGAAACTTAGTGATTTACTATTCTTAAAGTATTATATTTTGAAATGGTTTCGCGAACTACAAAACATGTATAAATATCTCCATTCAAAAAAAGAAATACATAAATTAAGAGTAATTGTAACTTTTCTTTTATCAAAACCAAGTGAGAAGATATACTTATATAATTATAAAGGACGGTGCCAGAAGTGCAATGGGGGGGGAGCTGGAAAAGAATGCTTTTAATGACAAATGGAGTATCTAAGGCAAGTTGACTTTATCATTGTTTGTCAAAACAAATATGACACTGATTAATAAGTTAATTTTACAAATATTTGGATATTTCCTCCATTAATTAATTGTACGGTTATCTTAAAGTCTAAGTAAATAGTCACTAAGCTCCAAACTCTAGTTGAAGAGACGTAAGAGCAGGACAATGTACTTTATTATGTATCAAAGAATATGCAAGAAAACTCTCTCTAGAATGCCGCTTAACTCAATCAATCTTAGTTTTCGTTCAAATAATAAAGTTTTGACTTATCAAATCAATCATTCCGATTCAAACATTTCTTGAATTTTGCAGATTCGATCACTATTATTCTAATAAGGAGTCGATTCCGATAACTTTCATTATAAATCGTTCATTACGATGATTCACTATGAAAAGTGTCAGATTCGCATCAAATGAATTTTTTCTTCTATACAATTTTTGAGTTTACTATTATTCTAACCAGGATTCATTTCTAACCAAATTTACTTCAAATGATTAAGCACAATTATTCACTGCAATTAGTTTACCAACATCTATGGAAGCTTACATTTACTCTCTCTCTTCATATTCCTTTCAATTCTATTTCGCGCATGTATTACTACTATCAATAAATTGTTTAATACACTTCTACTTCTTTTTTATTCTTTTAATTTACTTAATCACAATTCATTTGATTGGGAAGGAGTTGTAATTGTATACAATTCCTGTTACAAAAAGTCACCGTGGTTAGTGATGAGAAAACTGCAAATAGGCCAACGTCACATATTTAAGGTAAAATCAAAGCTTAATTGCTTCTGCGACGAGTTACTGTCGTCAATTTGTGTCCTTTAATCATTATCAATGATGCCTGGATTGATCACTATGTATTGGAAACCAAGCAACAATTTAAATAATGATTAGCTTCCGGTGAATCTGCTCGAAAGAAGGCGGAAAGGGTGTCATAAACCGGAAAAGTTATTTAGATCAATTCTTTGGGATGCAAAGGGCGTCATACTCAAATGACTTCCAAAAAATGGAAAATCGTACAATAGACAATACAGTACAGTGAGTTACCACTTTCCCCATACCCTATCCTAAGACGGATAATTTTTTAATCACATTAGTATGATCTTTTCAATAGTTTAGATAAACCGTTATTCCATTTACTCTTACTTACTTAAGAGAATAAAGAATTGTCATTATATGTTCTTCTAAAGCATCACAAAAACATACATAACTTCATTCTCCTTTAAGAATTCCTCGAAATTAAAATATATCCGCATTTTCCCCCGAGTAAATACTTATCGAATTATTTATAAACTTTCCTTTAAAAATTCGTTTTACTCGTCTGGAGAACAGATTTTCTGAGATATTCTTCTAGTCTGTTCCCTTTTAGAATAAATTAGAATGATGCGTCATAAATTGTATATAAGATGAAAGTTAAGTTCCTCTTTCCGTCGAGGTAAGTTGTTTCCCTTTAGAATAAATGTGTGTGTAGGAGTTGCCTGATCTTTGACTTTTGAGTAACGAATGATTCATTCTTTAAAGTTACGCTTTGAAATCATTTATATTCCTTTATGTTAAAAAGCTTAATATTAAGTTTAAAATGTGTGTTATCTACTGAAATCCTACGTTTGAATTTTTGTATTTAATTAATATATTAAATTTGAGTTAGTAAATGTCAGTATTTATATATGTCTAAGGAATATAATATCTCATTAAAACACATAAGTTTTTTTAGGAAAAGGTTAACAATAACTGAAACTCAGAAATTCAATGCATAATTTAAATGATTTTCGGCATTTTAAAAGTATGTGATATGTTTGTTTATTAACATCGTACTAAGAAGCAATACGAGGGCTGAGAGCGACGAATCTCGTAATTTTAAACATCGGTCAAGTTTAAAGGGCAACACCTGATGTGGCATCTCTCTCTCTCTCTCCAATTTTCTGCACCACGCCAAAGAAAGGATTTGGAACCCAGACCGCTTTTAATGTGCATTAGCCCCGCTACACACCTAGCCTTAATTTAAAAGAACATGATCTTCTAAATGCGTATTGGTGTAACCCGAGCTGATGCATATTAAATCTGTAGGGGCTAAAAGTAGTGCCGTTGCCGTGATGTGGAAGTTCGTGGACATTGTGTCAGCTCAGGTGTCGTCCTCGTCACTTGATCTCGGTTCAAAATTACGAGATCCGTCACCAATAGAACTCGTGTTGCTTCGAGTGTAATGTTAATAAACCAAACCCTCTAAATATGTGTTTCTCAGTTTTTAAAAATCGCAACAATTTCTACAGAATATAATTAATTATTTCTTCCATTACATTTGAACATAATGTATTCTGTTTCTCAAAGAGCAAGTTAGATTTAAGTTTTGACCTAGAAAAAATTCTTATTAGTATGTCTGAAAGAAAATTCGTCTTTTTCAAGATGAACTTACTAAGCAGGAATTCAATAAGTGATAGCTTTGATAATAATAATAATAAAAAAAAACGTTGCTTACTTAATTGTATCTTTTCCACTTTAATATATAGCTTCACATACTAAATTAAGGAATGATAAATTAAACGAATTGAACAGACACTCTTAGAAAAATAGACTAAATTGATAATGAGCAAAATATACTTTTAAATACGCACTCTGTTTATTAAATGCAGTTATGTTTTTTGACTTTGTGACGTATTTCTTTTATTATTTAACTCGAACATCGTCTTTAAATCTAAATAAATAATCAATAAGTTCAACACTTCAACAGAAGATATATAAAAGCTGGACAAAACACTTTTATATATATCCAAGAATCTGCTACGTCATTCTCTCTCGAATCTCTCTTAACTCATTTAATTTTAATTTGTGTTCAGACTATAAAGTCTTAACTTACCAAATTACTCATTCCAATTCAATCACTCCTCTATTACAGCAAATTAGACTCCTATGATTCTAACCATGAATCTGTTCCAACTACTGTCAATATAAACGATTACAAATATCTATCAGCTTATCGTCATCCTATATCTCCATTCTCTTTCCTTTCAATTCTATTTCGTTAATAAATCACAATCCCTAATTCAATTTACTACACATCTTATCGTTATCTAATTTAACCGATCAGGTTTCACTTTGGTTACAAAGGATGTGAAATTATATTCAATTCAAATTACCAAAATTTTCCTGAGCTTAAGGAAGATAACATCGCAAATAGTCCTACATCTCAAGTGCTTTATTTAGAAAAAAATGAGCATCCGAAAAAATTTGTTTCTTTATTTTTAATAAATCAAACGTAACAGTAAATGCGTTTCTCTTTTGATAACATCATTACATCTAGATAAAAAAAAAAAAAAAAAAAAAAAAGAAGGTTTTTTTTGTATGAACAACTATGAAAATTTAAATATTTTAATGCTACCTTCTACCAGTCATTTTGATTTCGTAAAAATAAATTTAATTTGATGGAACTTCTTTTATTCCTCTAATTTAAGCTATTATATTTTTTGAATGGAATAGAGTGCATCCTAAAAAGCAAATAATACTGAAAGTTTCCAGAGAATTACATTTTTTCACCGATTCTTAAAAATATTTTCACGTCTTTATATTGATTTGTGCACTTTCTTCCCTTCAAAATCAATTTAAAACATTTTCAAAAATCAGTTTAAAACTGCAATTCTATAAACTCTTCATTATATCTTTACTTTTTTTGAGTGCACTTCTTTGCATTAATGTAATAGTCTGTGTTTGAGAAAGAAAATATAAATTCCACTAGAATCAACATTACGTTAAAGAAATCAAAATGAAATCAAAATGGTTGACGGAAACTTTAATTATTTCAATCGATTATTAGGAATTTGCACAGTTATATTCTGGCATATTCCTGTTTTATCTGTACGCATGTATACTGAAATATATCAGTATACAGGCATTTTTATTGCACATTTACTGCTTTCAATATATTGCCACTCAAGGACAAGCACGTCAATTTTATTTTACTTCCATATTTGAACATTTTGGAATAATTTTGATTAATATTTGGGAAGATGTAGTGAATCAAATGAGTTTTATTAGAAATATTACATTTTTGTGTATACAGGTCGAAGGATTTGCAGAAGCGCGTAAACTTCTTAGCTTTTAATCCATATCTGTTTAGGACTATGAAGCACTTCTTCGGAATTGACACTGCCCGAAATCATTTTTAAAGAATTTAAAAATTTACGATAATGTTGCTTGCCTTTGAAAAAATTTTAATTTAATGAAAATAAGAATTTATGAACAAGTGAAAGAATATATTAAGTTAAGCCATCTCTAGCGGCTTACTGTAAAAACGAAAGAGTAAGAGAATCGAGAAGCTTAAATTGCCAAAACCAATCAGAGTGCAGCGTATCCAATCACTAGGAAAATAGATTTGTATATATAGCATTTAAAAAAATAAATATTAATATTTCAAATTGTGGGGTACTTATATTACCCGTCTCGTCCGCTATCTTAAATATCAGTCTAATCCAAATCTAAAGTTTAACTTAACTTCAAAATCAGATGAAATAATTAAAATAATTACACAAAAAACGTTCAAGAATGTATATTTATATAGTCAATTATCATTCAAAACTTTATTTATTGTTTCTCTAAAGGGAGAAATGTTCTCTACCAGTTCACTGTCTCTCCACACGAATACTAAAAAATTCTGTATAATATGTAAGGTAATTCTTACCAGAAGACGATGCGAATACATTTTGAATGGAGAAACTTCGACCAGGAAGCTTCTACGCGCTATCCAAAACCTTCACATTTTTGTCATCTTAAATTTACTCCAATTGCAAATTTTAATTTCAACTTAAGTTCAAATACATATAAAGTGTACAAAAAAATCACAAGCTAACAGTTCAGCAATCAAGTAAGTTATGTTTCCAAATAGAATGAGTTAATTCTCTAATAAGGAGAATGTTCTCGACCACATACACAGTTTTAAGTCAGTTGCCGTGAGTGCTAACAGCATCTGTATTACTTGCTTAGTAATGAATATGCATACCGGAAGACGATGCTAGTAATTTCTCCAAATAGTAAATCAATCAGACAAAGACGTGTCCTTGTCTCAATAAATTAAGTAGATACGCAAATAAACTCCCGTGCATTTCACTAGAGCATTCTT
>BMAW01086683.1:63923-129099 GCA_019974015.1 Nephila pilipes
AACAATTTATATCTGTACTTATAACTTTCAGATAACTCATTTTATAATAATTATAGAAGTACTATGAGTGAGATTGTGTAAGAGCTGTGGGAATACATTGATGTCGTAAAACTGGCAAGGATCAGTTGTCCATTACTAGAACGTTTATTTATCTGAGATTAAGAAAGGCAAAATTCTACTTTTAATACAAAATTTGAGCTGTGTTTTGAAATGAATAGAAATTTTAGTTGCGAATATAATGTAATTTACCTATATTGTAATAACTATATTGTAGTATAATAATGTTGAAGTTACTTTTATAAGTTTGTATATTTCTAGAATTTCTATAGCAAATTCTTTCTTCAATACACAGTTAAGTTAAAATATGCCCACTCCCCTCTAAGAAGTCCAATCCTCCGTTTCTGTAGCCTTCGGACCAGGAGAGTTAATTACCAGCTAGTGTCTAGGCTGAATGGCTATTCCGACGATAGACCCTCAGTTAACTTCCCAAGCGAACTCATTTATTGATTCAAGAGTGATTAAGATCTTGAAAATCTGAAGTTGCCCGATAACTAGTTACCCAAACAGGAGCCACTTGTAATCGAATATGGGTAGGTAGTTCTCACAGTCAGAAATGGTATCTACTTCCCGTGGCCACTTCATTATACAGGTGGTTCGAAATTCATGGGAATAAAATTTAAGAGGTGATTGAAAATATCTAAACAAGCAATTTTAACCTAACAACATAGGTTCGTAGAGCAAGCGGTGAAGCGGTGGTATACTGTAGTGGAAAGCCTAATGCCTCGAGTTTTCTTACGCATAGTTATTTCTACATTGTATTTCAGGATTCATGACGTTTTCCTAATTAGTGTACGTCACCATACTACCTGATATACACTGTAGAAACAACAATGTGACAACCGTAGATTTCAGGAGGAATGGCATCTTCCTGAATACTGTACCTCGACATGCCTCCTGAAATTCAAGGTATAAATGGCGATGTATAAGAAAATTCGCGCTTAATGTGTTTCAATACAGAGATGTCTAGCTTTTAACCGCTTTCTTTCCGTCTCTGCATTGTGTGGTAAAAATTGCTTGTTAGATGTTTTTTTTTACCATTCCTCTAATTTTTGACCCTGAATTTCGAAACACCCTGTTTAGGGCATCCTTAAATTATTGTCGGTGATTTCTTACCTCACAACTTTTGATTAAAAATAACATCATGAAAACTATTATTACATATTCGCAAGGTACAAAAAAGGATTTTGAAATAGTTATGCAAACTAAATTACATATGTGTAAAATTGACACTCAGAACGTTATTAATTCAATAACTATTATAATCACAAACCAGTTCATTTTAAAATTTTATGAAGTTTATTTAGATGTTATTACCGAATTATAAGTGCCATGTATGGGAAGATAAAATATTCGGCTAATCAACGTGATATGGTATGGTCCGAAAGAGAATTTTTGAACTCCATATACAACTTCAATAGCGATGAAGTTTTGTTACAGAATGCTATCAATTTCCTGACACTTCCTTAAATAACGTACAGAATAAAATCATTTGAAGGCTGATCTCTCTTGTATGTATACTTGAAGCAACCCTGTGAAGTGGTGACGGATTTTTTTTCAAAGCGCAATACTTACATGGCTCTTTCATGCACTCACCATTTTGAAGTCTCGAGTTCCAGCCTTCTACAATGCGAAGCCGATAAAGTCCCCGCTTAAATAAGTTAAATACACTTTTGATGGGAAATGTTGGAATAAGAGTTCCATGTATGCGTGTGTGTGTCTATTGGTTATTCATCCGGAAAGACTATCGTTGGAACTAATGAATTTGTTTGAAGTTAAAAAGAATTTGTGAGTTGTACCTTATGAATATGTAGTAATATTTTTCATCAAATATTTTTATCCAAAGTTATGAGGTCAGAAAACACCGACAAAAATTTATGACTACGTGATTCATTAGAAACATCTCATTTTTATTAAAATTAAACTAAATGGAGATATTAGATAATCCTTTCCATGTAACTAAACCCATAATAATTATATGTGTATATTTTAATCATTTAAGAAACTAATGCCCCATAAAATAAATTTATTTGGCTTATGGGATTTTGCTGGTTTACAAAAAATGTGAATATGTTTTGTTCAATTAAAGTTTCATTTATTTAACTTCGACAAGGATCAACGTCTCTCGAAGGAATGGTTTGGAAATTTTCAATGTATTTCATGGATTACATCTCGGATGGATTTAATCAAATTCAAGGACACAATTCAAAATAATTTTCCCTGGAGAATAAGCATGTTTGCAGAGGGAACTAAACACTCATGCACGCAATAAATACAAACCCTTGAACATTACAAATGATTAAGAATATCTAATAATGTACTTAAGTTGATAAAAAATAATAGCTCAATTGAAATGATTTATTGATAAAATTAAAGTTTTAAACAAAGAGGAAAAATAGAAGAAATGAAAATGCTTAAAATATTTTTGTAGAAACTCTTTACGTATAATGTATCATACCTCACAAGTACAGTAATTATGTCAACGCTATGTCATGAACATTAGAAATCAGCCTTATGAGTATTACTTCAAAATTACTTTGAGATAAATCTGTCAGAAACAAGGGGAAATAATAAAAATTTAAGTAAAAAGGAGAATAATTGTTGGAAAAGGTATTTGATACTGCGAATATCATCCAAGATTCTAACGAATTTAACATAAATAATCGACGAATTCTAAATTATAAAAAAGGATATATTTAGCTATTTATATAACATAGAATCGTATAACTTATTATATTATATTTGAATTAATCTCTTTTCAATTGTACTTTGGAAAAAATGAAGATAAGTTTTATTCTTTATTTGATAATCATCTAATAAGATTGTAATTTCGATGCATTGTAAATCACCAATAATTATCAAATTGCGAGGGAATTCAGAAAAATATTTTAATATAATCAAGTAAATGCACAACAAATGTTTTTTTTTTTTTGTTGCTAAAAGTTATATATATAAAAGAATTTATTTATTTGAGAAATATTGCTTCCACACATGAACATTCTTTTTCATTCTATTAATTCCAATCCAAGAAATATTAGCTTTCCTCATCTAAACGCTAAACTCGATTCCCAAGAGGTTTCTTATCATGTGAGTTGCATTTAAAATAATTCAAATAAAGTGACTTATTATATAAATTCTTCGACAAGTTTCACACATTCCTAAGATGAAAACATAAATGGAGAAAAGGAAAAGAGGGTTTTATATTCATAATAAATTATTTCTAACTTATAGTCATGTGCGAGCATTATAATCAATCTTTAATATGTTATTTGGATTTTATTCACGAAATTATTCCATGAATAATTCATTCAGAATCCCTCATAAACATTGTAGAAGTGCTTCAGAAACGTTCACAATGCCTAGTTTTTTTTTTTTTTTCTTTTTTTTTAATTTTTCAAATGGAAGAGGAATAAAATCCTAATACTAATTCATAAAAATATATTTAGTCTTTAGAAAACATTACATTAGTCTCTTGATATAATTTAATGTAATGTGGTGCAACCGAAGCTAGAAAAAACTGATTCAATAAAAGCGAAAAAAAGAAAACGAAAGACATGTTACAATTTCTTATTTAACTAATTTCTATATATATTTAAGTAAAGTTTAATTTGTTTTTTTTCAACTTAATTACGTCCTTCAATGGCATAATTTCTTGAAAAACGTAAGAAATTATTTAAATAAATAAAATTTACGAATAATTCCTAGTCACGTTTTACATTATGTAGATCCGAAACATATATGTTGCGAATAGAAAAATCTCACATTTTATTTTATTTACATTATGAATGTATGTAAGCATTAATATTAATATTTAACGTGCAATTCAGACTTTGTTCAGAAATTCCATGAATAAACCATTCAAAAGGTTTAAAACCCTTTAGAATTTCTCGTAAAATATTAAAAGACATAAACATTAACATTTTTTTCCGGTTAGTGAGGTATAAAATTATAGTTATATAGATATGATACAGTTATCTTATTGAAAATAATGCAATATAATTAGTTACTTTGTTTAAAAACTGTAGCCTTTAAAAATAGAATTTAAAAAAATGGGGAAAACATAAAATCATTCAGTAAATTAATTACTAAATAACAAATATTCATCATTTCCAGGTAATAGTTATAGCCGCGGTAACCTAGATGTCATGGTCGGGGACTTGCGGTTTGCAGTTACTGTCGAGCCATGGGTTCGAGCCTTGGTGCCACTAAAGACCTGCCGTGTAGTCGGGGATGATACACGTTAAATTTACCGTGTCGCAAAGTCCCCACGTAGGTATTGCTTGGAAATTAGGAGAGGAAGGTGCCAGCTGAAGTGTCATCCTCGTCACATGATAAAGGCTCAAATTTACAACTTGAACCAAAGCTGTTGCCGGCGTGATTCATAGTATCAGCATCCAGTTTTACCAGGAAATTATGACGTCAATGTATTATAGATTGAAATTCAGTCAAAAAAAAAAAAAAAAAAGGAAAAAGGAAGAAACGTAACACATTGTGAGCAAATTGTTACCTTTTATTGCTTGATTTTCGGAATTGTTTTATCGTTTGTTCTTTGCTTCAACATGTAATGTTACTTGTTACCCTTTCTAGTTGTAAAAAATTATTAAAAAATTTCTTTTTGGCAATAAATGCTCATTGCGGGTTTATTGTCTCCCGGGGGGGGGGGGCGGTTTTCATTTTTAAGTACTTTGGGTTAGCTAGGTCTTCTTGGACTTTCTGCAAATAGCCCTCGTGTTGCTCTAGAGTGACATGAATAAAGCCATACCAAATCCATCCAGGTAATATTTTATGATGTTTTTATTTCTTTTTCTTAAAAAAATATATTGAGCAACTTTTGTTTCGAAGGATGTGTATCATTCATTCAAAAATTCCTATCGATGTCTGCCAAGTTTTCTTTATTTTTGGTTTGAAAGAGCTTTTAATAAAAACAGATTCCTCACATTATACTTTCAATGATCCTATTTTCCCACAAGGAAAATATTCTGCCATGGCCATAATATATCTTTTGTGTACCTTCCCAAGAAGCAAAACTAGAAATGGAATATTCTCCCAGATCTGGAATTCCTCCTTTTTTTCATCGGAAAACATCGATTTCCGTTTTAAATGGAAGTCAATTTAGCGAAATGTTGCGCGTTACTTTTTCTTCGACACCCATAACTTTATTGATGTCTCTCGCCCATTTCATTACGGATACTCGCTTCAAAGGATTTTTTTCCTTAAAATTCTGAAAAGACTTTAAAACGATTATTTGTTTTTGAACCGCAAAGAAAGCAAATAAGGACTCGTACACTGAGAATAGATTCGAGAGGAAGGAAATTTTTCTTCACTGAATTATCGATACGCATTTGTTTTCATTTGCATGTTTGATGCTTGTTTTGAATTTATATTTTTACAGATAAAAATTAAACTGAAACTATGTTTGTAGATAAATAAATTTGTGATAAGTTTCTTATATATTTTGGAATTACTTTTGAAAAAAGAATTTGAAGTGAGGAGAAATTTATGAAAAACATGATGAAATCTTGTGTCTTTTTCATTGGAAGTGAATATGTAGCGAAATTAAATGTTTCACAATAATATAAAAATAATTTAATGGCTATACATAAAATTTTCAAAGGAGATCAATAAAAAAAAAAGATAGCATTGAAAATAATTTCCGCAATAAATAATTTATTTGGTAATTGGTTAAAATGTTGTCGAAGTCGTTAAGCTGCCCTACTATTAGAGTAGATCATATTCTTATGAAAAATATTGAAATTTTCATTTTAGAGCAATTAATCGACAACATGGTAAATGTTGTGAACACGCAAGCGCCTGCTTCTAGTTATCAAATAAAATTTAATTTTTTTGAAAATCTTCGAGAAATTCAGCAATTTGAAAGTTTCCATGAGAGCTTCAGAATTACATTATAAGACTCTTTTGGTAACTCTTCTCTTAAAGGACTCATTCAATCACGAAACAAAAAAAAACATAAGCATTTACATAAAATGCACGAATTTATTTTATATTTCGTAAATTTTGATTTCACTTTTATGTAAAAATTTTATTTATTCACACTTAACCCGTTCACTCAAAGCGTATCACAGGCGATACGCTCGTGTTTGGTCTCCTGTGTCTTCTACGGCCCAATGTATCAATAGACATACGCTTTATGAGAAAGATTTATTTGATTTTTTTTAATGTTACTATATGGCGTTACAATACCGCGAAATCTATATAGATAGGTTATTTGGAGTGTTGGCCTTGGTGAAATGAGCTTAGATTTCAATTCTGGCTACCAGGAGGGGGGCAATTGTTACAAGCATGTGTTGCGATGCAGCTCTTTAAATTTGACAATTAAATGTGACTTTTTTAATGACATGATTTAAAGGGTGCACTTGCTTTCGATTTGCTTTTTTTTTTTCTTGCTTGCCTCTTAGAAGTTCGAAGGAGAATTTATGGCCCTTTATGGGGGGTTAGGGCTGTTGGTTGCAGATTTTCTCAGCTGTTCGTTTCATTGGGTCAGTTTTTATTTGTAGAGACAGTCATGACGTAAAGAAAGTATTTATCTTATACTGAGATTTTCGAAATAATAAATGAATCTGAGAGGAATATTAGAGAAAATTATCCAAATCTGTACATAGACATTAAAGTAAAAAAAAAAAAGAAAAACAAAGTACTAAGATGTGCCGTTTGGTGCATCATTACACCATGAAATTTATGTAACATATGTAAATAAATTTTGTATTTTCTGAAAAGTATGATTTTTTTTATGTAATTTTATGTATAAGATATTCAGTTTTCGATTAAATCTTTTTTTCTTTTGTATATATTAAGTTTAATGCATTTTAAATAATATATGTAAATACCAAAATATTTTAATGAATAGTAAATTTTAGAGGAATTTTTATGTCAAATTAGGCTTAATATTTAAAATCGTCTGGGCACAGCGTGACACTCCGCGGTAAGAAGCCGTGGGCCCAGAGAAGCACTTCCTTCTTTTCTCTCCGGTAGTGAAAGGGTTATTTTTTTTTTAAATTCATGTTTTCAATCCTTCCTTGAATCCAGAATGCATGTTTTTTTGCAGTCTATCTTTTTCTTTTGACATTTGGTATAATTTATATTCCCTAAAAGCATTTTTTTTTTATTTTAAAAAATGGTCTTTGGGAGGACAGCTCAGTTACAATAAATTGCAATAACTGTGATTTAAAATCAGTTGTACCTCAATGTTTTCACTTGATTCACAACTTTTATCCATCTAAACTACAAATGTTTCAGTATATAATAACAGATAGTAGCACCAATCTTGAAAATTTGAAGTCTTTCATTTTGTGAAAGAAGTGAATGCAGAAATAATATCATTTGCTTGTTACTGTAATATGCTTCCAAATGAGTTAAATAAACTTTCCCCTCCCCTATTATAATGCAAACATGTGTAACATAATAATATTAAAATTATTTACTTCAAAAATAAACTGCATATCTATTGGAAACGAAAGTGCCTCATAGCAGTCTTAAAATAACACGTGGTTGTAAAGGGCAAATTCCTGAAGAAATAAAACTTAGTAAGTTTTAAGACAATTCCTTAAAAAAATAGTTTTGTATTATCCTTTTTAATACAATATGAATAATTAGGAAAGTATAATGATCTTGCAAGCAATATATCCCCATTTTCAGGAAATCAGAATTCCCATGTATCTGGCAATATGCCTAATGATTATTTCTCTAAAATGTTGCAAAATGCTTTTCAAAAGGAAATAGTACATGAATCAAAGATGTATGCCACATTAAAAAGGAAGGAAAATTTTACCCTTACTGAACCATGCCATGAACTGAAGGTATTTTTAGAAATATATTTTGTTATGGTATACAGTGTTCGAGATTAAACCCTTACTGGGCACCAAAACATGGCACGAAACTAAGCAATTTGCTGATTATATAAAGCAAAATCATTTCTTTGAAATAAGAATATACCTTCTTTTTGTTCCATGTAACACAGCTCCAAACAGTGAAGATAAGCTGTATAAAATAAGACCAATATTAGACCATTTTCCCAGAGTGTTTGCTGACACATTTGATCTGGAAAAGTAGTTCTCAGTGGATGAAATAAAGATTCCCTTCAAAGGAAGGTCAAAGATCAAACAATATATAAGAGGTAAACCTCATCCGCAGGGAATAAAATCCTGGGTGTTAGCTAGAACTTCTGGCTATGTTTATACCTTTGAAATTCATCTAGATGGAAATGCTGAATCTCATGTTTCTTGTAAAGAATTTGGAACAACTGGAGGTGTTGCATTGAGGCTTTGTAAACTTATACCGCATAAAAATCACAAAGTAATTTTCGACAATTTATTCACAACAATTCCTCTTTTGATGAAACTTGTTGAAGGTAAGAAGTTTTCAACAGGAACAGTACGTACTAATAGCTCACAAGAAGCTACAAATAAATTGAAATCTACCAATGAAATGAAGCGTGATTGAAGAGGTATATTTCCCATTACCACAAGGGCCGTGGTAGCCTGGTGGTCAAGATCGTGGACTAGCGTCCGGCGGATTTCGTTCAGCCGCGGGATTGATCCTTGGCCGCCAAAGACCCACCGTGTAGCCGGGGCTGATCCACGTTAAATCCGTTCGGTACCCAAAGTCCTCCCGTTGGCGTGGTGTGGATGTTAGGAGAGGGGGTGCCAGCTTAGGTGTCGTCCTCGTCATTTGACCGTGGTTCAAAATTACGAAGTCCTTCGAAAATAGCCATCGTGTTGCTTCTAGTGCGACGTTAATAAAAACTAAAACTAAAACCATTACCACAAGTAAGAAAAACATAAAAATAACGTGGTGTTTCGACATCTCAGCCGTTCAAGTAGCCTCAACATTTCTTGGAGCAAGTCCTGTTTGATCGATTAAATGTTAAAGAGGGCAAAAGAAGATGTGTTATCAAAATCCAAGACCTGCTTCCATCAAAATGTATAATAAAAATATGGGTGGAGTTGATCTCAGGGATTCATTATTAGGTATGTAGAGACATAAGTTATGACATAAATGGTGTTACGTCCGACTTTTTCACCATATGTTAAATGTTTGCGTCGTAAATTATTGGATTCTGAAAATAAATCTATGGATTTATTAGAACTTATATCATCCATTGTGAGTTTCTTTATTTATAAAGGTAGGTTAATTCAGAGCAAAAAGCGATTCAGACCAAGTACATTTCGGGATCCACTAACAAAGAAACGCTTATAAGAGCTAGATCCTGCTGAATTTTGACAAGAGGGTGACGAGCATTACCCGTCTAAAACTGAAAGTACATATATGCTCGATACATATAGGCTCGATGCAATGAAGTACTATACCCTGAGTGTATCCATGCTTTTTACTCAAGATAATTTTTCTAATATATTTGTAATTTCATTGTATTAAGTAATAGTTGCTAAAATACCCATTAGAACATTAAAATAATTACAAAAATTAGCTTAAATTTCTTAGCTGTCTGTTTCCTTACATTTCTCAGAATAGGCATGTTTGAAATCTTTTAAACATACTGGCCTCATATGAGGCTCTACAAATTTCCCTTAATGTGATCAAGTTGAAAAAAAAAATTATTATTTTTACAGAATTTAAACCAAGAATTTAAGTATATTAATTCATGGAATGATTTTTTTCTTAACTTTATCATAATTCGTGAGCGAGAGGATTACAATGAATTTTGCAAAGCCAATTTTAATATTTTAAGCAATGTTGCAACTTTTGGTGATAAATTCCATGTCCAAGGAAGGAAAAAGAGTGGAATTCTGAGACATTTTTTAATAATAATTATTGGTTTATAACCATAATTCGTACCACTATGGTATCAATGGTACTCTATCAAACCAATATGTAATGTTATTGAGGTTCAATGCAACTGCTTTAACAAGGTATGACCCTCTATACTTGTGTACAATTGTCGTGTGGACTTCGACATTTTTTGACCTTGACCACCAGATTGCTCAAAAGTGTTATTTCCATTTTCTCCCTATTTTTATTGCAACAGTTAATTATTTTTTTTCAATATTGGATTTCCTGTTTTATATGAAGCTTGTTCATTTTTTTTTTCGTTTTAATACCACGCTCGTGTATTTTTTCCCTTTTAATATCATGCTTGTGCATTTATTGTTCACGTTCGTGCATTGTTATCTGCAGTATACTGAATATGCATAATTATATGTATGTAGCACAATGCATATTAAAAGGTTCTCAAAGTCCAGCAAATGTTCTTCAAATGCTAATAAAGTTCATGAATATCAGCTAGGGATAAGAGAAGCTTATTGCAGCTAGTGTTAGCTATCATTGTACTGCTGTAGTTTTTCTTTTGTGCTGCATTCTTTTATCAATACAAGAATATTCGGAAAAAAAATGAGTTATTCCTTTGAACTCAATTTTATAGTCACTAAAATGAGACGGAATACTTTGTAGAATATTTATATCGTCAAAAGCAGGGGTAGTCTACCATTTCGTAAACCTTAACTCATTAATAAATTTTGATGAATTTGATATATTTTAATTTAATAATTATTTGGTTATAGTCATAAATTTATTAATAACATTTTGAGGTGAAACCTTATACATATGTAGCTTAGAGTTTTTAATATAACCTATTTGTGTTGCCCTTTACGCATACTTAATAATATTTTTCTCCTTAGTCTATTGAAACTAGAGAGAATAAAGGATATTATAGACCAAGAGAGACGCTCTTTATATCAAATTCAGATAAAAGTCTGCCTTCTTCGAAAGATAAAAGAGGTAGAAAGAATTAATAAATGCAGCTAAAATATTACAATATACTGTGCTGATTGTTTTGTGATATTTAAATCAAGTCGGTCTGTGAGTGTTGGATTTAACCCAGAACCGAATTATGACAACCACCTGTCTGACAGGTAAGCAAAATTTACAAACCTTTGATTTACGAATTCTATAGTTCACTCATGATATTTAATCGAAAATTATGAGGTAAGGGAACTCCGTAAATAATTTATGCAGGACCATTATTATAAGGCCCTTTAAGCTTCCGTGATGGCCATCAAAATTTTAAAACTGAATAATTCCCCAACTTTTGGAGAAATTCGAATTAAATTTAGAATCTTAAGGTTTATTTACATGAGATATTCAAATAAGCAAGAGCATTTATGTGATGCAATTGACTTTTTTTCGTATCTGTGTTGAATTATCCACATATTTAGAAATATTTTTTTTTTCAATTTTCAAATGTATTTGCAATAGGAAAAAAAATTTAAAAGATGTTGATCAAAAATAATTTGGGACTTTTGAAACATAAGGAAAACCATTCATGAGCCCTCTCAGTTCAAAAATTTACGTGTAGAACTTTTACATTTAATTTCGTTTTAAGATGATATATTATTTACTTTGAAAAATTGGCATTCATAATGAGATAATTCTGCTCCAGAGGTTAACTAACTGTGTTTTTTAAATTAATTACTCAGTCCCTCACCACCCTCATATAAATTGAATTCAAGTATTAAAATTGATGCCAATTATGTACAGCTGTATTGTATTAAGGAAGATATTTTGAAGGTGTCGTATTTTCTTATTTAATTAATCAATTTATGATAGAGCAAAAATTCAACTTAAAACGTCAATATGTCGTAGAATCACGATTTAAAATATAAACAAATGTAAATTTCAACTTTTACACTTTCTGCTCTAGTTTTTATATTAACTTCCTCAGTCATGAAGAATTAATTTTCAAACCATGAGTTTTCATTGAGGAAGTAATTATTATATATATAAAATATTTTGGGCAAGATTTCGCAAGTTCCAATTGAAATTTAGTTGTAAGTTGTAAGAAATATATTTGAACAATGTATGTTTTTATTAAGGCTTTTGATAAACGATCAGTAAAAATATTACCGTTAAGGGGACTTAGTACCTTACGAAATCAAAAGTAGAACTTTTTGACAAACTTTTTTCGATTCTTCATAAAACAACAATATTTGCTCATTTCAATATGACACTTTGCCAGTTTGTGTAATGAAGTCCATAGTTTAAAAATTTGGGTCAAGTTTTGCTATTAAATTAATATATTATCTTATAAAACATGAAATATGCGTACAAAAATTTGAAAAATAAATTAGCTTACCTTAAGTTACCCACAAGATAACATTTGAAAGATGTACAGTAGAACCATAATTCTTATACCAAATTAAAGCTAAATAATGGCCTTATTCTGTAAACCTCAAATTTAAAATTTATCTTACATTAAAAAAATTGAAAAATTAAAAAAGTTATCAAGTTTGTATTTAGTAACTTTTTTTTCATGTATCATGTTATAAAATAAAATCTAATCATTCTATTAACAAAATTGAGGTTCACAGAATAAAGATTTACAAGTGCAACACTCATGTAAGATTTTAAAGCTCTGCATGCAAAACATTTTTCTTAATCCCGTGGGAAAGTGTGAAAATAGCAAACTGAGAAAAAGAGGTTTGTTTACATTGCGTTACATAGAACAAGCCACTTTAGGCATTTACATTTTTTATTGCACAGGGCGTAATAATTGTCGGATTTTTACGCGGTTTGTTTTAAAATGCTCCTAACATTTAGTACTACTTTTTAAAAATAAATTTGAAAAATCGAATTTTTGAAGGTGCAAAGGTACTAAGTCCCCTTAAATCAACCTTTTAAAAAGAAATATAATTGAATGCCAAAGTATGTATTACATATGTAGTGTTTAGAATTGATCTATTTCTTTTGATGTTTCGTATATCGGTTTTTACTATAATAGGGTTTATTTCCAGTTTAAGAGAAGAATTTATTTATATTTATTTCATTGTTTTTACTGGTTTACGTACATATTTTATTGTTTATGCACAATTCATTCACTGGTAAGCACATCAACGTAATTTGATAATGAGAAATGCAGTAAGTATTTCTCGAAACGCAAGAATATTTTTTCTAACCTTCTATCTATACCAAATTCTTCTCAATATCACTACAAATGTATCCTTTCTCAAGAAGCATATGGAAGTCATAATTGTACGTCCATCTTCTAATAGGTGGAACTTGAATTTATGGACCATAACCAGAGTTCATGAAAATTTGTAACCTGTAAAAACTCAAATTAGTTAACATCAAATGTTGATCAAACCATTTAAGAAAAAACAAGAATTTTAAATAACTGTATGATGATAATTTCATGTTTATGTTTGAGCTTTTTCATCAGATTACGCCTCTCTCTCTTTTAGGGTAATTTACAACTAATTATTGATATTTAGAGTAATTAGTGTTTTTAAAATTAAAGACTATGCAAAAAAAATTCAAAAATTCTAAGCTGTCCATATTGTGTGTAATCCAAGAAATAGTCCTTAGTTGATATTTTCGTATTTATTGACATACATAATTATAACTGGACGAAGAACACATATAACACTTACGAAATTAACACATATAAAATATAATAATGATTTGCCGCTGGCAACGAGCGAGCTGTGCCTATTTGCACAAGTTAAAAAGAACACTTAAGCGGAGTAGAAGCACATAGCAACTGACTCAAACTTACTCTCGTTATTCTTATAAAAAAAGGTACATACAACGCCATCTATAGGCGTTAATTATTAAAACATTTAGAATACGAATAAGAAAAATAATTATAAACATAAGAGTTACATGAACAAAAATGTTATTTTATAATTGAGAAATTAAAAAAAGATCATTCAAAGACTCTGATGGTAGAAGGTAAGGAAGTCTGTGACTGTGTTGATATATTGGACAAATATTCTTCCACTAAACACATAGTAAGAAATAAATTGTTCAATAAGAAATGCTTCTCTAGTTTTAGGAGTGAGCATCCTATTGAAGAGATAATTCTGATTACTGAAGCATATCTCATGATTGACAAAGAAAAGTTTGAAAAAGAACTAAAATTATTGTATTGTAGGTCTTATATTCCGTAATATTGCAAATTAATTGAGCTTTTTAAATTCATCTTGGAATAATAATATAGATTATGCTTTTAGTAAACCTATAAGTCCTTTTGACAATTTTCATGACCACATCAGAGGCAGAATGCTGTTTTTCAACATTGAAAAGAATAAACACTTTTCTAAGAAGCACTATGAATTCGGAAAAACTAAATGTGATTTCAATACTTTCAGCGGAAAACAAATTCCTCGGTTGGCATCCAGAGATTTAGCATAGAACTATTTATCTTTTCGCGCAAATAAAAACAATAATTTAAGTTAAAATAAGCAAATAATTTTGGATTGTTATCAAGTTTCTGATTATATTTTTGCTTTATACATGTTTGTTTTCTTTTACTCAATTTTAAAACAAAAGCTAAAAATTATCCGCTGCAGCATCCCCACAAACTTTAGCAACGAGCCGCCACTGATAATAAATAAGAAATTTTCAGATAGAGAGATTGAAGATAAGTTGAGATAGAAGAAGTAACGAGATTGTAGAGAATACAATACAGGTTTCAAATAAATACGAAATAATCTTTTTTAAGTATGGGTTTTCTAAGTATAGAACCTTGACTCGTAATAGAAGTTTGTTCATAAAAGTATATTGGAATGAAATCCATAGTTTTACTGTTAATAATATAAGGGTTTTAAAGTGATTTGTTAAGACTAATATTTGTAATACATATAGATCGAAATTGTTCTAAATCTGCATAAAAAGAATGGACATTTAGGAATTAATAATATTTGTTGACTGATTGTTTATTATAATGTTAACAAAGCAGAGGGTGTATTAATACTTAAAATATTAGAGATCATTACAGTTATATATTTTGTCAAAAATTCAGTTAAAGAAATATCGAATGACTGAAAACGAGAATTAATTATAATAGTAGTATTACAGTTATTCATCTCGTATGTAAGCCGCCTGGTTCATAATTATGTAGTCAGAGATAAACAAATTTGCCAATTTTGTTTCTAATCACATCTCCCTGGTTTTAGGAGGGGCTAGATAACCCCTTTCATGAAACCATCAAATCCTTCACGGAAGTATTTTTGGAATTATAAGTGTTGAAATGAGCATATCAGTAATTTTTAAATAATACTTGAAAGTTTTGTGATTATAATATTGCTATTAAGAGGTTGAGTTTATCGATTAATTGAAGAGAGTTTGGAGTATGTTCAGTATTGGGATATTTATAAGTTATCTGTAAAACTGAAGAGCTAAAAAATTATTTAACAATTCATTTTTTTTGTATTTAAGTAAAATCAAAGTAATGTTAAAGAAAATAAATGGATTTTCTTAAAATTGAGTGAGACAATGTTGTTTCATGGAATTTATTTACATAAAAGTAGTGATGTAGTGCACATTTACAGTATGATAAAAATTCCATTAATGATGTTGAATTTCATTGTATATACAGTGGTATTAAAAAATTATGTTTCAGTTATATTTTTTTCTTATTCTTAATTTCAACATCTAATTTTAAGTTGTTTTTTTTATTTATTTCTATGATTTTATTTATTTAATATTTTGTTTTTAAATTTTAATCTTTTTAAATTTAATTCATTATTTTTATTGATTATTTATATCTATTTATTTATGGCCTTTTTGTCTTAAATTTAGTATTACTTCTTTACAAAGGTAGTTAATTATTTTTTTAAATTTACTGAAAATTTCAATTCTGTACTAAAGTATGATGCAATTGAACCTATGAAAAAAATGTGCGAAGTTAATACTCACCAGACTTCACAATAGGAATCGTCAGTTATTTCTATGTACGTTTTTCATATTCCACAGTTTGAAAGACCACCTTAATTGCCTTTCGCCTGCTAAATTGATAATGACACGAGATATATTATGATGAAACTAGATATTGGATTATTGTGCTAGAATAAAAGAAAATAATTATTCATTCTTTAAAAAAAAACTGAATTTATTAATGCTTCATGTGTCTTTTTGGGGAGAATTCTTAATCAAACGTAGGGGAATAAAATTCCTATGAAAGTAATTTGTAAAATACTTTTATTGTTATGTAATGTTACCTTAAAAATGAATTCAGTTATTAATACTGAATATATATGAAGAATGTAAGAATTTTTTAAAGTAATTATTTAAGGGTTTTTTTTAATCAAAAGTAGAAATGAAACCTTTTTTTTTGTAACTATATTTATTTTTTTACAATATGCTCAAGTAATTAAAATCTCTCGAGAATGTGAACAACGTGTAATTATTTTATTATAATGAATGAGGAAATCCTTTTCATCGAGAAAGAAAACCCCTCTTTTGTTCACTGAAGTATAATTTTGATGAAAAAGAACGAAGGAAGAATTATCAGTCTAAAAAGTATTTAAAAAGTTTTAAGAAAAAGAATATAAATACAGACTACTTTTTTCAAAAACAAAGTTGTACAGTGCTATTATGATGTAAAATTTATTTGCATTTGTGTTATGCTATTAATTATTTTTCTAACACCTTTTCACAAAATTGCAGCTATTGTCTAATTTTATTTTATTTATTTATTTACCATCGAAATCTTGAGTACGATATTAGTATCATGAGCAATTTAATTAAATTTAAAAGTTACAAAACAGAAAGAGTTTAGAAAAGTTATGCTTTCCACTTTCTTAAATTTTTTTCAATGTTTTACTGCAAATGTTTTAACTAATTTATAAAGATCTAAAACGCGAAATGTTAAAATGCTCTCAATGTTTTTATTTAATATCAGAAAACGCCAGTTCAATAATTAAGCTCAATTGTTTTAAGTATACAGTTTTTATGTTTAATTTTTTTCATACGATTAATTTTAATAATTTTTTTTGGAAAACATAAGAATTTTCTTGTTATTAAAAATATTAGAATAAAGAAATATTTTAGATATTCCAAAAAAAAGTTGGAATTGTTTTTAATTTTTATAAAAATATAAAGGATTTGAAGAATGATCTCAATTGTAATTGTAAAGAACATAAAACATTTAATACTATCGAGTTCTAACATGTCATTACAGTAGATTTTAACATTGTAAAAGATCAAATAGTCTAGAGAGTTATAATGAATATGTGTACATGATTCGGGATTACGATATCTACTTGCAACTATTTCATTAACTGAACGAATTATGATGAAATTAATAATTTTATCAATAAACTCGCTATGAAATATATTTTTCTAGTAAACCCATTACAATGATTCCAAGCACTATATTAGTAATAAAATGATTTTCAGAACTCAAGATAATATTAAAATATAGGAATTGAAATATAGTACAGAATTACAAAAAAGACATTATAATATGTAAAACTGCAACGTTCCCAGTAAATAAATTATTATTTTCAAGTAGTACAATAATTTAGTTATTAATAAACATCTAAAAGTTAATAATGGTTATTCAAAAATAATTTTAATGAACAAGATATTAATAATAAATAGGACTACAAATAAAAAAATTTAATTTTAACAAATATTTCTATTTCCAAAACTTAGTAAAGAGCCAATAAATTTGGAACAATCACTAAAGATTATAATACTTATATTACAAAAGCAGGTATTATATTTTCAGAAAAAATATTGTAAGACACTATTAATGATTGCGGTTTTATTTTTACAATAAATATAATTAATCTCCAATCATTAAAAATATTGTAGATATAATTAAGAACATGTTAGAGAAATACATTATTTGCGATACATGGACATGACCTTTTGTGCATCCTTAATTGTATAGACATAAATGGTCTAGCACTTTTAATTATTTAAAAGAAATAGATGATCGACGTAGTTTGAATTGTATTACAAGCATTCAGAAGTTAATCCAGTTTTTCCTTTTTATCATGATACTTAAATTTATCAAACCAATAATAATGTATATAAAATAGAATATTTAGATATAAAACTGGAAATTAAAGATGAGAAAATTATTAAGACATTTCTGCTCTTCATTGTATAAATCTACAGGCATGTATCGGCTTCTCGTTTTCATCTATCCCTCTCCTTCAGTTCTATTTCGCATATATATCTCTTTAAAAAGTTCAATTTATTACACTTCTTATCTGCATAATTCTATCATCACATTTCATTTGGTTGGGCTGCAATTTTATGCGATTGAAATTACAAAAAGTCCCCAAGATTAATGAAGAGAAAAACGCTCCCGACACAACCCCTTCCCGTAAATGAAACGTGAACCTCTAAGCGATTAAACTTTCATCTATTAGCTATTTTAGTAATATTGAGAACTTATAGAGTAACCCAAACAGAGAACTTACAGAAATGTGAAATACATCAAATTCGGTCAGTAACAAGAACTTGGGAGAAATTTCTAATGAAAATACCCAAGTTATGCATACAGAACATTTGAATTACTATAAGACAACTTCAAAAAAATTCTTTATAAGCCATTCACAACTAGTTTCAATCTTGTATTCAATAATCTTGTTTCCTATCGTTTGATGTAATGTAATCTTCAGTTCTAAGCACACTCTAATTCTTTCTTCCTTATAAAGTTAGCAGCTGTATTCATCGTTATGTCAGCCATCTGGGTCTTTAACCCTGAAATACAAAGTGCTTATTATTCACTTCTTACTCAATTCTTCAATTCTTAGATTACATGGATCATTGAAACCACCATTTATATGAATATTCACTTTCACCGCCTGAATTTGGAAAATTAACAAATTCAAACAGACGCTTCAAAACGATTATTGACGCAACGATGTCTGATAACACATAATCAAAGTTTACAGCTTCACCTAACATCTCCCCAGCATTATTGTTGATCTACTAGCTACCTAGAAATCCATGCATCTTTTCGGGATGCGACCAACAAGATACTAGTAAATGGTTCAAAGGTAAGAATGGATCATATCTTATAACCGCTGGATTTAACAGTTGTATCCGGCGAATGTCGTTTTCTACCTCACTGGAACAGCTAGACTACGATTGACAATAATGAGGACACTTCACGGATTGGATGACTTTCAGAAACTACCTAAGCGATACGTTTGGCCTACCTAAGCCGCCGAGCCGAAAGCTGCTTACATTTAAGGGTACAAAAAACTGACGAGACGTACGAGTCGTATATTAAGGATATACTTGCCTTTCAAAAGTTTAATTCTGCTTTGCAAGAACACGTGATATTGGTGCATCTAATAAAGGAGATCACAGAGGATTTGTACCAGCCCCTACTGGTTCAGGACTAAGAAATAGTGGATAAATTTACTAAACTTTGCCGAATGCTTGAAACGCTTAAGCCGACACTCATCGCCCAATAAAGGTTTCGTGGGCTATATAATGTTTGTTCTATGTCACCCGATATTGACATGTCTGATCTACAATCCCTGGTACGAAGCATTGTTAAATAAAGGCTTCAAAAGATCCTATCGGAAATTCCGTACACCGATGAATATACCGTATCTTCTCGGGGCACTGCATCTATAGTCCGGGAACAAGTCGCGAAGGCTCTCGCTCCAGTAACTATTCCAAGAAGTCTCAATACCACTGTACATTACCAGGCTCCTATTAGGCAGCAGCTTAGAAGTCCAGTCAGAATCTCCACCATCGTATAGCATAAAACAGATTTGTGGAGAACTACTGAAAATTTGCCTCTCTGTTATCCCTATAGGCTTCAGGGGGATATAATGCGTTACTGTAGAGAGAGACGAAGAATATTCGCAGAAGCAACAGCCGCTAAATCATCCAACTTTTGACGAGATATGGATATTTAATCCCATCAAATATTTGACGATGATTATATATATGTCCTATTGCATCCAATTACAGACACATTACTGCATACCCTCGCCATTATTTCAGTCGTCCGCAGTCACTGTCGCCAGCAAAACGCCCCAACTCCACCCAACGCAATGAGGAAAACTAAACCAGGTGCCCTTTTCTGGAGGTGAGGCCGCAACTGAAAAAAAATCACCCGACGCATATTCTTACTAGCATAGAAATTAACATGATCTATATTTCAATGAATGGACAGTGTATAATAGCCCTAGTTGATACAAGAGCTGAATATTTCGTCATATTTGAAGAACTACGTCGAAATTTAAATATTCCAATGCTTAATGAAATCGCGACTATTTTAAAAACTGCCTGCGGGAAGCCTGTAGCCGCTTACGGAAATTGTGTATTGAAAGATGATCTAAATGGGGAGATAAAGCAGTTTCTTTTTTTTTTAAAACAATTCTCATGTTTCCCCAATGCAGCCATCAAATGATACTTAAATGGAATTTTTTTCGTGCTACTGATGCCGTTATAGACTAAGAAAATGATGAACTTCGACTCCCTGAAATCCTTCCAGTGGACACAGAATTGAGTAAATTGGATTGCCCCGTGTTTGCTGCTAGAGATTATTTAATTGAAGCCTATAAAAGTGAAACAAGTATGCGCTCTTAGTTCCCAAATTGAAGAGACAGGTTATGCTATGATAAATGGTAATAAATCTTGATGCACAAAAAAAAATCTATTCGTGTCAGCAGTGATTATTAACATTGAAAATGGCTGTTGTAAGGTGTGAGTAACTAATTGGTCACAGTAAACTCAAAAGATACCTAGGGGAATGAAAATAACTAAATAACTTATCTAGGATAATGTGTGACTCTATTGGTTCGCTGAATAACAAGATTCGAGAGTATTATCAGAGATAATTATATATTATAATCTAAATGATAAAGTAAGAATTCAGAAGTTTTATTTCTTTCTTTAATATTTAAAAAATATTTCAATATATTTTTCAAAGATTGCTTAAACTCTCGAATTATTTTGAGCCTTAAAAAGTTTCTAACGATTCTATCAGCGACCTTGTCACTGATAGTCCTCTTGGGGAATTAGCACTTATTTGTATCAGAGGACTTCCTCCGAAGAAGAGAACGGAGATATGCAAATTAAGACTATTATGTGAGTATATATAGTGTAAGCCTCAAGAGAGAGGAAGCGAAGTATAGCGGGTGAAGCTAAAAGCCAAGCCAAGCCAAGCCTAGCCTAGCGTTGTGTAGCGGAGCCAAAGGGGATTGAGCGGGGAAATAGATAGTATAGATTTGTAGATGAACTGTTAATAAAGTGATTGTTTTAGAAATGTCTACCCTTCCTTCCCATTCGTCCGATCACTTGTTATAAGTTTTTATTCCACTATTCACTAGTAAAAATATATTTAGTCATTTATAGGAAATTAATTACGAAATTATATGCAAAGTTTTTATACTTTTCTCAAGTTTATGTACTGAAATTATTTATTTTAATTTTCTTTAAATATATTTACATAATATGAATGCAATACAGCAAATTCAAGTATGTATATTTTTTCATTAATCTAGTTACTATTTGCAATCGAGACACATAATCGTGTATTTTTGCAAATCTCTTTCATTCAAGAAATTAAATGGAATGGTGATGAAAGGAAAAAAAAAGATTTAATCATCCAAAAAGTATGTAGAGAGGAAATTAATTCCTTTTATTTTACATTTCCTGATGAAAAACAACACACTGAAAAAGAAAAGCTTCCTGTTTATGTAATTGGCTTCATGTTAACTTTATATTTTTCGTTAATTTATGAAGTATCAATGGATTTCAATTCATTATTTCTTTTTTCAAATAATACAAAAAACATTTTCTAACTTTTTTTTATTATTTTCACTTACAACTTTAAAAGAAACCGTTCATTCCAAGCTGGTTTTTATGAATGCAACTGAAAGAGAAAAAAAATCACAGAACAATTTCTATGTCATTAAATTAATTACCCGAGCAACCCGAACCTTGTTTAGCTTTTAAATGTACAAAAAATTATGAAATTGATTCTCCCTAAATTAAATACTGAAATGTGGGGTTAATCAGAAATAATTAATAACTTGGTGTTCTTTTTTTCTTTACAAATGACAAAAGCATTAGTAACCTAAGAAATTTTTAAAAATTCAAAATTCTGCAATTCCTTTTGAAAACAATGCATTTTTAATGTATTACACGCCTTTTAAGTGTCCTTTGCTTGCTTGTGATTTTTTAAAAATAATCGTTTCTGGGTCTATATGTATGAATCATTTGTTTCATTGAATATTTCAGGTAATTACTTCAATATCATTAAAACTGTCTAAGGAATAATGGTTGGTATAAAAGAAATCAAGCGTATTTTAGTAAATAGACTATCAGATTTATTCTAAATGCAACTAATTGGATAAACAAATCTCTTGATACTCACAAAATGATTCATTGATTCATTTAATAGATTAGAGATATCGAATTCCTTTTTTTTAAACACTGAATTTTATAAACATAGTTTCAATTCTAATTATTCTTTTTATAATATATTCCTACAATAGAAAATAATTTTTATGAATGCTTTACATTAATTCATATTTCAGGTAAGATATAGATAACGTACAATAGAAATCGTTATAAGAAAATCGTATTAATATCGCATAAGCATATTAAAGCCACGTCGACTAAATGGGTTGTGTGTATATTATCGGTTCTATTATCGCTTCTAAAGAATATCGAACTATGTTCTAAATTTTAAGGTAGAGACAGATTCACCTGTATTATACCGCCTATATATCAGTGATATAATCTTTCCGGGAGGTTCTCTCTGACCTTTCAGTATTTCCGGCATGAGCAAACCACTCTGATTCCCTTCGGAAGACCTCACACATTTTTGGCTTATTCCAATGGAATTAAGCATTTTCTAATCTCCACCAAATATTGCAATAATTAAACTTCTTCTGGTAATATATTTGATTAATTGGGATAAATTCCAATTGGATCTATTCTTCAAATCATTAAAGCTGTCTTTGTACTTAATGTTAAAGATTCTGATCGAAATTTGAAACATATATTCAGGCCGAGAAGTCTTCCAATTTTCATGAAGGTTCGTGACCTTGTAACATATATATCTATTTATAGGACAGTATTCTTGAAGTTAAGGAACATTTAAAAACACGCCAATTTTCGCTTGAATAAATACACTTCTAAGCCCATTTAGTGTAACAGTATAAGAGACAATTCATGGAACAAAATTTACACTGGGAAGAAATTAGGGATTAGTAATATTACAAAATGCGCTTCTTTCTAACATACAGCCAAGTCAGAATACAAAATTAATGTTCCAGTGTTTTGTTATAGGAAAAAAATGTTCCAATTTCTGATCCTATACTTTAACATTAATCGCAGACAGCCGTAACGGTTCGCATTTTCTTCAAGTGGTCAACATTATGAACTTAGACAATCGCTACTGGTCTTGGAGTATTCGCAACAACAACAAATTAGCAAATTTATTTAAAAAAAATAGAACTTAAATCTGAAAATCGTATTTTAGAGAATTAGAATTTCATTTTATTGACATTAAAAATGTCTATTAAATAATTATTGATGCGAAAAAATAAGACCTATTTTATCAAATGAAATATGCCCTTTTAAAATGAAATAAAAGAAATAATGTATGAAAGATATATTTTTGTCAAGAAATATTATCGTCATCAGAAAAAAATTATCTCCAATAGGTAGATAATAGAAATTGTATAAAATAACAATATTAATACCTTATGCAAATTAGCTTACGCGTGTTCTTAATTGTTCGTTTTAATAGTTCGTTTGAATAGTTTCACTTGGCTTTTAACTTGCTCTGACAAATTGCTATAACAATTTATTGAGTTAGTTTAACCTAACTCAATTTCTAGATATAATAAAATAGTAAATTAAATTGAGTCGGTAGAAATGTATACTGGTGTTTATTTTACGATTATACAGATGGAGTATAGAAATAGATTAATGTTTAGAGATTGACTCCAAATGTATTTATGAAAGACAGTTTCTTCTAATTGGATAGAGAACACGAGCAATGTCCTATTGTTTGCAGAAAAAAAGATAATGACAATAAAACGCATTTAATTTAGTATTGATAAGTTGCTATTTGAGAATTTCAGAGATTTTTTATTTACACTAAACATACACAATTCACTTCATAGCCATACATTTTTAATGATACTTGAAACTTTTCATAATTTAAATTAATTAATTAGATTTATTTTAATAAGTTAAACAATTTTTATGTTTCTTTGAATTGAATAATATTTTTCAAGAAACTAAATTTTAATGAAAGAATTTCTCTAATTTACAGCTTTTGTTTCTGTAATTTTTCCACTTCTAGAAAGAAGAAAATACGTTAAAGTTGTACAGTACACATTAAAATTAACAAAAATAGCTCATTGATGAAATAAAATGTTACTGTAGAAAAATTAGCATCCACATTTTAAAAAGAATAATAAATACCGGAAAGTCTACAAAAATGGCAGCTTTTTTTGAAAAGAAAAATGTGAAACCATTAATATAACTACACCTCTTCAAATATGTATTACTTATACATGTATATGTAAAGTTTTTATTTAATTTTTTCTTACATCCTTAAGCCAAAAATTGCAAATTATTGTTTATTAAAAAGTAGAAAATACATAGACTGTTCTTAATAATTCTACAGTAAAATCTCCCAAATTCTACCCCATTTGTTGCGTGCACATCTAGATTAAAAAGTTTATGTCACTCATCATTATGATAATATACCTTAATAACGTAATTAGGGTGCTTTGACCCTCGGAAATCAAATCATTGATAAATCACATAGAAAGTTCTCCCGGGATTTCTATTCCAATCGTCACCATAAATATAGTGACCATAAACACGGCGAAATGAATTTGAACAGTGAAATTTCCAATTAAATTTTGACATACAGCTCTCAGGAGTGGAATGAACGAAACTATCTACGCCGCACTCTCCCTCACAAGCGTCGGTGTTGAATATATCGTCTGCTGAACAACATTGTCCCAGATCTATAAGACATGTCAGAAAATCAATGGAATGTACCAGGCTTCCATTACCAGCAGTCCGATCCCTTGGGCCATAAAACACTTTTTTACTAGGGGACAGGATACCTATTATAAAGAACTGATCAATAGTTTCTATTCCGCTGTGGGTACTCTGAGCACCAGCTTGCAGAATGAAGAATGGAGGTTCCCAAAATAGGAAACTAATGTATCTATCAAAAAGAAGATAAAGCTCAAGAAATGTGTAAACATGTCTTCAGTATGATGATATGATGGAATTTCTTATAAAATTGTAACATGATTGAATTGTTATACTTGTAATATTGCAATAAAACTAGAGCAAAGAACCGTGATTTATTTTCATGATTGAATAATATAAACACACAGGCCATCAACTTGCCAGTTGTACCTTCGTGACTTCCAGTATTTTGATTATTGTGCATCCATTTGCAACGGGTTGTCATATGCATTTCCCTTTAAATATCCCTTTGAGCAAATTCGTTACGTTTTTTTAATTGAAAATATAGCCTTGTGACAGAAACGTAACATAATTACATTCATTGCTGTATAAAAAGTGTAATGGATAGGAAATTGTTATTCGAGAGTGATTGGAGGATTTATAGAGAGATTATGATTTAATAAGAAAAAAATTAACAATATTGATGAGAATACAATATGTGTGCAAGGTGTGAAGCAATCTTCTCAGTAAATGTTCCTGATTCTTATTCAGTCATCAGCACTTTAATGGATTTGGATCTAATATTCTAGCACTTACAATCTTTGGCTAGAGTCCCAATTTAATAATCTTTACAATTTCACCGTACAATCGGTTGTACATTGTGAAATTAGAGTAAATTTAGTTCAAGATTAACTTGACTGATTATTTATTGCGTTTCAAGGATTCTTAATTTGAATAAAGAAGTATGTCCGTTACACATTGTGTAGCATGGGTTATTCACGTACTTGTCTTTAAATAATATATGATGGAACTATCAGAATTATCTCCTTGCCAATCAATTGAAACATGATTACGCAAAGTAGATAAACTTTAGAAATGGAGTCAATAGATGAAAAGAATTTCATACAAAACTCACAGTGAGTTCGATATGTTGACTGGTGTGCAATAATTAAGGTTTTTAAGGATTAAAGGTATTTTTTTAGCCAAAACTGAACGAGAAATCATCTTAGATATATGAAAATCAAAAAGACAGCCTTTTGTACTTAAAATAAAACGAAAACATGGTTGCGAAAAAATGAATACAGTGCATTTAGTATGGAATCAAACAAAAAAGGCATTTTGGAACTCATAGTATCGTACCACATGATTTCTATCCAAGGGGAAGGACAACAAGCAGAAGATGCTTAATATGGGATATGCTCTCCATTTATTGCAATGTTTGTTTCACACCGTCTCTCCATGCTCAGCACCGGATTGTTCAACAGTTCTTGAGGTAAGAGTGCCCATTCCTCAATTATCATCTGTTTCAATTGTTGGGTGTTCCCCAGAGGATGTAATCGTGCCACAAGGTGTCTCTCTAAAGCATCCCACCCATGCTCTATAAAATTTAAATCAGAAGAGAACCCTGGCCAATCCATTCGAGTGTTATTTATACTTTGCACTGCCCCTCGAAACTGATACATTTGGGGAAGGATTACCTCCTCACAATACAGATCAGTTACAGAACATCTATCGAAAACGTGGAGCTCAGTTCACCAATTCAGCATAATGCCACTAAAGATGACAACTGCAGAATTACCATAACGGTCTCTTCCCGTCATGATACTAGGATGAAACCATGATTTCATGTCCGACTTCTCTACAAATTAACTGGGGTTGAGAATCGCTTGTGCACTGAAACGACTCTCATCCGTAAAGAGGACACGACTCCATTGATGAGATGTCCAGTTTTTGTGCTCCTTACACCTCTCTAAATGGTGCCGCCGTTGGCTAACTTTCATAGGGATGCCGCCTTTAGAAGGTGGGGGGAATAGCCACCTTTGCGAAGGCATCTGGCCACAGTAAACCGCTACACTTGTCGCCCTGTTGCTGTACACAGTTGCTGAGCAATGGCGCTTGTTGACTGGTATCAGGCTCTTTCCACCTGCAGGACGATATATCGGACATCCACTGCAGTTGTTTTTTTAGGTCGGCCACCACCAACCATTTTAATGCTTTGGTGGTTTTTATGTTTTTCTGGTTTTTATGTTTTGGAAAGATTTTTATCGCTTGAAATGATACTTTTGTTGATTTTTAACTCTTCAGCTACACTCCAAAAACTACACCCCTCTTCCAGCTTTCTGATCAATCTCCTACGAGTGAAGTCATCCAGAAGAATTATTCTTGCCATATTTCACGAACGAACTCACTTGCACTCGCCATCTTTAATTGCGCCTCCATTCTTTCAAATAAATTGAAAAAAGATTTGTTAAAAGATTAATATTTTCTTTTATCTCCTTACAATTCAAACACCTAGAACTGAATGAATCCTGCAAAAAGAATATTATAAATTTTATTTTATCACAGTTCAGAACATTAATGATTTTGGTAGCTATTTTTTCTTTAATGTAAGACGTGCGATCTTTTTTCCACAACTGCAACGAAAAAACATACTCTTGCTCACTAAAAACATATAAGACTAACTGGAATCAAAAGAATATTTCCCCCTTGTAACCGCAAGTTTGAACTATTTAAATATCTTATATTATCGGTGAAAAAAAGCTAAGTTTCATTCTTGAGTATCAAGGGTACACTGGGAAAAACACCTTTTTTGCCTATACATTTTAATTTACACACACTCTAATTCCAAAATCTTGCAAGTTCAATTCCTTTGGAAAGCCAGCTCATATTACAATGAAGGAGTAAATAGAAGTTTGCGTTTTTTCCACGAAAGGCTTCTAAAACTATCGTTGATTCGGAACCCGGGCTCGTATTTTGATGACACAGCGCTCTTCTGGATCAGCAGCAGAAGATATGTTTAAATTATTGGCACATTAAGTTTCTTAATGGGTTAGAAAAATATATTTAGGAACTTTTCGTCCTGAATAATTTTCGATCAATTTAACAAAACATTTTATCCTGATAACCATCCGAGACGCTTCATCTGTGCAAATACTATTAAATGTTGCCCATTCTGCTTTGTTAACTTCAATTATAATTCTCAGTTCCTTAAATATGCCCTCACCTGAAGATTAAACTGGAATAAAACAAAATGTTGACACAAATCATGAAGATATTCCATGATATCGCTCGTGTAACAAAGAAATGCATTTATTAGCACTTTGTAATGTCACACATTCATGCTAAGCTAGCGAAATATATTTGCAGTATTGTTGCCCAGAGACAATTGTTGTGCCAACGTTTTAGTCCACGTCATTTCTAAGATACATAAAGCTGTATTTGAAAATCTCTTCTTCGTCAGAATAAGGCTTTTTATTGTGACCAACAATAATGAAAGTTCATAAGAAGCTTTTACCATTGTTTCCTTGCTTGTCTTCTGGAAATTTATTTTCTGGCATGCTATTGATTTTTTAGTGATAAAATCCGTTCGCATCTCTGAACCGACAAGATATTTTCTATTGAAATCATTTTGTTGTTTTAAGTGTCGGTCCAGATTAAATGTTTTCGTCACTGCTACATAACTTCCACATAACAAACAAACAGTCTTGGAAGTCCTTTGCTGAGTAAACAAAAATTTGATGAGTATTTGCTTTTTCAAAGTAATAATAAATAAGCTTTGAAAAGGGATTGACTACATTCTTGAATTGTTTTTGTATGGCTATTTTAATTATTAAATCTATTCTTGGAATTAAGTTAGACATTCAATGTGTGATTAGAGTAATTTTAAGTGGATAACACAGATACGCCTCACTTGCATTGAAGCCCCTTCATCGAACTCAATTGTTGATGTTACGGTTCATTGGAATAAGATAAATATCACCAAACGTAAAGCACTTGCTTTTACATTATTTTTATTTTCAGAGATCCTAGAAGATTTGTAAAATTATGAGGAAAACGATCGTGTTTTGGATAAATAAACGGGAAAAAATGTAAACAAAAGCTGTTGACAGATCATATCGATGGACATGAATACGTAACTCAGATTTAGCTTAAAGAGGAAGAAATAGTATTTCTTAAAAGGAAATACATTGCTAGAATTTTACAAAGTAACATTTATTACCGCTGTTTTTAAGATTGTGGTAAATGTATTACATTTTTTTCAAGTCAAACCTAATTGAATATTTTATACATAAATGTTTCAGAAATTTGAGATTTCTAGGTAAACTTCTCACCAAGGTGCTTCAATTATTATGATATTTCCTATTGTATATAAATTAGATTTGTTTTCGCAATTGAAGTATTTATCCATCATAAGTTTTATATACTTCAATTCAAAAGAATTTCAGTTGATCGTTCGACAAAAGGCAATGTTAGAGATTTAAATACATGAGGTTTAAGATATAAATTTTAATGACAAATTACGAAAATAAAAATTCGGATGTCACATTCTTAGATGACTTTCTAAGAGAAAATTTCAAAAACACTAAACGATTCACCACAATACTACATTTTATTCATTTCTAATTTAGAAAGATTTCTGAAAAATTGTTCTGTGCAACGTTCCGAATGAACAAGTTTTGCACTCAAAGGGGCTCTTTTTGTACAACGTATTGGATAGCATTTGCTTAAATTTAATTTATGATGTTAATTAGAATTTGCTTAAAATTAATTTTTTATATCATTCAATATACAAAACCCCTTTGTTGTCTATAATAATGGCAAATCAATATTTATATTGTTTGATCTCAAAATATTCAAATAAGGAAGCCAAATTAAAAGGAAGTAGCTTAAGATTTTCAGTTAAAAAAATGGAATGCTTCACAACTATTTTAATATTTTAAATAATTGTATTCAATTTTCACATAGTGATTTCTTGACTTTTATGAACACATGATTTAATCAGATAGGTAAATGGAATGCTTAATTTTTATATAGATTTTATTTCAATCCGATAAGAAAAATTTAGGATAAATTTAATATGACATGTTTTTTTAAATTTGAGTTGATTACTTTTGAAAATGTAATCCTCAAATATATGTGCAAAATCTTTTCCTATAAAATTTTGAAAAGTGATCAGAATTGACATTTTGTGATTAACTAAGACCATGTCCTTTTTTGGTAGCTGATGCATTCGATAGCTGAAATTTTTTAATGTTCCTTTATTTCTTAAAAGTAACATTAAATAACTGAATCTGTCTTTGCATATTTTATGTTAACATTTGCTAAAGCTTTTTTTCCTGTAAAATTCTAGAAAAACTAGAATTATTCCAAATTAATAGCTCAAGATTCCACGAAAGCAATTACTATGAAGAAAAGAAAATACTTTCTTTAAGCTCCTGATACATATTTATTTTCACAAGCAAAACTTTCTGAAATACTAAAACGTTGCCCTTATTAACGACGAAAAGAAAAAAAAACAGACAAAACAGACGATTCTACCATAAAAAACAGCCATTAAATAAACTTTAAAATAAGAGAAAACTACAAATAATCGAAGTAGAAAATAATAATCTGTTTGGATATTTAAATAAAAGCAGACGATGAAACATTAAAATAAACATATCTTTATAATGTAAATACACTTCAAAAGAAAACTAAATCAACTTATTATAATCAAAACGTATTATAAGATCAAGATTTTGAACTTAATCCCAAGTATTCTTTATTTTATTCCCCGCATTTTTGTAGAAAGCATTCATTCGAAAAAACAACATGTTAGCATACGTTAACAAAACAACCCATGAATGTTACTTAATATTAAGAGCATTTATCTGATTTATGTAACACTTTTACTGATAAGATTTCATTTGATAAGATTGGGCAATATTTAAGAATTCACTAACAATAAATTTCCCTTTATTATACTATTTACGAAGAACCATATTTGCATTCTTCGACAGAAAAAGTAATTTGATTTTAACTTTTGCTGGCGTAATTTAATCTTTGGCTAAATAATTATTCCACTAATTTATGATGTACGCTGAAAATGTTGTGTGTAAACTAGATTTGAAGAAAGGGCAAACATAGTCTGTTTAGCTAAGTTGGTCTATAATATAATTTGTGTTAACGTAAGTATACTTGAATATTTTTCCTTATTAACCAGAAGTGTCTGTTTATGCAATGAATTCTACTATTCTATATCATTTTGCCAGACTGTTTTCAATAAATTATAAATTTCGTAAAGCATATAAGGAAAGGAATAGTTAATGCGGTAATAACAATTGTGTAATGTTATTTAAAATGTAATTATTGGTGTTTGCGTTAGGAAAACTGAATTCATACTGAGTATAATACGATACTAATATTTTTTATTTATGCATGAAACTACTCAATTATCTTTGCCTCTATTTGTTGAAAATATCAAAATAATTCAAACAATCGATTTATTAAAGATAAGTAAAACTAATTTATGACATTTTTCTTTCCTGTAAAAAAGTATAAACTAAAAATAAGATTATGGGATAAAAGATATGAGTAACTTTGCAAATGAAAAATAATTTTATTAACTTTATAATCAAAGTATCAAAGGAATTTGAATTCAACATTTATGTATTAGAGGAAATAAAACCATTTTGTACCTTTTTTCAGTAAAGTAATTGAAAGAATCGTAATTCATAAGACAAAAATATTTTGATTGAACATTGTCTCTATATAATGACTAATTTTAATTAATGACTTATAATGACTAATTTTAGAGATAATGTGTTCTTTCTCAATATACAAATCCCGTTATTTTTTTTATTGTTTCACGAAAGTCACAATAGAAAGAAAACATCGAAATTATAAGTGAAAAACAATTTGAAGAATATCATTCATAATAAATAGAAATAAAAAACAAATATACAATTTTAAAACAAAACACTTCTGATAATGTATTTGCTTGATTTTTAAAAATAAAAGAAAAAAAAATTTTTATCAAGTGACTTCAAAACAATCGCCGAAAGGGGGATATAAGTTTATGTGTGATTTTTCTACAAAATTGTTGATCTAGATTAACAATTTTAATTACGATCCATTATAAAAGAGGAAGAATGTTAATATATTTTTGTGTAGGACAAACCTTTGAGTGATAATTTACAAAAGTGATTTGTAAGATAATTTCTTCCAGAGAAAAATGTTGTACAAGAAAAATCAATAATTGAAGTGCATTACGAAAATACAATTAATTGGTCAAAGTGATATTGAGCATGGATGCATTTACCATTAAATCAAATCAAAATAATTTTTAAAACTGTTAGCATAAAAAAGCATAACTGCCTTTATAAATTGCAGATATACAATAAGACTCACATTATCGGAGCTTCAGTATTACGCGTGTGTAGGGAATTACACGTAATCAAAGTGCGGCGATTCTCTTTAACTGAGATGACAGAAGTTAAAATGCCTTAATACTTAATCCGGAGCTGGAATTCCTTTATGCCCAGTTGTTAAGATCATTGCAATGCAGGACCGAATTTTTTTTTATAACTAACGGAGAAAGGATTTAAATCCATACTGACACATAAGATCAAAGGACTTTCTTTGCTCCAAAAGGGCAAAAAAATTACCTGTTAGATTACAGGGTTAAATACAATGAATAGATCACATTAAATTCACCATTTTTTTTCTAACTATCTTTATGAAAAAAATTGGTGTCGCGTTAAATTCGGTATCGCGTCACATTCGGGCTGATACGGTAATTAAGAGATTTAAATTTCATATGCAATAACCTTAAGAGCAACACATATTTCTTATGTTTCTATTTTTTGAACATTAATAAGATTCTCTATATGAACAAAATAAAAAAGGTATTTAAAATAATAGCATAAATCTGATTATTATTAATATTATCACGTAAAAATTGTTGAAGGTTAAATTGAACAAATAATAGATAATTGAATAACGTAACTAAAAACAGCTACACTTGGCTGAGAATACTTGAGATTATATACAACATGAAAAAATTCCAGAACAATGCTCCGAAAACATGAACAATATTCTAGAAGGTCTTAGAAATTATACAGCAACTAAGCAAAACATTAACGCACATTTTCAACGTTGCCAACACTAGTGTTTGAATACGGGAACTCTCGATTTGAAGACAAGCCTTTTACATCTGCGCCATTGGTGCTTGTGCAGGTTGTGGCAATATATATGACTATAAAAGCATTAAAGGAAATATAAATATCGTACGGCTATCAGTACTATCTTTCCTCTTTAAATTTTAAAAAATGAACTAAGGCTTTGATTTGAAAGGAATTTTGCATAAAAATGCTGATATACAAGTACTTAGTGGAACGTCACATAATTAAAAGTTAATTTGTATTGTAAATATTTTCTGAATATAAAAAATATATTGTGTTGCATTATAAATATTTTCATAAGCCGAATTGTGATACTTTTCATATTTACGTATGTGTATAATGTTTTATGTATAATTATTCATACATTTATTTTGGATACGGTAAAGATTAGTGCTCCTAGTTATAACAGTATATTTTGTTTAGTTGAACGCAATTATCTTAAACAGACCATTTTAAAAGGGAAAAAACTACTTATATGTAAATGATACAGTAAAATCATAATAGTTTCAAATTTGTTTTTCCTTTTCTATGTCAACAAGTCGTGTTTGTAAATTTTTGCATCACATTATGTCATTTATATATTAATTCTTTAAAAAATGTAAGAAAGTCTTTTTACTATTATAAAGAAATCTAAAAGAGAGAAGAGTTGTGACGTCCTGATTCTTATTTCTCATTTGCTACATGTTAATGATTTATATTAATCTGCATCCAACTGACGTCACGAATTCCAGGGAACAGTAGACATTAATTTCCCCCCTCTAAAACTCGATCATTTTGTTTAGCGTCGCTTGGTGAAGACGTGGGTAATGCGGAATTAATTTATAAAAAAAGTAATGAATTTCTGATGTTATATAAAAGAGTGCACGCCATTTATTAAATTTGAAAATAAAAGATTTTTAAAAGGAATCGGATGGACTCGAAATATATACGACTACATTATAACCTATAAAAATAAACTAAACACGTAATTATTATTATTATTTTTACTATACTTAATTTTTGAAGAATATATTTGCAAGTATGATACACTGCAAGCAGAGTTTTAGGAATGAAATTATCAAGTTATGCGCCAGACAGAAATAAATGAAATATGTAAAGTATCTAAATCGGATTTGAGAGAGAATTTCAATCGAATAACACTTTTTCTGAATGTTAACACTTAGATACAGATAAATTATTTGGTAGACACACTGTTCTTCTGCAAGTACCTAGAAATGCACTTCTATCAGAAAAATTATTACCCTAGAAATTTATATAAAAAATAATTATCTACGGAAATTTATTCTCAAAGTATAATTTCAATTTCTTATGTGAGAATTGCCTTAAAGGAATGTAAACACGGTATAATGTTTAATATTCTAATGTATTCGAAGCATCTAAATTTTAATTTAATTGATTTACTACTCAAGAAGCTATTGTTTTAATGAATGGCAAATTGGTCACCAGAGAACATTTTAAAAAAGTGTTTTCTGAATATCTTTTCTGGTCAAAATATACTAATGAATCAATTATTGAATAAGTGATTGAGAGAATAAATAAACGAGTAAATGAATGAATGTATTAGTGACTGATGGACTGAATGAATGAATGAACGAGTGAGTGAGTAAATGTATAAGTGAATAAATCAAATTATCATTGCGTTGTCATGTAATCGTTTTCTTTAACTTGAATATTTAATTGAGAAATTTAATAGTTATTAAAAAAAATATCATATTTGGTGGCTAAATCTGTTCTTTGCAAAGCTTTGAATACTACAATTTTTTTTTTTTTTTGAAATTCTTTTGTAAATGAGGTTAAATTAAAGTCGATTTTCGAGTGTTCAGTAATATTTATATCAGTCTGAATGTAAAATATTATCATCTATTAAAGGGAAAACAATTTGATTTCAATAATAATATAAAAAAACTTATAAGGAAGCATTTTATTCCTTATTTCTATACTAAAGTTATTGTAAATGAGAACTTTAAAGTAATTGAATCGCTTGAAGAAAGGGGGAAAAAAACTTATTTTACGCCGAGTTTAAATAAAACTTTCTTTTTTTAATTTAAAAGCAAAATGGAATTCCTTTTTGGACCTCACGAATTATCTGTATATTAATGCGTATATTTATGCAAAAAAATTCCATGGAAAAAAATAAGTAATTTTATATATACAATTAATAATAAATCGCTGTATTTACATTTATAAGTCGTGAACTTACATTTAAATACATATTGATTTTTTTTTAGTTTAGTTTTTATTAACGTCGCACTAGAAGCAACACGAGGGCTATTGGCGACGGACCTCGTAATTTTGAACCACGGTCAAGTGACGAGGACGACACCTGAGCTGGCACCCCCCTCTCCTAACATCCACACCACGCCAACGGGAGGACTTTGGGCCCCGAACAGATTTAACGTGCATCAGCCCCGGCTACACGGCGGGTCTTTGGCGGCCAAGGATCGAACCCTCGACTGAACGAAAACCGCCGGCCGCTAGTTAAATACATATTGAACATTTACAACTTTATAAGTTTGTAGAGTTCTTATGAACTTAATATAAATACAACTAAATTCATAACTATTAAAAAATTGAATGAATTTTAAAAAAATTTTTAATTTACCTTTTGTGGATCAAATTTTCTATAATTTTTATACAAATATTGTTTCATATCAATAATTTATTAGTGTTTATTAGGTAAAAATTTATTTCACTGTATAAAAAATATTCTTATTTCATAAGATCGACAACATCATAGTAGCAATAGATTTTGAGGAATATGATCTGATATTTTATTAAACCTCACAATGAGAATCAAAACGAGGGCTGTTGGTAATAGACCTAAAAATACTGAACCTCGTTCAAGTGATGTGAACGACACCTCAGCTAGGCAATTTCTTTTCCAAAACTTCCACATCGTATTTTCGAGATTACATGGACCTCAATAAAATGTAAAGTGCACTAAAACCTCACTCCAAGGCGGATCTTTTGTAGCATCAGGGCTGGAACCCACGAATCCATGAAACAATGGTCGCAAGTCGGGGACGATGATCCCTAGGCTATCTCGGGTACATATTTAAGGAAAGTTTACCAAAGTTCTAAAAAGTATATTATGAGAAAATCAAAACAACAGAAATTTTTCTCTTTGACGTGGTATTTTTATTAACATTTTTAACACATCAGTTTCGAAATATTTTATTTATCAAATTCTCTCATTAACAGTTCATATACGGAATCAATGAAGTACCTTCTGTTATTAATGTGAAATATAAAAAACACAAAATTTGTTGAATTTTTACTTCTCAGTTACCTTAAATTGATAGAACTAATATACTTATTGGTTGAAATCCTGCAGATAATTTTATGTTATTTTAAATCCTTTTTTAGGAAAAAAAAATTATATTTCAATTTTTTTTTGCATTTTGCACGAAATGAAGTTACGATGACATTTTAAATGATAATTCTGCCTCTTAGACGCTCCCAACTTCATTGAACGAGGCCAAATACAAAAGTGGAAGTACGAGGGTGGTTCAAAAAGTACCCGAGTTACGAATTGGAATTGAGAATAGGTGTTAATTCAATATCACCCCTTCATCATTTTTCCCGTTTTCTAAAACGCCCGTATGTATTACTTCATTCCGAAAATTTTATTGCCATAGATTTTCCATTTGCCTTCATTGGAGTAGATTAAGACGACACATTAATACTCTTTTGCCTTTATATATATATATATATATATATATATATATATATATATATATATATATATATAATTTAATTTATATTAATTTCTATTTTTTTTAATTTAATATTCTAAATTTGCCCATTCTCTCCTTTAAAAGATAGTGTTAATTGTTCATTCTTATTTCCTCTGATACGATTCCTTTTTCTTTTTAATTTATTCAATCACGCTCTCATAAAATCTGCAAAATCAGCATTCTGACCACAGTACATACTTGTAGAGATGATCCCTGCCAGACATTAAGTCTACTCTTATATTCCCTTGAAGTACCTCTATCCGGACCATGTGGTCTCTGACGTTTATGGTGAAATTTTCCTGATATATAAACAAAAACCCAGCTATAAATTCTCTCTTCTTGATCTCTTGCTGTGATACTCAAGCTGTCATAATCTGTATTGAACGGCGGAGTTGTGTTATTCCCGCCTTGTGGAAATGGTCACTCTCTCCACTAAAATAATATAGTTGAACATATATAAAAAATAACAGAAATTGGATTTGAGTGTTGTATTATAAAAATGAATGAAATAGTAATAGTTAAAAGTAAAATAATTTACACACACACACACACACACACACATATATATATATATATATATACATACATACAGAGGGCCCACTAAAGTCCCTTTGCACCATCTTAACTTTGGAACGCCTGCTGCTAAATTCAGAAAAACGGTGTTTTGGTATAGTAAAGTAGACATGCGCTACTGAATGAAAGTATCTACTTTTCCAACTGTAAGAAAACTGTACAGTCCGTATTCCTATTTCGAAAATGTAACGAGATAGCGAAAAAACAGAGACTTAAAAAAGATATAGATTATCATCGATTTAGTACGAAAGGCCATCTTGTGGACATTAATGTGAAGAATAGAACAGTTAAAATGCGCCTTTATTTTTTCGTAATTTCCTACACTGTGACGTCACAAAATTCGAACAGAAGGCGAAACAGTTATATTTCTGGCAAAACACGACACTGCAAAGTAGCACAGTGGTATCGCATGTGATCTCCGATCAATAGGACCACGGTGCGAACTCAGAAGGTTGCATCCTTGTACTGATTGTCTTTATAAATAGTGTAGACAGTAAGTATATCGTGTCATATTGTGTCGTGTTAATTCAACGTAATTTCTGCTTGGTGTTCGAACTATTTCCAGTATGCAAATACATAAGAAACGCCACGTCTGTTCACCAGAGTCAGCTGTAAAGGATATATCTGGGATTGTGGTATGTTGTTACTAATGGTCATGCAGCTATTATCCAAAGCTGAGTACTGTGAGATAGTTTTACTGTACGGTGAATGTGGACGCAAGGCACGATCAGCAGCAAGGTTGTACCGGCAAAGTTTCCCTACAGGCTCGCAACATTCTCATAAAATCATTCTAATTGTTATAAAACGTTTAAGGAAGAAAAGCTGCGTGACTAGTCGAGCTCGATCTATTGACAAATCTGTATACCCGTAGCTTTCGTTCTTATTAGTGTTAATTTTTTTTCTCCAAAAAAACAAGTGAGCAAACAATTATTGTGAAATATCTTATTTAACTTGGAAAACCCAGTACTGAAGCTTATAATTTGTTGAAAGAAGTGTATAGCAGTGGATGCTTATCATATGCACGATTATCTGATCAGATTAAGCTTATTAAATTTAGCTAAGAAGACGTTGAAGGTTATTCACGCCCTAATCGTCCTTCCACTTCCAAAACGCTGAGTATAAAAAATAGGTAAACTAGTTCTATCTGATTGTCGGCTAAATATTCGTGATATTGCTGAGACTTCAGGAATTAACAAGCACGATGAGCCGGTTCATTCTCCCTTGTCTGTTCAAATTTCTAGTAAGTATATCTTCTCAGTGTTAGACAATCCGCCTTATTCGCCGGATCTTGAGCCATGTAACTTCTATCTGTTTCTTAGGGTGGAATCTGCATTAAAAGGAACAAGATTTGAGTCCTTTGATGCTGTGAAATGATTCGAGTTATGAAGGAGATTACTAAAGAGGACTTCCAGCCCAATTTCGAACTATGGAATATTCGAATGGAACCTTATCGGAATAGAGAACGGGTATATATTGAAGGTGATTATAAGTAAATATATATGACATCAAAATAAAATATTTTACAAAGTCAGTCTCGTTATGCAGACACACCTCGTATATCCATTCTATTTATGATGTAATATTCTTTTTATTCTGTATACTTAACACACATCTATGATTAATTTCTTCGTTAAACCAACAGTGGTCAAACTTTCATTTGGATGACCTTCATACATTCATAGTAGCCAATAATAAATAAATGTTCGATACTATGAATGTACTACTACTATGTTCGTAATCGTATTCTACCATGTATCAATGTTAAAAATAGATGTATGTTATTGATTCCCCAGTGAATGGATAGCCACATATGGATGAGCGTTCAAACGATATAAGGTGGTGGTGGTGTTCTAAAGCACAATTAAAGGGTATTGAAAACCAGCTGCCAATCCCTTTTGTAACACTCAGAAGAACACCATGAAAAGCTTGATTAACACCAAAAAAATCGAAAACTAGTTCAAAATAGTCGCAACACTCACAAGCGCGCTCTGAAAATCTTGATTAACACAAACAATATTGAAAACTCGTTCAACAAATAGTTCTAAATATTTTTCAAAAAAGACATGCCAGCATTGAAAGTAGGTATAGGTATTTTATAGAGCAATCAGAGAGGATTGTGTGTCAGTAATTTCCAAAAAAACGAAATGGACAGTCAATATTCAAACTAGCCAGTTTAAAAATTCTGATAACTATCATAGCACTAGATATAGAATATTATGCATCATTTTAATAAGCTAAACCTTCATAAATGTATTAAATTATTTTTTAAAAAATTATAATTATCGATCAAACTTCGAGCAATACACTTATGGGTTAATATATTTTATAAACTACTTTGTAAATAATAAATTATACTTATTTGAAGGAGAGGGGTAAGAGCTATGTATCACAGCTTAAAAAGTGACGAATAACAAAGAAAGGATGTGAAAACTGTTGATTATAATATTAATATCAAAAACGGTAGTTAGTATTTTTCTTCTTTCGAGGGATCAACAGACTAAAAGAATTAATACCATATAAATAGTAATATTTTGTTCCATTTTGGTATTCATATTAATACATTTAAAAAATACTGAAATAAAAGCCAGTTATGTTATAAAGTGTCTGCTATTTCTTTCTTCATTATTATTTTCTTGAGCCAACTTTTGAGATATTTTCTTGTTTAATTTCGACATGATCATCACTATGATTTTTGAAGTGTGTTTACTCATCCTGCAATGGGCTGTGAGAGCCTTTGCTGGTTTCGATCTCCTTTACTTTATCGAGATCATCCTTTTCGAGTTAATGATGGAGTTTATTAATTACGCAACAAAGGAATTTTTCAATGGATTTGCTTTTGATCCCGCTAATACTCTGGAGACCACTACTGATGCTGCTGTTGTTCACTCTCCGACTGTAGAGAAGACTTACGAGGCACTCGAGCTCAAGTCCAAACTCGTTCCTCGACAAGAAACCACGTTTCTGACTGAAACTCCTTACCAACAGAAGGATCAAGTTGCTACAATACCTGTGGTACGATCTTTTTTCAATGAATGGAAAGATGGATCAAGCTCATGATCTGCCAGCAACTTTGGTTCAACAAGAAACTGACACAAACTTCCTTTCAAGAAGTTTAACGTAAACAAGCCTGATACAATAGTTTACTCAGCTGCTGTTTTTGAAATCTGCAAAGCACTTGAACTGAAAGCTCAATTGGCTGAACAATAAAGTAAATGCTTGCAGTATGAACATATCATTCAAACTTCCTGATAAATAATAACATCAAATCTACAGAATATAATATATATATATATATATATATATATAATATATATATTTCGGACATTATATATTTACCTACATCCTATAACAGCGTCAAAATCTTGCAAAATTGCATATTGAATTTCACAAAATTACAATAGATCTACAAAATTTCAGTAAAACTTCACAAAAGGCAGATTGACAAGAACAATTCATCTTTACCTATTATTGTGACCATCTCGTGGGAGGATTTGCTGCCCAAGAATTAAGGAATATATTCCAAACCCACAAAAAATTATGACTATCTCGAGGGAGGACTTGCTGCCCGAGAATTCTGAAATATACTCCAAACCCACCGAAACTTGTGACTATCTCGATGGAGGATTTGCTGCCCGAGAATGATGGAAGATATTGAAACCCATCGAATCTTGTGACTATCTCATGGGAAAACATACTTCACGAGAATCAAGGAATCATTTTTCATTTATATACTTCAAAATTGTTTTGTATCTTTGGCAATAATTAACAGGCACATTGTCAAGGGTATTTATGACAATTATTTGATAATTCCATTGTTTTGATATCGGTCTATGTGATTAATCGGTCTATGTGATTTCTACACTTGGTGATGTTTGTAATTATTTGTAAATAAATGTCCTAGCATATGGGGCAAATACCTGTTTCAGTTTCTGTACTTTTCTCTATAATTTTTTTTATTTCATACAATTGTTTTAATGAACTAAAATATAATTAAATGACTTTTCAAAATTAGTATCATTTATACTAGAAACTCATTAGAGAATGGTTAAGTATTTACATTATTTGGTTTAACATTAAAATTAAAATTCTGAAACATTTTACTTCTAGATTTTTATATGCCCTTAATGTTTTATAATAAAATGATATTATAGTTAAACTTTAAGTTATAAGAATGATCATTTAATTTGATATTTTAAATTTAAATTTTAGTATATTCTCCGAAGAGTTGTATTTGCCTTCAGATCTGATATTTTTATGCGAAATTCAACGTAGAGAGAAAACTCTCTGTAGACACACTGTATCGACACAAATTCGTCTAATACATAGTGAAATTCGAAATTATATATATTTTTAAAATCTCTTTTGAAATGAATATTAAATTAACATATTGCAATTGTCGTCCCTTATGTTATACAAAATTTATGTTTCATTTCTTTCCCGTGTTAAAATAGTTTATGACGTATTTATGAAGTATTTCAAAACATTATAGACGCTAAAGGATAATGTGATGTATACATTATAACATGTGCTTAACTGAATGTTAGAACTTTTTTTTATCTGAAAATGGAATCGAAATTTGTGTCTAAAAGCATCATCAGACATAGATAAAATCTCAACTGAGATGTTTATGTTTAAATCAATGATTATTTTGCTTATGAGAAGATTTTTAAAATGAAACGCTAGGGGTTATGACGACGTAACTAACAATTTTTATACTAGATCAAGTGACGCGGATGACATTTGAACTGACCTTTCACTTTCTAAACTTTTACACTACTTCAGTCTCGTGGTAATGTCTGTTAACACGTATTAATCGGGGTTCTCCATAAGAAAAACCGGAAGTTAAACGAAACACGATTTAAAATATTACCATAATTCAATCAATAATATGAATTCCAACATCAATATCAAATTCCTGCTTTGTGTTTGCACTTTTTCGTCATTATTTTTAATTATTATAGGCATCACTTTTACAAAAAGGATAATTGTATTACTAAGAAAATATTGATCAAGACAAAAATAGCTGAAAGTGTGAATAATCTCGCCGGCAGGCAGATTTTAAAACAAACATTTAAAAACAAAATTAGAATTAGAGCAATTCACTTTCTGAGAAATAATGATTGATATGAAATCGAAACATTTAAATCCAACAATGATAAATAAAAATTAATAAAATTATCGACGTGACAAACTATAAAGGATGTCTCTAAATTTTCAGAGACAAACTTTTGTACAATCTCCTTTTGTAGGATTTTTACCTTTACTATTTTGCGATGACATTTACCGTCTGCACTAAACTATTAGGGTTTACTTGTTACTGTTTCTGGTATCGTAAAGGATACATTTACGTGTAGGAACTCTTTATTACAGATGATAATGAAGCCGTGAAGTGTTTCTATATGATCTGCGCTGAAAAAATTAAAACTGTTTTAATCGATTTTTTTCTAATGAAGTGAAAAATGGGGGGGGGGTTAAAAATAGAATTTTGGTTACAAACCTTTTGAAAAAATTACCAATGAAGCAAGATACTTTAATAAGTAAGGAAAAAATAAGAAGTATATGTATCTTAATTGTTTGTGATAAAAAGATTTCTTAAGCAATGGTTCACAAAATGGGACACTTTGCTCTTTATGGCTTAGTTAAATTTAAAAATCAGAGTTATGCATGAAGTTAAACAATATAAAATCATTATTTACTGGCCAAATATTTTACGTCGAACTTTTGCTAAGATTGGCAGAATAAATATTCATGAAACAATTTACTGTTGTTAAGTCAATTTCTTATTTATACTTTTTTAACATAGAGGCATGAAATCCGACGAAATTACAATTAATTAATTAAATCATTAATGAGATCCCAGAGACTGATATTGGGAAATCAAATACGGGATATCCGGTTCAATTTTTGTAACAATCAAATGATAATTCTCTTGTCTTGGAAATATTTAGGTAATTTCCTTCTTTGGTCAAGAAGGGAAAGGTATCAATAAACTAAATATTGTTTTACACATATTTGTATGTAAGACTTGCGTTGTTTTTTTTTATCTTACAACATGTTTTTACTTCTATCACTATCGATTTAATCTTCACTTTCTTCATCATATCTAATTTCTATCAGATATTCGGGCAAGTTGTATCAACCTTTATATATTAGCGAGAGGTAAAATGATTTTTTTTATCCTGTCATGTGCCTTCAATTTCAAAATATCTTCAAACTGATTTTTCATTTCCAATTTAAGTACAATGAGGTGGATACTAAATATGTTAATATCCTTCGCAGTTGCATCAATTTTACAGGTGATAATTCAAGAAACTGATGAAATTCTCTCTTCAATAGGTTATAACGAACCTAGATTTATAAATTATAAAACAACGCGCACTACCTCCCACCAAGAAAACTGGAATGCACATTAGTAGGAGCTAGGAACCAGGTTGACTATCACTGATCTATATAGTCTTAAAATGTGGATAAAAACGTTAAATACGTGTTTTAGTAGTTTAAACCTATGTCGAAAAGAACTTATCGTTTGTATATCCCGTTGTACCAAAAATTCCATATTGAATACATGGATATTTCGTAAAAACAGGATCTTACTCTCTCAAGATTGTTTTTATGATACACGGACAAATTAATATATATATATATATATATATATATATTTACTTACCCCATATTATTTTATTTCTAGCAGTTGCACATTGCAATACAGTACATTTATAATCCATTAACTGTCTAGATTTATAATAAAATCGTGATATCGATTGTATCCGCGGCATCTTAGTTGCCATGGTCGTGGACGGTCGTTACCGTCGAGTCCAGAGTTCGAACTGTGATGGTACTAAAGTTCCTCTATGTAGCCGGGGCTGGAACATATTAAATCCGCCGAGGCTCAAAGTCCTCCTTTTGGCGTTATGTGGAAGTTAGGAGAGGAGTGCCAGCTCAGTTGTAGTTCGTTTGGATTGCGGACACTGATACCAAAGGAATCTGAAGTCATCACATAAAAAAAGAAGGAAAATTCAAAAGTTTCGTGTATACTTTGCAATAAATTGTTTTCGTTATTATTGAGGAAATCAGTGACGCTGTAATATAATTAGAGAAGGATGTTTAACTAATATATTAAGTCTTGAATAAGCTGTATCAATATATAAGAGGAATGTTTCGAGGGTAAGTTTCGTCATTTTTTGGAAAGAGCAGTTGATGCACCAGGTGGATCAAACCACCTTGAGAAACCCCAATCTTTGATGGTTCAATGTCGAAAAAATTTCGGAGGAGGAAGGCAATGAAAGGAGTGTAGTAGCTGTCCAGAGTGACCGACTTTATTCGAATACAAAACACGATGGCAGACAGACGTGTACTGACAACGCAGATGGCAATGTTATTTTTTGCTATTATTCGGAATGAATGATCGCGTAGGACTAGTGTGTGCGTTATCCTCGAACGCCTACAGACCGTGTAGGGTGAACAGTTATGTCTCGTCAAATGTTTGAAAGTTGGCTTTGCATGTTCAGTTAAGGAAAGCAGAGTGTGAAGGATGAAGGTCGAAGTTAATGTCTCTTCATATTCGAGAATGAAAAAAAAAAAAAAAAAAAAACATTGCTAGAGCACAGGACATAGTGTTACTGGACATAAGATCAGATGTTGTGTACCTAATAAGCATCGGAAGTGTTCAGGATCATCGAAAACAATACTGATGAGAAGAAACTGTGCGACAATTCCTTGTATCGTATTGCACGGAGTTTTACCAGAGCGGTTTCATTAAACTGATCAACGCTAAGACAAAATGTTCCATTATCCGTGTTCCAATATCCGTATATATATAGTTTTTGATACCATATTTTATTTATTTTTTTGGTAATAAAGTTTTTGTGTGAAAAACGAAATCACGAAACATATTTTCGGAACACTCCTCGAATTAATAATAAGGAGTGGTTAGAAAATGGCATCCCTAATCAAATATTAAAGAGAAATTCTATTTATCCGGAAAATTCTAAAAAGGCGACTTAAATCCACTGAATCCGATTGAAGTAGCATTTTAGAAACTTATTTCAAATCTAACATACATGCTTACTTTATCACGGTATAATTTCTTGAAACAATATACTTTATTTATAAAAATCCTTCGATTTTCCATTTAAAACACATCTTTCTAAACTGTAAAGCTAATTGACAAATGTAATTTCACAGGGCAATGTTCTCATATCAAACATCGCAGCAAAGTATCCCCAGAGGTTAATTAATTGGAAATACATTTAAGAACCTATTACAGCCTTCATACCAGATTATGATTGGAACAAATTTTGCATTTATTTTAATAATTCAAAGTAGCATACAATTCCGTTCACCCAATCGCTTAATTATTTTTCAAAATTCAATCTTACAAAAAATTTATACCAAAAGTTAAACATAATAAATAAGGATATTGCTTTAACGTAATATTTGTTACTACGATTTTAATTGTAAAATAGTTATATAATACTTTCAAGTAATTTGTCTGAAGTAACACTGTAGCTAAAAAAGATGATTAGTGATGAAATAAAAACGGAGAATAGATTTTGACTTGAACAGACGTCACAAGTGAAATTTTATTCTTTTCCTAAGAAGTGCAGTCACAGAGAATTATGAACTCATGACGAAATAATGGACGATTTTGTTATATTTAATATCTTCTTAAGGCAGATCAAATTCAACATTTGATACTATTTTTTTCTATGAAAGACCTAAGCTGTTAAAAGAAAAAAAATATTCACTAAGGTTTTAAGACGTTTCGAAAACGATTCCTGGGAGTTTTATGAATCAAAATTTATTGCAACACTAAGAAGACTTGCGTCGTAACAAATATTAAAAGCTATAGAGAAACAATAAGGATCAGAAAAGTATACTGAACTTATTTTCATTCAAATTCTTATGATAAGTGTTACTAAATTAAATTAATAACGTAGAATGCTTACGTAATCGAATTCTCAACAAAACTTTGTAATGAAGAACATTAATTATCTTAATAATTACAACAAGGTTTAATTTAATTTAATTTATTATATTATGGGATTTATTACAAAAGCTACTTTGTTGGCTAGATAATAATAATATATTAATATTTAAATCATTTGATCTTAAAATGTTTCAAGAAAGAAGTCAAATTTTAAAAGAAATGTAAAACTCTTGAGAAAAAAATTAATTCTGCACTTATGAAATTCTGAATATATGTATTCATTTTATGTGTTATTTTTTGATTTCTGATTCCGTATGTTTTAAGGTATTACCGAAACCATAAAAGAAAAAAATATTTATAATTCATAAATATATTTTATTTCAATCCAATAAAAAATTTAGGAGAAATTTACTGTGGCACGTTTTTGAAAATTGTATTCGTTACTAGTGAAAGCAGACATCATACACAAAATCGCTTACAATAAAATTTTGAAAAGGGATCAGTTACAACTTTTTGCAGTTACTAAAATAATAGCTCCTTTGGTGTCTAAGTAAATTTTTAAAAATACATAAATATATATTCTTTTAAAGAATGACAATTGTTATGCTTTTCTTAAAATGCATAATAGATATCATTAATATCGCTTTTAGGTATCCCTTGTAAGTTTTGTTAGAATTAATAAGAAAAAGGCTATGTATATAATTTGAAATGTAAATGTAGATAAACATCGCAAAGCATTACAAACACAGTTAAGTTGAAAATAAATCCCGATAATTGTAATTTAATGTTATAAGGCTCCCATTTACCAGCCATTTTGATTTAACGAACGTAAGGTTAAATAAGGTAAAGTTAATATCCTTAAAAGTTAGATAAAGAAAGGTTAAGATACTTAAATAAAAAAAATCAATGCTATATTACTCAGTAAGAAACATATGTATTGATCCATATAAATATAGAAATAAAACTCAACAAACGAAGAAAAAGGAATAAAAATAAAATTAATTTTATATGGCAAATAATAAAATTATCAGTATCTCTCTCTTTCTAATATATATATATATATATATATATATTAGAAAGAGAGAATATTTAATAAACTCTAAAACGTCGGAATAAAAAGACTCAAATTTATTAATGTTACTATATAAAACTCAAAGCATTATTATAAGGAAATTAATTACATTAAATTTTCTCACCGGGCAGATCTGAATAACACTGCACTTACACTTTAAAACATACATCTTTCACTTTAAAACATACATATTTACATATTTTCTAGTGTACTTTCTATATTATTAACTTCCTTTTGTTATGAGAAACTCTTCCCCTAATCTTTCTCCATAAAATATTCGAACTTCAGGTGTATAGAAACAGCAGTTTTTTTTTAAAAAAGTGGCAAAATCTTATAATTATTATGAGCCTGAGATACGTTACCAAGGTAACAGAAACTTTGTCTTTATGACGTCTGCGCCACACATAAAATGTTTATTCGAATCAATGTAATAACTAAGATGTCTTTTAAGAGGAATAAAGTTCTTTTATAAGGAAGATAAAAATTCGAAACTCCTTCCATTAGTAGAAAGAATCTTAAAACACTTTATTCTACTTCTCTCTTGATGTTTTGCTTGTACATATTTCGATATGGGTTTTAGAAAGTATAAACAGAATTGGAAAACTAACTTAAGAACTCCTCAGTTTTTGAGATTGAGGAACATTTTATGAATACCTTCGATAGTGATTTAAAATAGCACCTCTGATTTTTATAATACGTATCAGAGAATTTAGAAAATTGAGGTGTATTTATTTTGCTCTGAGATTTAAGTTATTTAATAGTCATTCAAATATTCTGAGCCTAAGGACCAATGATACCCCAATAAATACACAGACATGTCACTATAAAATTATTTTATTTTCATGAAATAGTATAGCAATATTTATACTCATAGCTAATCTTCGGAAAACGTATTTATTATGTGATACTTGTTCAGTCATATATATTTTTCTGTTATAATATATATTGAGGTTCTTACACATACTTCCCTACATGTAACCTCTTGGGATCTTCTTACGACATTATTTAATTTAAGAATTTCATCTTCTGAACTAAGCGTGATCTACATAAATTAAATTAAAAATATTGAAGTGTAGGGAATTAGAATGGCGAAGTAATATTTTAACTGCTATGTGCTTAATGAAGAGTTAGTAAAAAATGAAAAAGTTTGAAAAGTTTGAACTATACCATATTATTTCTGTGCGTTCGCCGATACTTATGTGAGATTAGTTCCAAAAGTGTTTACATTAAGCATGTTATAGTGTCTAATGACAAAATGAAGGCTCTCTAAATCACTGGAATTTTATCAAAATCTCGATTAGGATAAAAGTTATAGATTTTTCCTGAATTTTCCCTATCACTCCGGAATAGTTACAAATGGGGAGAGACGTTAAGCCTGAAAGAATCTGTCAAAATTGACCGAGCGAACCTGATGAGAAATGGCTTTAATTTGATGGATCTGATGGAGTCTGGGTGATTAGTGCAAAATATTACATTGGGGATTGTCTGTATTGCGAACTAATAAGTAGGTACACTGAACGCTATTAAAAGTCAATTGTTATTGCTAATGATTTGTTATTTTTTTCTGTTTGTAATTTATACAAGTTCTGTATTTGTTCCTGTTGCGACACTAACAATTGAATATGCTGTTTTTCCTATTGTGCTGCTAACCTGTACAAGTTTTGCTACCTGTGCTTCGACATTTCCTAAATATTTGTGGATAAAGCTTCTTTGGATAAAGCTCTTTATCGACCTTGTTGGTCTACTTTCACTGTATTCTTATGAGGAAATTTTTTTGTAGATGTTACAGAACTTAAAATAAATTCTTTACATCTGTTTGTTCACACTCGCTTCTCCATAAATGTCGTCTTTCATTCACCGTATTCAGAGTGAAAGTATACTAAGATGCCATGAAAGTGTAATAGTTCTATTATTTCATAAAATATCTTATAAGTTGGATATAAAGAAGTTTTCCTACCAAATTATATCATAACTTTCATTTAGTATTCAATCGGTAAAACAATATTTTCATGATTTTTTTTCATAATTCCATAAGAGATGGATACTTGAAAGTACAAGAATATTTTATTTTATCGATGATTTCACATTAACAGGAGAAAAATAATCGACAATGTTTTTTTTTATTTGCATCACTTTATGATTTGTGGTAAGTTATATTTCAAATTAAAATTACATCAAATCTTGTGAATATTTTGATAAAAATTTAAAATATAAAAACTCATCTACATCTACTCATATCGTTTCTTAAGTAATTCCATAATGACTGATGTTCTAAAACACTGGAGCGATGATTCTTATACTATCCATTCCATTTCTTCCTCTTCAGTCACACTTATTTCCTGAAGTAATTTGTGAAAATCTGATAAGAACAGAAGTGAGCAATATTGTATATTTTTGTTTAAAATATATCAGAGCTCATAGATGCGATCAAAAAATTTATTATCAAGCTCAGATTAGGAGATAAAATATGCTTGTAACGGCATTGAAATTGTTTTTCTAATAGAACAAACATGTATTTAACTTCGAGAAACTGAAATCTGATTTTGAATAAACTTCAATTTCGTGTATTAATTTAATTCCAACTTGCATTACTTACACTTTCTTTGAGTTAATTATTGTTTAGTTTACGTAATGTATAGAGTTATTTCTATTATTTTCCAACTAAAAGCTTGTAAGTTAATTACTTTAAAAAAAAATATTTTTTCGGCTGTCTAAATTCTTAATTCGTCTGAATATCTGGATTTTGGAACACTGGACTAAATCAATTAAATGAAGATCAATAAATTCAAATAATGTAAAATTCTGATGACCATATAACCTTATGAACAAACTATTCCTTATTTGTACTGACCCTATTTATTTCTATCCCTTGGATTTCCTCTGGATGTAACTTTAGAAAATCACATTTTTAGAATTTGTAAGTACAATTAAAAGTGGATATCGATTTTATTCTTTCTACTTTTAAATAGTATTTCGTTTCGTTTTCAAAAAGCAATATACTTGAATGGACAATTAACCAAAATCGTCTGTTTGTAAATCATCACAAATAATAACACCAGCACAGAAGCAGACGATTTCTTCTACGTGGTTAATTGAAAGGAGATAATCGGAACTGTAGGATCAGAAAGAATTCAGCAAGCTAAATTAGTATGATGTTGTGAATGTATATATATATATAGGAAAATTTTTTATTTGTAAAAAAAAGGATGGATATACGATTTACCTAACTTTTGATAAATTTGTAAAGAAAACACTTGAAACTACTCTACTTAAGTATATCATTAATTAATATAGCAATGCAAACCTTTAAACATTATATACCTTAAAAATAATTTTAGACTTTTTTCATCGCTCTACATTCTAACATAATTAACAAATATGTATGAAACGTTGCATATGCAAGAAACATTATCGTTAAATTCTTTAACTTTAAACTCTTAAATTAACAACATTTTGTTTTTCTTTCTGCTGAAGTGAAAATGAAGACATGAATTATTTCAAAATTTTCATCAGAGTGCTGAAATAAGGAATGTAATAGACTATTTTGATAGAAAATTTAATAAAATTGATTTTTTAAACATAATTTATATTGAAAATTAAGCATAAAAATAACGATTGATAAAAACTAATTAAAGAGTGATCAAAAATGGCTGATAAAGTTATTATTAGTATTACAAATATTCAGTCGTTGACATAAAGGCTACAGATATAAACAGATAATAAGGTTATAGATAGATATAAATGATGAAATTACAAAGCAAAACTAATACCAAAAATATGCTAGGTGAATTTGAATAAATATAATAAATAAACGTACTTAATACATTTAAATGACATTGATAAATTACTGGAACAAATTAATTTAAAAGGAATATTACCTCATGAAAATAACTAATTTGTTATTTAATTTTTACTTTAGGGGAAGAACAAAAGCATTACACATTTTTAGTTTTGAATATAATAACAATTACGAAGAATAGCTTCTTTTGTTATACATAGAATATGCAGGTGCACTAAATTATTCCTAAGTTAAACGCTACATTCAAAAGTTTGAAATGTATATATCTCTTCTTCCTTTTCAACTTTTAAAAATTGAAACAAATTGCTCTCTTTCATCCAAAAATGCATCCAAATAATACCCACAATGTTCTTTCAAAAGATTCTTTTCAGAAGCGAGAAGACAAATTCCCCGAAACATTTCGTTCATACCCTAGACTTCGTTTAAATGATACATCCCACGTGACGTGTTAAATCGAATGCAGAACTTTTGATATCATTCTAAGCTTTTGCCTTTCAGAAAAAATGAATTTTTTCTGAGCTTCGGTATTATAGGTAATGCGAGTTTCTTAGAAATTCGCTGCTTTTAAATGAAAATAGCATATATGAGTACATATCTATACTATTGACTGGAATATGCTATTGATATTTCAGTTTAAAGTGCAAAGAGATTTTCATTCAAATAATTTATGCACTTAGTATTACGTAACTTGTCTTCTTTCACTTTAAAATAGTTAAACCTAATTACGTTTGATACATTCAGGGAATAATAATCACTTTTGAATATTCCTAACATCAGTATACTTTTTGACTTATGACACAAAACATAATGTCTCGTTGTCACTCTCCTTTCCATCCATTCTTAGTTCATCAATTAGTAGCCCAATGAATAGAAAGTCATGCAGTGATGAAAACTAAGTTATTTTAATCAAATCTATGAGTATTTGTTTCTTAATCCATTGCTTATTAATATATTTTTGGAAAAAGTCCATTTAGAAGGATCCTAAAGATTAATATAATAACTATTAACTTACATAGTCTAACCTACTGGGTTCGAGTCTTCTGAAGAACATTGTATGAGGATTCGAATCTTAGATCCTTTCTATATTCAGTTCTAAATCTCCGAACTCAGCACAGATCGAATACATTTTCCTCACTTTGATAACTTTAGCTCAATTTGTGACGTATTTATTATCCTTCATTATTTTACTTCACAATCATATTAAAATTTGAATGAACAGTAAGTAAGGTCAAGGCACCAATAAAAAATATGTAAAGCAATGACAAAACACATTATTATTTATTAAAAATATACAATTTCCAACTCTTTCGAATCCGTCTTAACTCAGTTGATCCTAGTTTGTGTTCAAATAATAAAGTGTTAACTTATCTTGATTGATCGATTGATTTTATTAACGTCGCACCATAACAACACGAGAGCTATTGGTGACGCACTTCATAATTTGTAACCTCTGTCAAGTGACGAGAACTACACTAGAGTTGGCATCTCCTTCTCTTAATTTCTATATCTCGCTAGTGGGAGATCTGTGAGCCTTGGAAAAATTTAAGGAGCGTCAGCCCTTAAATCTTTAATGTGGATCTTTAATGGCTTCAAAACTGGATCCCACGATTCGACAAACACTGCCCACCGAGAGCCCGCGATTATGACCATTTGGCTACCATGATCACTTAGCTTACCAAATCATTCATTCCAACTCGAGCACTTCTCGATTATAGCAGATTGGACTCCTGTTATTTTGATGATGTATCACATCCCACTATTATCCAAATAAAAGTTTGTTTGCGATGATTCGCTCCTATCTGTACAGGTGGTCGTTATCATCTCTAACTAATTCCCTTTTTTTTCGTTTCAATTAAATTTCGCTTACATATCACAATCTATAATTCGACTCATTATACTTCTTATCTTCATTTAGCTTACCTTGTCACGTTTCATCTCGTAGGCAAGGAGTTGTAATTGTATTAAGTTTAGATTACCAAAAAAATATTAGTGAAGAGAAAATCACGAATTCCCTACGTCACTTCTATCTCTATCACCAACCAACGAATGACAGATTAAATTCTTCGTCGCTTATAAATGCAAATTATCTCTTTATTCACTACATTTTAGCAATTATAATCTGATCTGCACGTGTCTCGTTTCAACCATTTAGGAGAGATTTTCAATTTAAACAACATAACAAATAAGACCTAAAAGTGTTACTTGAAAGGGAAAATACGATCGAGTCCAAGTTATAAAAGTACTACACTCTTTCCTATATTTATAAGGACAGTATATGTCACGTAATAAAAGTACAATATTCCTTCCATATTTATAAGGGAAGTAGATGTTTTTGAAAAACTAAAATATAGTAGTAAATGAAATTTAATGTACCTTTTCAAAAAACCTAAACCTAATTTCTTTTGAAATGGTGTGACAAAATTAAGGAAATAACATCGGTAAAAAAGGAATTTCTTGAACATAGGTTTTTATTCAAATTTCACACTTTGCGTAGCATAATTTTTAGCTTGACGACGGGTATGGCGACCATTTGGCGACTCGGCGAGAAATTTGGCAAAAAATTTAATTCTTTAAATAATTAGTCTTAATGAACTAATTTTTATTAATTATAATTAAATTATCGTATTGTCATCCAAAACAATCGTGTATAGAAAATTTCTGCTCAATTGATTTAAAATATGATAGAAAAGCTTTTAACATTTTGACACAGACATACATATCGATCTAAAGAAAACCCATTAAGAAAGAAAACCAAAACTTTTTTTCAACGTATTATGCTTATAATTAAAAGATCAACAACTATTTGTATATCGATAAACTTATAAACTTATGAACAAAGATGCAGATCGATATACATATATTTAATTGAGGGCCTAATATGATTTAAATATAAGCTTCAAAATTCTCTCTCGAAGGAACACTTAGTTGAAATGCCTCGAGGTAAGATCTTTATACAAATAGAAATGCTAGAAGTGTGTTTTTTAAGTGGAAATAGAAAGCTAATTTGTCATAAAATTGAAGAAATTCGAAGACCTGAAACTACATTAAAAGTGTGATCAGACACGGAATTGACGGTTTGGTACAGAAGAGATCTGTTAAAAATTCAGTTCCGTCTCGTAGAGATCGAACAACGCATTATCTGTTTTACTGCTTTTCGATAAATAAGAGTTATTTAAATTTCTTGTGTTTTTTATGAAAAAGTTTCTAGGGATTTTCTACATATGCTTTAAATAAGTGTGATTTCAAAAAATATTTCAAAATAAATGAAAACTCAATATAGTCGATTACATAAAGTAATTCAAATAAAATTTCGGCTAAAGAGGATTATAGACAAGAATGGAATGAAAAACTGTTAGATTTTCGCTTGAGAAACGTTTCATTCTTGAGGGAAGAGATTGATTTATCTGCTATTTTACAAATTTTAAGAAAGAGAAACTTCGGATTGAGCAGGCATTTTAGAAAGCAAATATTTTTAAGTTCTGGAGAGCAGTTTCAAATAATGGTGAATTAGATTTAGTATTTTCACCTACTAATATGAACATTGTGAAGTATCTTCTGTTAACATATTGTTAACTTACAGCAGGTAATAAATTTATTTTTCAACAAAATGGAGCATCCTGTTCTCCTTTTTGAACAGCAAGTAACAATTATTTTAAGAGCAAAACATTGGCATTTTGATGTTACCAGCTAACTCTGCTGAAATAAGAATAACTGAAAATTTTAGGCTTATCTCTTAAAACAATGTATGAAAATGAGAAGCAGTAAAATTCTTTTCAAAAACTTGAGATTATTATCCATGCAAGTTGGAACGAAACTGCATTTTTAATAGAGTCGATTTCTGAAACTTCCATAATAAGCAGCATAAGCTTACACGTGGGATAATTGTTGGCATAGGGATGAGAATAGCTGAGCGATGTTTATTTAAAATAATTTAAATGTTTCTGAATATTAAACATTTTTTGATAAAACATATTAAGCAATTTACTATTTGAAAACTTCCTCATTTTTATATTTTGTTCTTGATACAATGTTTAACGCTTGAGAAAGTAAATCATAAATTGTAGATGGAATGTTTCACTAAAAATATGCAATTAGCGCAACGGTAATTTTATGCAATGGAGCAGGCATTTAATAAAAATTGATAACCATGCAAACACTAAGTATTTGTATAATTCCTTAGGACTAAATTTATGTTCTGTCAGGGTCTAGAAATTTTGCTTTCGAATTCAGAATCAGTATAATTTATATCCAGAGATATAACATTGTGTGAGAGTTATGATTAACATATTTACACACACAAACAAACTGGAAATCTATCATAATTGAAAGTTTAATCTGTATAGCTCTTAAGGAATATCTAAGTCTATATCTAATTCAATTGTAAACCTCTGGGTAGATTACGGTAGTATTATATCCGTGCAATGGACTGCTTGTAACTGTCGCATAGGGTTCATGAATAGGATTTAATGTTTTTGTGCGCTGGTCGGATTAAATAACAGCATTAAGATACATTGATTGGTTTTAATACTCTTCCGTTCTTGTCAGATTACTGTCGCATTAAATATAAACATTGGGCTATTTACATTAGATCTAATACGAGTGTGTGCTAGTCAGATTATTGTCACAAGAGATCGAAACTGGCTATTTGCTATGCTATATATTTAATATTATTGCTTCCTTTTTAGATTACTGTAGTATTAAACTCATAACACTGGAATAACTTGATTGAATTTAATATTTTTGTATTCTGATCAGATTAAAGTCATATTAAATCATACATTGGGCAATATGCTTCGGATAAAATACTTTGTATTCTGGGCAATAGCAAGGACAATATGTGATCGTAGATACTCATTTCCCATTCATCCACTTCTCACATCATTAGAACTTTGACTGTTCGCGGAAAAAAAGATTCAGCAGCTCAAAGAGCTTCATATGAGAAGTTGAGAGGAAATCTAGTTCTGCGAGAGCTTTTATAATAATGAATATCAATGCCTCGTCTATTCTAAACGTGACTACTGAAAGAAATGAAAAACGTCTTCTCTATTTCATACCGAATCGAGTTATGATCATTTTGTTCGATTATATTGCTATTCCTAATAGATATCCTTTCCAATCGTTCGCAGCCGATGGATTTTCTTGAGTAGTGAGTTCGAGGATTAACGCAACTAAAGACCCGCCTTTAGTCGGGGCTGATGCACATTAAATCAGTTGGGACACAAGGTTTTCTCGCTGGCTTGACGTGGAAGTTAAGAGTGGGAGGTACCAGCTGTGGGGTCGCCCTCGTCACCTGACAGAGAGTCAAAATTGAGAGTTCCATCGCCAGAATAGCTTGTGTTATTTCTAGTGTGACGTTGATAAAACAAAACCAAATCTTTCCAATCGTTCTAGTCGTGTCGCAAAATATTGAATTGTTATAAGTGATAATTTTACTAACCACCACATTTTCAGATTTTTAATGTAATGGGAATTTATCAGATTTCATTCATCATTTCATATTAGCTGATTTTTGTCAAAAATTTGAAATTTATTTTTACACTTCTTAAGCAGCTCTATATATACAACACAGCTTACAAAAGTAAGTTAAAAATTAACCGTTTAGGGAAGAAAATGTGTACTACAAATCATTTTTAATATAAAATGACAAATGATTTGAGCTACAACAATTACAAGTAAAAGTAAATGAATATTAAAAGATTAAAAAAAATATCTTGTGTGACTTTAAAAGAATTTAAAATTGAACTTAACTTCAATAAAGAAAGGAAAATTTATTAAAATAAAAATATTAATGATGATTATTAACATAAACAAGAAAAAATAATTTTCATTAGAAGTTTAAATCTCTCTTTATATATATACTCATATTACATGTATAACAAATTAACCACACATAAAATAGACAAATTTAATAACATTAAAAAATTCTTCAACAACTGTTTGGATCATGATTATCCATTAAATTTCTTAAATACTTATATACATCACAAATATATTAAACATCTTTGCGAATCGTGATCCAATTTCAAATCCACCACACAACAATAGGTCCACAAAGTCGTCTTGTTAGTGGTCTAGCCGTGAAGAATTTATTTATTTACATTTACACAGCTTACATTTTTACTCACTCTCTGGACCGTTATACTCCTTTATCATACAACTTATTACCAACCAATTGTTTGCATCCTTTTACACTTTATTACCAATCAAACAATGATTTAAATCTTTTTTCAATTTATATGGTGATGATGTGTTATATTTTTTTCATTTTGAGTATGTGATATACATCTTGAAGCATAAAGAAAATTCCGTCTTACTACTCACATATTTGAATCTTCATTTCTTTGAATTTTGTAAGTAATTTTTATATTTTGATTTGTTGATAATTTTAGAATTATAGATTTTATTTTTGTAAATTTTATCGTTGAAATTTCTTGCATTTTTTAATCATTGAACTCTTTTGTAATTTGGATTTCCCAATTCAGCCTACAAGGAATTATAGGTTTTATTTTTGTAGATTTTATTGCTGAATTTGTTTGCATCTTTTAATCATGAACTCTTTTGCAATTTGGATTTCCTAATTCAGCCTACCAAGTCGCAAAGGGGGAAGGTTGGTACCATTAAACTAGTTTAACCCCGCTTAATCGGTCCTCAGCCCGATATTGCTTTTTGACATGCTGGGTTCCATACTTTCATTTATTTTTCTTTCACTGTTACATTTCTTTCTGGATTTTTGTCTTTTTAAATATTTTAAACTATTCTTTCATAAATTTTCAGTATATATATATATATATATATATAGTATAATTTCGCTACAACACTATCCTCTATAACAATAATTCTCTCTATTATGATATATTTTCATTGTTCTGGCTGAATTTCCTTCATATTAGTATAAAGCAGTTCTGTGTATTACGATATTCCTAACAACGATAATTCTCTCCACAGTGATGATAATATTTTCTCTTCTATCATAATAATTCTCTCTATTACGATATTTTTTAAATCCAACTGATGTCTACGAATTAATCCCTACACAAAGAAAGTCTAGATAAAAAGTGGTTGGACCTTTGGTTTGGGTTCTCATGTTACACTCATTCGAAAAACTTCATGGAAGTTTTGCATTGTTTTTGCTGATGTAACTATGATGACGAGAAAGTGCATTTCTTGTAAGGGGAAATTGATTAGACATTTCATGGCATACGCAGCGTTGAATCTTATTCCCCTCTCCCCACTTCCAAAAACGCTCAAGGATTCCTTCCACCGGAAGGGAAAGGTAAATCCTTCAATCATCTGGGAGTAAACTTTATGATATGTTTTTTGTCTACATTTGTGTATCATAAGAATTTTAACCTCGGATAAATTTTGTCAGTTGCTTTAATTCGAATTGGGAATTATTATCGTATTATGCTAGAAGATTTTCCTTAATTTATTTATGAGTTTTTGTGTGTGTGTTTATTTTGAGATTTGTTTAGTGAAAATCGATAAAAATGGCTCCAAAAAACAAATGTCCATCGAAGTGATATTCAGTGCCATAGAAGATATTGATAGAGGCATGAAGCAGTACAAAAAATACGAATTTTCATGATCAACTGTTGCAACAGTTTTAAAGAAACGGATTGAAATTGAAAACATATTCAATTCTAATGACATCGATCCACAAAGAAAGTGTATAGCGGCATTTTTAATTGATGAAATAGATATTGCCCCTTTGAAATGATATAGAGAAAAACGGTTTCTGTGTATGTACCTTTAAATAGGCCAATCATTGCAAGCAAGCCAGAAAATTTACATTTATGATGGGGAACCTAGATTTCAAAGCTAGCAGTGGATGGCTAACAAGGTTCCGAGACGGACATGGGATATCTTTCTATAGGTTGCATGGTCAAGAGAAATCAGTGCAGCTGGAAGACGTATACTCATTAGCGTCACAGAGAAATGAATATAAGTTTTGAAAAAAAATTCCACTGACAATTGCTATAACGCAAATGAGACGGGGCTATTTTTCCATCAGCTCCGTCTCATTTGCGTTACAGACATATATTTTCTTGATTTTCCGGTTATTACCTGAACACTAGGTTTTAAAGGGGAAACCTATAAAGAAGGCAAGAAATCTAAATATATATTAACAGTATTGCTTTGTACAAATATTCCGGAAAGGATAAGTTAAAAATCCTTTATAAGTGGAAGAACCTTAAATACAAGATGTTTTTAAAATATTAAGAGCATGCCTGTATACTTTACTGTGATCAAGGTAACTTGAATTACTTGAAAATCATTTAACTAATCGTTATTGAAATTAGATAAAGGTACGAAATTGCGGAAGAAAAACATTGTTTTTTTAATTGATAACAGCTCTGCACACAAACGCTTTCAAAAATTGCAGTGTAGAAGTTTACTTCTTTCCACCAAACACTACTGCAGCTCTAAAGCCCCTCGTAATGGGCATTATAAAATGTTTCAAAGTGTATTACAGAAAACAATTAGTGGATAAAATGATTTGAATATTGATCAAAAGTCCGCAGCTCCTGTTACTATAGCTGTAAAAGATGCATGTGAATAGGTTACTGGGATGTCGTGGAAATGAAGCAACAGTCTATAATTATTTGAAAAAAGCTGACTTCATTCAAAATGACGAAGAGAGTCAAAGTGATATTTCTTGCGGGTATTCTGAAGCAGGAAATACTATCAAAAATCCCTGACCGAATAGGAAGATACAACTGGATAAAAGTTTGAAATATCTGTTCATGACTATTTAAATGTCAATGATGAAGAACAGATTTTTTCGGAATTAACAAATAAAGACATTCTTTCTGAAATAAGAAGTGATAACGCTGAAGTAGAAGAGTCAGAAGATGATGAAGATGATGTAAATGAAAAGAAGGATTCCACTACGGTAAAACCAAACTTATTTCGTGGAGAAGAGTGTACTCAATTAAGGCTCCCGTCTAGCCGCCATTTTGATTTCGTGGACGTAATGTTAATCCTATGGAATTTTGACTTGAATTCTCACATCTTTATTTTTTGATCTATTTGAATGCAATGAAGTGCATTTGAAAGAGCAAAAAATAATCAATGCTTCTGTGGTATTACTTTTTTCCTAAGATTTTTAAAAATATTTTTATTCTTATTTTAATTATTCGTTTTTGAGTTTTCCGGTCTTTAAAGAATATTTTCAAATACTTTTAAAAATTGGAGGAAAAAAGTAATTCCACAGAAGCATTCATTATTTTTTGCTCTTTCCGATGCACTTTATTCAATTCAAATAGATCAAAAAATAAAGATGTGAAAATTAAAGTCAAAATTCCATAGGATTAACATTAAGCTGATGAAATCAAAATGGCGGGTAGACGGGAGCCTTAATGATCTGCATAACATTATTTCTAGTTTGTCTAATGTAAGAGCATCAAAATGCTTTAGATGCACTTCGTTCTTTTAGCATATGATTGTCTCTGGATAATGCAAAAGAAAAAAAAAAGAATCTGATATTTCTGTTCGCAGTATTCCAAATAAATAAGGATTAATTCATAGGTATGTATTTTCCTTTATTTATACTACCAAATACGTCTTACAGAATACCTTTTGGTGTTTTATTTATTCATACATTAAAAGTTTATTATTTAAATATGCAATAAACTTTTATAGTCTATGGCGTCTCCAGAATCCTGGGCAAGGGTACTTCATTAATATTTGGAGGATGGAGGAGGTTGTAAAAATGACTCAATACCCTAAACATATTGTTTGCATTCCTTTTTATATTATAGGAACACGAGAGGGGGTTAATGAAAGCAGAGCACCCTTGGTGACGCCACTGGATATGATGAACAAAATTCTTTTCGTTCCAGTATTAATTATTTCCTTTACAATAATTCTCTTTAGGATGATATATTATTTTGACCCCTAAAATATCGATATACAGAGATTTCACCGTATATATATATAATATAAAACTTATGTAAAAAATAAACAGACAATATAAAATAAAAAAATATAAACAAAAATTAAATTATCTGAATAAAAAGAAAGATCACTTAATGTTTTGCAACCTTTGTGACATTATAGACATCAATCACGCTTTTCAAGCTACTAAATCAAAGGTAATTTTTATTCTGTTTGAATTCAAATACCTTCTAATGAAATGACGCATGACTTATGTAAAATTATTTAGGTATAGTGAAGTGTAATGAATAGATTTGATGAATTTCTTATAAGCAGCTATGAATGTAATAATGAGGCTGAAAGTTGGTGATTTATTCTAAGTAAACTTATTAGACTTTTAGAATGTACTTTGAGTGGCATCAGCTACATAATTAAATTCATGGGTGCCATATCAGAGCTCCAAAATGTTAATAATGGTGTTCGATAGAGTGACACTCTTTCATGTCTTCTCTTAAATATTTTCTATAAAACGCTCTTCGTGATTCAAATATCAATACTCGCGGAATCATTTTCTACAAATCATTTCAGGTTTTGGTTTACGATGATGACATTAATAACATTTCTAGAAGTGTTCAAGCCTTGAAAGTGAGAAAATCATTGTCTTCTTTAGAAATGATTGCAATTCGTATGGAATTTAAAATAAATATTCTAAAAACAAGTATATGCCTATTATAAAAACGCCATCAAGAGATGCACTCAATTATTTAAAAATTGGCCCTTATGAGTTTAAATTGTGCCATGTTTTAATAACCTTTGTCTCTGATTAACGTTAAAAATGACATTCTTTCTGAGATCAAAATTCCACTGGTTAAAAAACGTTATTTGCACTCCACTTTTACAGATGTGCCGGTTTCTCTCCCGAAAGACAAAGTTTCTTACATATAAAACCCTTATTAGGCCGGTCTTAATGTACGGCTCGGAAACTTATGTACGGTCTATAACTGAAAATGGGGAATTCAAAATTGCAGTTTTTAAGAGAAAATTTTTCAGAAGTATGCATCAGAGAAAATAGACTTTGGCCAAGACATTTTAGTTCTGAAATTTATAGAATTTTTAATGAGCATGATATCATTAAATCCATTAAAGTGAAAACTTGAGGGAAGGAAATAAGCTTCTCCTACCTTTAAAATGGGTGAGAAAAACCCAGTGAAGAAGATATGTGTATTTATTAGTACGAAAAGAGAAAGAACAAAACTACGGTGGCTTGATTCTATTGAATTGAATTTTAAGATGATTGGGGAGAGCAACTCACAGGTTAAAGCAAAAGGTCGGTATCTTGCAGGAATTTTCAAAAGAGAGCCTTGGACTATCCTTCACTGTTGACTCATATATGATGATGACGAGTCGGTAGTTTAGTGAATGATGAAGTTTGTAAGCTGAAGTTAACTGATGAAATATTGGCAGCTACTGCTCTTGTATTGAGTAGAGAGCCTTTTTGGAGTAAATAAATAGATAGGAGTGACAAAAGGTTAGCAACTAATCACTCAACTTTTGGTTGTATAAATCCTTGAACCGAATAGGATTGGTAAGACAAATTATATTTTATATATTTAAACATTAATTAAGACGTATTTAAGCAAGTGATCCACGGAAAGAGTGAGATAGAATATAAAAATTAAGATTCCATCACCCGTATAAAAAAACATGATAATCATCTTACTTTATTTTCATTTGATTATGTAATGTAGTGATTTTGTAATTACGTTTAATCATATTCAACGAAGGAAATGAAAAAATATATATACATTTTTTATTTAACGACTTTAATTAGAGAAAAGTTCCATTCGGAACTTAAGATTATGTAAAAACACTAACCAATGAATCAATAAATATATATTGTTTAGTATTTTAATAATATTTGAAAAACAATTGATTTAAAACAACTCCCTTATTTAAGATAAAATGAATGTTTAGAGATATTTCCTCGACTTACAGAATAGTGTTTAAATAACTCGTTAAATACAATGATTCACAAAATACTAAAAGAAAGTCATTATGTTACATTTTTGTAGATTAAATTTTCAACCATTAGCGAGTGAAAATTTTTAAGTACCTTTTCTAAATCTCAAATAATCTTTTTATTTAAAGTTGTACTTGTTACCTTAACTAAAGATTATAATTCAAAATTCTATTTATCTTAATAAGCAACGAATAGAGGAATTGCGAATAATGTATTCGAAATCAATAACGTTCAGATGATTTAATCCGCTTCAAAAATATACATTTAATAGATCGATTCCACCTCTCGCACCTATGTTATGCACTGAACAATCTCACCACTCCATCTATCTCTAGTCTCTCTAATACATCCAATCTCTCAATCTGCTCATTTCCTATCTACATTTCTTGTATAGTAATGCTAATTTGATCAAGCCAAGTTCTGTAACTTGGCGATATTCTTATTCAAATAATGTAATAAAGCAGCCCCAAACATTAGTTAGAAGGAAGAACCCGTTACAGGAGAAAATACATAATATATCTTAATGAAATACAGTTATAATATCAACCAAATTACCTTTTAGATTAATCGAATAACCTTCCCGAAATAAAAGAAGAAATCAAGCAACAATCAATAAGTTTGGGACCAGGTCATTATCTTTCATTTCAGATTACGATATAATTAAGGGAACAGAAGGAGAAAAAACTTCAGTGCTCTGAGTGAAACAAATCTATTAAAAATTTACCAAATCTAATTCTGGATGAAGATAATAACATTCCTTAGCAAAAAGAGGGAATCATATAACCATTAATAAGTTTTGGTGTAGAAAGTTATTATTACTTATTTTTTATTTCAGATTAAGGTGCCGTAAGGAAACTGTAAGGAAAAAGACTTAATGATTTCTGTAAATGAAATAAACGAAATAAAAGTTGACCAAATGGGACTCTGAAAGCAGAAAATAATACTTCCCTACCAAAATTAATAAGTCATATAACCATCAATAAAAGGTTGAAAGAGTGAGAGCAAATTTTTATTTCTATATAATGCGCCAATTACCTCGCACGATTGCAAAATCTGCTCAGTACAAATATGGAACTGCGGTCGAATTATTAAGTTAGACTCACAAAACGTTTTTCGTTATATTTATACACTAAACTAAACACTACACTATACTGAATTTCAAACATTGAGAAAGTGTCATATTTAATGTGACTCATTCCCTATTAAAACGAAAATCAAATTTCGAGATCAAAACCAGTATTATTTTCTCAACTATCACTCTCGACATTGAATTTATTTCCTACTCATATTCACATTAACTTCTGTAGATTCTTTTTCTATGAATTAAATCTCTTCTCTCCATGAAAGGTTGATTCTTTATTATGAGTCAAAATAGAAATTTCAAGGTACTGTTCATGTCTATAAACACGCTTTACAAATAAACCTCGAATACTGTTTTTTTTTTTTTTTCAGAATAATTTTAAATACTTTGCTGTCTCTCATAGCGAGATAAAATCTATTAATCTTTGTGACTTTCAATGCTTTTACTGTATTTAGTGTATTCAGTGTCATAACACATCGATCAATAACTCCAGTCTAATTTTGGCTTTTTGCAAATTTTTGTCATCAACATATACCTTTATTAATCACCTTTTGAAGTATTCTAATCGTTCAACAACTTTTCCAAATCTTTTTCAGAAAGAGATCTTTTTGTTGCAAGTAAATAGCGATAAACGGCTTTCTGAATCATCGACTCGTTGCTGTTTTGTTCAAAGCAATCAGCACCACTTGGAAAACCTTTTCACTTCACTTCAAAAACCTTTTCCTGTGGTCCGATCTGACTTAAATTTTGTACGTTTCAAACGAGGTTAGTACTCTAGAAAGGCCTGGTTACTGGTTTACTACGACGCCATCTCTGGGTTAGTTTCGGTAGTTATTGATCGATGTGTTAGTTGACGGGTAGTCTGGTGGTTATGTGGTCGCAAACTTTGGTGAGCGTGCTTCGTCGATAACAGAATGCAGTCATCCTGTTGTCGTGATTGGAAGCTTGGAGAAAAACTGCCTGGGTGTCACTTTCGTCTGATGATCAGAGATTCAAAATTCGAAATCTATCATCAATAGCTCCTTTCAAAGTAAGTGTGAACAATTAATCAATCAAAAGTATAAGAGTGTAGTTTAGGTAACTTTGATTTACTATTTTATTTATCTTGGCAATTGGCGTAGTTAAGAATCTAATATTTGGTTTAATATGTCAGTGAATATGGCTAATGACAATACGTAACGAAAAA